>QXEO01000553.1:14527276-15108457 GCA_007115705.1 Dactylis glomerata
CTTCCAACCGGAGAAGTGGTCACCTGAGCTACGCATGCGGAGCATCGTCATGGCTAAGGCGGCGCAAGCACGCGGCGACTCGGCCGAGGTCGTCGTGTCAAGATATACACGCGGAGAGAGCCCCACCTTCCAGCACACAGCGCCGGCACCAGCAGTCACGTCCCCTTCGGTGCCTGCTCCCTAGCTCATGAGGATTACTCCGTCGTCGTATTAATCTATCCACCAACACAAAATAAAAGGAAACAAACGTCTCTCGCGAAACGCTGGCAGGGATAGAGGAGATGGACGGGACGGGTGGCCGCCTGGCCGGAGTCAATGTGTCGCCAATGTTTTATTCACAGTACGTTTTATTTTATTTGAGTCTTGGAAGTTATTACTACTGTAATGACCTCTCCTTATCATTTTTATTTCGTTGTTGTGCCAAGAAGAATCTCTAATTTGAGGGAGGTAAGATTTGGGGAAGTTGTTGTCCTGAAACAGATTTCTACGCTGCACCGTAAAAAATTGTGAAATTCTCAGAATATCTTTTTGATCTGAAATTTCTTGAGCATATGCCCCAGGTTATATCCAAACTTTCATTAGTTTTGTACTTTTCGATTTGAGCAACAGAAGGTCCTCGAAAAAATCGACCTTTGTCAGCTATTCTGTTTTGACAGATGTCTGCCACTATTTGTGTTTGCCTCTCGATCGCTTTCTTTTTTAGTTCTTTTGATCATGGAACTTTTGAGGAAGTTGCTACAGTAGTATATGCTTTATATGTGGTGTTTTTGAGTTTGAAACTGAACCAAAAAGAGTTGATTCACTATTATGTTTATGCTAACGTTGCTAATAGAATTGTGTGAAGTTTTATATGAAGGAAGTTTTCAAGTGTAGGGATTGGAGAGTGATGATATGAGATAAAGAATGGACAAAAGCTCAAACTTGGGTATGCCCATGTCACCCCAAGAAATATCCAAGAGGTACAAGCATCAAAGCTTGGGGATGCCCACGAGGCACCCCTTCTTCATTGGCAAAAATCAGGTCACCTTTCAACACACTATATTTTTATTGCTTCATATTCTATGCGTTTTTCTTAGAGCGTCTTTACTTTTGCTTTCAGTTTTTTTTATTTTCTTTGCTGCAATAAATGGTTGGACCCCAATAAATTTCTTTTGGAGGAGATATACAATTTTCACATCTTCCCATTCGCAACCTATGGATTTTTAATATAAAATGATTTAATATAATTAGAGAATCGATCTATAAATTGTAAATTTTTACAGTGCCATACTTTCTCACGAGTGACCGCAGTGTCACCTCGACAAACCAAGAGTAACTACGACAAGTATAAGCTTGCAGATCCATGCAGCCTATGAACTCCCGATGATGGAATCGCGATCATCTTCATATTGTTGTGCCGATATCAGCTAAGTTTTTCTCTCCCAGTGCAACGCACGAGCATTTTTCCTATAGATAATAAAAGACTCGAGGGACATTTTAGTCTCAACAGACAATATCAGTCTTTTTTTAGAGAAAACAAACAACCTGACAAGCAACGTCAGTCTGATGTAAGGTAATCAACTTGGATAATATTTAAGTACCATTGTACTCTGCTCCTATGGCTGGAGGGAAGTTGTGGCGAGGGTGGCGCCGTCTTCCCCAATAAATTGATGACCCCAGGCTTTGTGCCTCCCTGACGTTGCTGCGAAGAAGAAGCCCTCCCTGCCGGCTGTGATGGTATGGAGGAGGGCCAAATCAGAGCAGTAAGGAGCCCTGCTGCTTCTGTCCTGGCCGGCCATGGCGACGAGGGGGAGTGGAGCTGCAGTGCTCTGGTTCGTGGAGGACGATCTTATCCTCATCGCCGATGTTGTTCGAGGTGGAGGATCTGGCTGCCTTCTTCCCTGGCCTGCCGTGGTGGCGAGGAGGGAATTGACAGCACAGCTTTCCCCCTTGCTCTGCATCGGCCCCTGCCTTCGCGGTGCTATGGAGCTCCTCTTCCAGGGCTCCTTCGAGTGGATCACACGGTGTCCTCGGTCGACGACGCCATGATCTTTGGCCAGCATGGCGGCCCCTATTCAACCTCCAGGATGGCGGCCCTTTTCTGCATCCACCGTCGGAGCTCGACGCTTCTCCACCGACAAGTGGTTCATCCCCGAAGGAGGAGAAGTGACCGACGGCTGCGATGCATCGCCGGATGCATGCCGCCAAGCACTTTAGCATCGGATCTCGATGATCACGTCTTGAGGTCGCCGGCGAGAGGTGGTGGTGACACCCAAGGACCTGATTGCTTTTTATCTTTTGGTTTCAGGGTGTTTTCTGCTTCTCTAGAGGCCCTTTCTTCAAATTCTAGGTTTCTCAGTGCGAGAGTTGTAAAAGGGCCTCTTTGCAATTTGTACCCACCACGTGTGATGAATGAATGATTCTCTGGGGTCTTCTAGACCCCGCCCCTGTTAAAAAAAAGCTATATACATGTGCATATTCGTTTCATGTGAATAGATTCACAGAAAACTTGCAGTTCAAGGCCTAAATCTATACCTAATAATAAAATATAATAATAAAATACGCAAGGGTTCCATGGTTTGGTTTTTCTGTCACCAGCAGACGTTTCTGTATCCCCACGATCCACCCGTACCAATTTCCAACTAGAACACGGTAATCACAAGATAAAAGAAAACCAAATGCGCTCGGGATGTTCCTGTATCCCCACGATCCGGTAACGTACCCAAACCAGTATCCAACTAGAACACGGTAATCATGAGATAAAAGGAAACCAAACACACAGTGAGCTCGCCCCCACGATCCGGTACGTCCGACTACCCCGTGCGCTCCTCGACCACGCTACGATCCGGTACGTCCGACTACCCCGTGCTCCTCGACCACGCTGACGGGAGCAGAGCACAAAAAGGACTAGTCGGCGGTGATTGATGTTCCCTGTGCGGAGAGAGGTGTAGGAGCATGAGCAGACGATGGTTATGGTACTCATCGGCGGTGGTTGCACCACACGTTCAGCGGCAGAGCTCCGCGCCATGGAACGGCTGGGAGACGAGGACTCGAGGAGGTGCAACCAGACCAGGTAGATCGACCAGTACGACGATGTCTTCCAATCAATGTTTACCCGGTGGAAGGGTACTGCGCTGTAACGTAACTCCGACGAGGAGGTTTTTTAAGCCGTTGCGCTCCCGATGCACGCCATCCACCAGAAGACGCTCATCTGCAACGTCTCCGTGCTCGCCGAGTTCAGGAGTACAACCCAAGCCGGACGTCCACGAGCAAGATAGCCACGTCCGGGACTCCGGGAGAAGCAGCGTGACGCTGGCGACGCAGTGCATGCGCCCATCATGTTGGGCAGACTAGCTCCTTGGATGGTCTGATGGTGCTCGGCATGGACAAGGTCTCGGTGCCCAGCTTGCTCGCGCGCAGTGGCCAGGAGTGCAATTGAGCGGAGTAGGAGCGGGCGGGGATAGCCACCTATATGCGCACCGGGGATATGCACATATGCGAACACAGGGGCGCAGGTACGATATGCCAATGGATGTTCGGCTTGCTCATTTTCACCGTCACAGGCTTCAGGTACCCACTAGATCCTGTGCTCTTTGAGGAATCGCTACACTAGCTAATGGATTGTTTTCCATAGCTGCGTTGTTGACTTTCAAGGTTGCTGATTGTTCCTCCGAGGAGTTCAAGGACTGAGAGGAGGAAAATAGAGATACTCCGTAACAATTTAGTTTGTTTAGATTAGTACCATGCAGGAATTCATAGCCCCGTCAGGTCAGGAATTCGTGCACTACTTCGTTGATCTCTGATGCGCTTCTGGCTTGAATTAATCTTGTGTACGCACTCAACTTTGCAAAGTTACTGATTGATCAGGTGAAGTCTCTAGCAATTGTAGTTTTTACGATTCCTGATGTTCTGTCGGTGGCGCACAAGGAGGATTTGGCATGCTGGCCTGGGCGCACTAGTAGAAAACAGGCCTAATGTCCAGGACGAATTTGAGTTTTAGTCCCGGTTGTGTTTTGATCCGGGACTAATGTGAGCATTAGTCCCGGTTCAAAAGACTATGTGGGCCAGGAATCTTTAGTCTCGGTTCAAACGGGACCTTTAGTCCCGGTTGGAAATACGAACCGGGACTAAAGGGTTCGTGACCTTTAGTCCCGGTTGGTGTCTCCAACCGGGACTAAAGCCTCACCCTTTAGTCCCGGTTGGTGTTACCAACCCGGACTAAAGGGTCTCCCCCAATTTTCCTCTCATGCCTACCCCCCCCCCCCCCCCCCCCCCCGCGTTCAAAAAACGTCTAAAATAAATAAATGAAAATGATAAAAACTTCAAATTTCAAAATCCTTTGACATGCATGTACCTCATGCAACTAACTTTTATGGAAAATTTGAAAATTTGAAATTTGATTTTTTTTGCAAAAAAAGGTTGTTGCAAATTAAAACGGCTCTAACTTTTGCATACGGACTCGAAAAAAAATGTATAATATATGAAAAATTATCTACACAAAATTTTCCATGTGGAATATCGTCACGCCGGCACTGCTTCCAAGCCGGCCGAAGTGGTCACCTGAGCTACGCATGCGGAGCATCGTCATGGCTAAGACGACGCAAGCACGCGGCGACTCGGCCGAGGTCGTCGTGTCAAGATATACACGCGGAGAGAGCCCCACCTTCCAGCACACAGCGCCGACACCAGCAGTCACGTCCCCTTCGGCGCCTGCTCCCTAGCTCATGAGGATTACTCCGTCGTCGTATTAATCTGTCCACCAACACAAAATAAAAGGAAACAAACGTCTCTCGCGAAACGCTGGCAGGGATAGAGGAGATGGACGGGACGGGTGGCCGCCTGGCCGGAGTCAATGTGTCGCCAATGTTTTATTCACAGTACTTTTTATTTTATTTGAGTCTTGGAAGTTATTACTACTGTAATGACCTCTCCTTATCATTTTTATTTCGTTGTTGTGCCAAGAAGAATCTCTAATTTGAGGGAGGTAAGATTTGGGGAAGTTGTTGTCCTGAAACAGATTTCTACGCTGCACCGTAAAAAATTGTGAAATTCTCAGAATATCTTTTTGATCTGAAATTTCTTGAGCATATGCCCCAGGTTATATCCAAACTTTCATTAGTTTTGTACTTTTCGATTTGAGCAACAGAAGGTCCTCGAAAAAATCAACCTTTGTCAGCTATTCTGTTTTGACAGATTTCTGCCACTATTTGTGTTTGCCTCTCGATCGCTTTCTTTTTTAGTTCTTTTGATCATGGAACTTTTGAGGAAGTTGCTACAGTAGTATATGCTTTATATGTGGTGTTTTTGAGTTTGAAACTGAACCAAAAAGAGTTGATTCACTATTATGTTTATGCTAACGTTGCTAATAGAATTGTGTGAAGTTTTGTATGAAGGAAGTTTTCAAGTGTAGGGATTGGAGAGTGATGATATGAGATAAAGAATGGACAAAAGCTCAAACTTGGGTATGCCCATGTCACCCCAAGAAATATCCAAGAGGTACAAGCATCAAAGCTTGGGGATGCCCACGAGGCACCCCTTCTTCATTGGCAAAAATCAGGTCACCTTTCAACACACTATATTTTTATTGCTTCATATTCTATGCGTTTTTCTTAGAGCGTCTTTACTTTTGCTTTCAGTTTTTTTTATTTTGTTTGCTGCAATAAATGGTTGGACCCCAATAAATTTCTTTTGGAGGAGATATACAATTTTCACATCTTCCCATTCGCAACCTATGGATTTTTAATATAAAATGATTTAATATAATTAGAGAATCGATCTATAGATTGTAAATTTTTACAGTGCCATACTTTCTCACGAGTGACCGCAGTGTCACCTCGACAAACCAAGAGTAACTACGACAAGTATAAGCTTGCAGATCCATGCAGCCTGTGAACTCCCGATGATGGAATCGCGATCATCTTCATATTGTTGTGCCGATATCAGCTAAGTTTTTCTCTCCCAGTGCAACGCACGAGCATTTTTCCTATAGATAATAAAAGACTCGAGGGACATTTTAGTCTCAACAGGCAATATCAGTCTTTTTTTAGAGAAAACAAACAACCTGACAAGCAACGTCAGTCTGATGTAAGGTAATCAACTTGGATAATATTTAAGTACCATTGTACTCTGCTCCTATGGCTGGAGGGAAGTTGTGGCGAGGGTGGCGCCGTCTTCCCCAATAAATTGATGACCCCAGGCTTTGTGCCTCCCTGACGTTGCTGTGAAGAAGAAGCCCTCCCTGCCGGCTGTGATGGTATGGAGGAGGGCCAAATCGGAGCAGTAAGGAGCCCTGCTGCTTCTCTCCTGGCCGGCCATGGCGACGAGGGGGAGTGGAGCTGCAGTGCTCTGGTTCGTGGAGGACGATCTTATCCTCATCGCCGATGTTGTTCGAGGTGGAGGATCTGGCTGCCTTCTTCCCTGGTCTGCCGTGGTAGCGAGGAGGGAATTGACAGCGCGGCTTTCCCCCTTGCTCTGCATCGGCCCCTGCCTTCGCGGTGCTATGGAGCTCCTCTTCCAGGGCTCCTTCGAATGGATCACACGGTGTCCTCGGTCGACGACGCCATGATCTTTGGCTAGCATGGTGGCCCCTATTCAACCTCCAGGATGGCGGCCCTTTTCTGCATCCACCGTCGGAGCTCGACGCTTCTCCACCGACAAGTGGTTCATCCCCGAAGGAGGAGAAGTGACCGACGGCTGCGATGCATCGCCGGATGCATGCCGCCAAGCACTTTAGCATCGGATCTCGACGATCACGTCTTGAGGTCGCCGGCGAGAGGTGGTGGTGACACCCAAGGACCTGATTGCTTTTTATCTTTTGGTTTCAGGGTGTTTTCTGCTTCTCTAGAGGCCCTTTCTTCAAATTCTAGGTTTCTCAGTGCGAGAGTTGTAAAAGGGCCTCTTTGCAATTTGTACCCACCACGTGTGATGAATGAATGATTCTCTGGGGTCTTTGTAACAACTCAGAAATTGTAATCCAACTCTTATTAAATAAAGTGCCAAATTTTGGGCTAAGATAAAACTTTTCTTCATTATTTTATGCATACATGTATTTCCTCTTATATGTATTCTATGATTTTATGTGTGTTATTTTTGTTTGAGCATTGGTTAGATAACCCTAAGTAAACCAACAGAATCAATTGAGAGAGATTTTAAGAACCAAAGCAACAAGAAATAAAAATAGGTAAGAAAGAGATAAAGTTAATATGATCTAGAAACTGTTAATGACTACACCACTTTGAGCCCTTAGATTAAGCATTCTACAGCTCACCTTCATGTTTGGCCAGTAAGTTGAGCTCAACCAAGTGATGGACTAACTCAACCAACAAAGATCTACCAAAATTTCAAACTGGAACACAACTCAAACTTGAGCCAAAGTTTGAATCTGAAACAGAAACCATATCCAATTTGAAATATAAATTTTTGCAAAACTCATTCTTTCTCCAGAACAAAAATATGACAGGGTACCTTATCCAATATGATGAGCACCTAAAGTGTCAAATTTGAAAAATTCGAATTTTGAGTTCTTGCAGGCATTTCGTCGAACACTGGCAGAAGGAAATCAAAATCGAATCCAAGCTACTGGTGCTGCACTATTCTAGCTCGCTCCACGCCTGTAGCCATGCCCTGGGAGGATGTTTGGTCGATGCCAGCCCCCTCTGCCCCGACCCAAGCCCTGGAAGAAGGAGGAGAAGAGGAGGCAGCAACCCCCGGACCCCCTCTCTTCTTCCCAGCAGCCCGCACGTCGCCGTCAAGTTCTGCTTCCCCTACGCCTCGCCATCGCCGTCGAACACTCATCACTGCGCGCAGGTGAGCCCCCACCTGTGCTGAGGAAGACGATGGACGCGAGCCGTCCGATTCTAATCCAACGATAGCTTACCGATTCGGGAACCGTTAAGTGAACTGACAGCGCGACCCCACCTGTCAGCTCCCCTGTTATTTCTTTTTCCCCGCGCGAAACGTTTTCTGGGCCGGCCCGTTCGGGTTTCGTCTGGACTGGGCCTGGCTAGTGAAGTTTCGGTCCGAATCGTTTTTAATTAAATTCCCGCCTTTTCATTTATTTCAAATCTGTTTCAGATGCTATTTTCAAACTTAAATTCCTAGAGTTTTACAAATCCAAATCTAGCAAATAAATATTCATTGGAAAGCTTATAAAATACTCTATCCAATAGTACTGGTTAGAATTCAAAACAAGTTAAGCATTATTTCAGATATGAATAGTGTGACCCTAGCTTGTTTAATAATGAAAGTTTTCTAGAAAATTATTTAAGCTATCAAAAATCATAAACATTAAAATGTGAACTTGCTAATGACCCCTCTTACTGTTAGTCAACACTAATCTACCCCAAACCATATTAGTGTGATCATTTAGACCCTAACCCAAACCTATTTGTTAGCATAAAATGATAGATCACTAGTGCACACTTAGAATTAATTGCCCTCATTACCAATTCACTTAGTGGACCCATCCCACTTAAACTTGTCTTAGTAACCCTAAATCAACACCAATGCTGCACAAGTGAACCACTTATGCTACTTAGTAAAGAATCTAGCATGCACACTTGAAGAAAACTTAGAAGAAAGACTTACACTCCAACACCCTAAAAATGCAACATGAATGCTTTGGTTAGCAAACAAAGATGTGTGCTTGGTGTGTTGTTAGCTTGGTGAAGTGATGGTGTGCTTTGTGTTTATTCGTTAATAGACGCTAGTGTTGCCGAGGAGGATATTGGAGGGGATTATTATTATCAAGAAGAAGAAGAAAACCCCGGACACTTTGCCAACCAAGGCAAGCCATCTTTTGATTCATACTCCCACTACCTAGTTTTAATATTGCATTCTACTTGTTTTAAGTAAATTGCATGATTGAATTGCTAGAGTAGAATGATAGAAGTAAATTGATGTCTTGATTATCAAGAGCATCAAGCTGAGTTTATCCAACCCTACCTATTGGTCATCACTCAATGTAGTTGCTTAGTCGCTATTAATATTGAGGCCATCTATAAGGGGAACTCTAGTTGAAATTGGTGACTTGAACTTGAAACTTGAAATGGAGATCTCTCCTACCTAATGGCTTTATGAAAGAAAATCAATCTTGACTAAGAACTATGAAATATCTTTCTCAATGACAACGAGTGATGTACTATGGGAGCCAATTTTACCGTACAACCATATTACCCCTATATGGGAAGGGGCTAAATCCGTAGCTTGTTTATCTTAGTATGGGAGGTCTTGCATCAAATCTTCATGGAAGGACTCCACGGGCGGATACTTCTTGACCAGGTGGATTCCACTAACCCGGCCTCCGGGATGGGCATAACTAGAGGCGCCGGAACGGGATTCCGTATCTCGGGCTCTAGGGAAGGATCCTATACTAGGATGAGCAAGTGAAAGGTTTTGTTTGATTATCTGAACCTCGCATACTTTGTGTATGTCGAACCGTGGATTTCTCCCGGTAGATGTATCGAATCTTGTGGGTAAAGTGTACCCCTCTGCAGAGGCTTTGAAACTATTCGAATAGCCGCGTCCGCGGTCATGGACGGTTGGCAAGTTGTACTTGACTTTTGTCAGGATTAAAAGTGAAAATGGTGACTTGGTGAAGGACTTGACTTGACATGCTGTTGACACTTGAAATCCTCTCTAGATGGAACTTAGAGAACTAAATCTCTTTCCTATAAACAAATATTCTTGGGAAATAAAACTAGCTTTTGCAAACCAACTTAGTGCTTAGTCCACTATACCAAACCTTGCATATCTACTTCATCTTTTCATTTATAAGATGGTTTGCGAGTGCATCCAATGTACTCACGGCTGTGTCCCTGGCTATCAACTTGGCCAGACTATGGGGAGGAATACCAGGAGGAAGGGTATGAAGAAGAGTACCAGAACTAAGCTCGTCTCCGTGAGTCGCCATTTGCCTGTAGGGAGAAGGCATGGGCCGAAGACGTTATTTCCGCTGCTATATTGTGTTGTAATATGACTTGGTCTATATGACCATTGTATTTGAATCATCGTATTGTAATGTCTATGGAACTGGTTACCAACTACGTTATGTATATCGCAACAATGGTTCTGGGATTGCGGTGGAATACATAACGGGCACTTCGAATTTGTTATCAAATTTGAGGTTGTCACAAGTTGGTATCAGAGCCTAGGCTGACCATAGGAGACCTTAGTTAGAATGGGCGTTAAACCAAAAACCTTGATAAAAGAAAGATACAAGAACGGTTGCAAAAATTTCTTAGTCTTTCCTCTCTAGTTGCAAAGTTTTATACATACTTCAGTTTTTGCTTACTTAAAATTTTGCACACTTGAGTTGAACACTAACTTGAACTAATTTAAAATTTTGTAGATGGCCTTGGTATTCACTGAGCAGTACCAGTTGGGCCAAGGTGGCAGCCTTTGTTTCGAGCGCGATCTCACCACGTTGACCTTGTTCCTGAACCGTTTGTACCCGGAATTCAAGGGAGCCGTGCTCAAGGAGCACCCGGATGGAGAGCTACGGTGGCTCATCCGAGCTAGTTGCCGTGGCAAGAAGGGGATGTTGGGTTCTCCAAGGATCAAGTTTGAGCTTGTGGAGAACACTTGGGCCGATGGTTTGGTCCGAGCGATGCAGGAGATGCACGCCCGCTTGTGCGGACTTCATGTGGAGGAGGTTCAGGGAGGACGCTTCAAGGACTTTGCTCGGCGTGATGCGGATGGACATCCCGCAAACATGCCCGGGCAGAACGAGCCGAGTACCTACATCGACCACATGGACTTCTTGCTGTACTCCACTCAGCAGGAGGCCGATCATGCCCGTACTAGGGCCAACCTCGAGCACTTTGCCCTAGTGGAGGCGAGGAGCACTATCAGGATTTTTGCGAAGGAGCGCAAGAGCCTTCGTCGCCAGCGCGATGAGAAGGAACAGGACCTTGAGGAGTTGAAGGCCAATGTGGCGGAGTTGACTGCGTACATTGAGAGTCTTGAGGATCACCTTGGTGAGGAGGAAGGCATTGATCTCCGCAAGGAGGATAATGCCCTCATTAGTGATGAGGATGACTTCATGGAGGACCTCGATGATCCGGAGGATGGTGGGCACAATAGATTCATTGTGAGTGACGACGAGGAAGATCCCGAGGAGCCCGCTGTTTAGACTCGAGATCCACGTGTTATCTAGTTATGAGTTCCACTTTATTTCTCACTTCGTGTAGGTGTGAGTTGTATCCCCCTCTCTAGTAGACGAGTCGCAATGGTTTGATGTAAACCATTTGTAGTGTGTGAACTCGTGTGTATGATATGTTTGATGAGTGATGAATGAAATTTGAATTTGGCCTTTAAGGCCTTAGTAAAACAAAATTGCATCATCCATGTTACCTTTAAATCTTAGCAAGTTAGCTTTTTCCCTCTTGTCTTACAAACCTTATCTTCAGATGCCGCGAGCACCCCCACCCCCGAACCCGGAAATGGCCGAATTGCTAAGGTTAATCATGGAAGACCGGGAAGCAGCCCGAGCTGAGCGCCAAGCCAACTTGGCCACTCTTCAGCAACTAACCCAGATGGCAATGAACCACAACAATGGAAATGGAAATGGTGAAGGAGAAAACCATGGCAATGGAGAGCACTGATCCAAGTTAAGGAGTTTCCAGAACACCAACCCTCCTATATTCACTAAGTCTGAAGAGCCCTTAGATGCCGATGACTGGCTTCGTACCATGGAGAACAACTTGGCAGTCGCCGAAGTTGGTGAAAATGAGAAGGTCTTATATACCACCCACTATCTTGCTGGAGCAGCGAGAGCTTGGTGGGACAGCACCCGTGCAATGCAAGCCCCAGGATATGTGATGCCATGGGAGGAGTTCAAGAGCAAGTTTAGCAAAGCCCATGTTCCTATGGGATTGGTGAAAAGGATGAGAGATGAGTTCAGAAATCTGAAGCAAGGTTCCATGTCGGTGGTGGATTACCGTGACAAGTTCTTGACCTTGTCTAGGTATGCCCCAGATGACACCAATACCACTGAGAAGAAGCAAGAAAGGTTTCTGGATGGACTTCATGATGAGATGCAATGTGTCCTGGTTAGTATTCCCTTTGCCGACCTGGAGTCATTGGTTGACTCTGCCATTCAGATGGAAGGCAAACTCAAGCAAGCTACCGAGAACCGCAAGCGCCGTATGATGTATCAAGGCAACTCGAGCAACTCGCAGAAGCCAAGGGGAAATGCACCAATGGGTTTCGCCCCTAGACCTATGAGGCCGTCTGCACCTGCTCCGCGTCCCAACTATCCTAACCGTCCACCTGGCAACAACTTCAACCGTGCACCCCCTAGACCCAGTGGCAACCACTTCAGCACCAACACTCCAAGGCCAAATGGCACCCCTGTGTTACCCAAGCCCGGTGACAAGTCTGGTGTTACCTGTTATGAGTGTGGACTAAAAGGGCATTACTCCAATGAGTGCCCCAAGAAGCTGAATGATGCATCCAAGACTACTGCTCCTGCTCAGCAGCAGCGCCGTGTGGGAAATGGCAAGAACTATCCACCGAGGAACCAGCCTCATTCTCATGGCCGTCTGAATCACATGAATGTTGAAGAAGCTCAGGAAGCAACCGACGTCGTGCTTGGTATGTTCCCTGTTAACTCAGTTCTTGCGAGAGTTCTGTTTGATTCTGGAGCTTCACACTCATTTGTTACCCAATTATTCGTTGATAAAAGTGGACTTCAACCCACACCCTTGAAAGATGTCATGTCAGTGCAAATTCCCGGGTCAGTAACCAAAGCTAGTTGTACCTGCTTGGCAGTGCCCATAGAAATCCATGGAAGAGCTTTCTTAGCCAATTTGATAGTGTTGGGAACCAAGGGTTTGGAAGTAGTTCTTGGTATGAATTGGATGTCTTTACACCAAGGAGTGATAGATTGTGCCAAGAAGACCATCACCATGAAGAGTAGCAATGGAATCATAGTCAAGCATGTGTCCGTAAAACCACCCCAAACCACCCGATGTCATAAGAGTATCTCAGGACCGACTTTGGAGCAAGTCCCCATCGTCTGTGAGTACCCGGATGTCTTTCCCGATGAGCTACCCGGAATGCCACCGGATCGGGATATTGAGTTTATCATTGAGCTTATTCCCGGAACTGGATCAATAGCCCAACGACCCTATCGTATGAACCCAACTGAATTAGTTGAGTTGAAGAAGCAATTGGATGACCTTCTGAGCAAAGGATTGATTCAACCAAGTTCTTCCGCTTGGAGATCACCTGTTCTATTTGTGGATAAAAGTGACGGTTCTAGCCGACTGTGCACTGATTATCGCAAGCTTAACGATGTGACCATCAAGAACAAGTATCCTCTTCTGAAGATTGAAGATTTGTTTGACCAACTGACTGGAGCCAAAGTATTCTCAAAGATAGATCTTAGAACTGGATACCACCAACTGAAGATCCGTGCAACGGATATCCCCAAAACAGCCTTCACTACCCGATACGGATTGTATGAGTACACTGTAATGTCATTTGGATTGACCAATGCCCCTGCTTATTTCATGAACCTCATGAATAAGGTTTTTATGGAGTTCTTGGATAAGTTTGTTGTTGTCTTCATTGACGACATTCTTATCTACTCCAAATCCGAAGAAGAGCATGCAACCCATTTGAGATTAATTCTAGAAACCTTAAGGGAGCATCAGCTGTATGCCAAGTTCAGTAAATGTGAGTTCTGGTTGAAGGAGGTTGGATTCTTAGGCCATGTGCTATCAGCAGGAGGAATATCGGCAGACCCCAAGAAGATCAAATCAGTCATGGAATGGGAAGCCCCTACCACTCAGACGGAAGTTAGAGGTTTTCTCGGATTAGCGGGATATTACCGCAAGTTTGTTGAAGGATTTTCCAGTATTGCCCGTCCAATGACCCAATTGTTAAAGAAGGACAAGAAGTTTGAATGGACCCCTAAGTGTGAAGAGAGTTTTCAAGAGCTCAAGAAGCGATTGGTGACCGCCCCCGTCCTAACCATGCCCGATATCACCAAAAACTTTGATGTCTATTGCGACGCTTCCAAACTTGGACTTGGTTGTGTCTTGATGCAAGAAGGCAAGGTAATAGCTTACCTCTCTCGGCAGCTTACACCTCATGAAGAAAATTATCCAACCCATGATCTAGAGTTAGCAGCCGTGGTTCTAGCTTTGAAGACTTGGAGGCACTATTTGATGGGCAACCGATGCGAGATCTACACTGATCACAAGAGTTTGAAGTATATTTTCACCCAGAAGGAGTTGAACATGAGGCAAAGAAGATGGATAGAATTGATCAAGGACTATGATTTGGAAATCCATTATCACCCCGGTAAGGCCAATGTAGTGGCCGATGCATTGAGTCGGAAGCCATGCTCACTAAATCTGATGATCAAGGAAGAGCAACCTATGTTGCATCAAGAGTTTGAAAGAGTTGGATTGGAACTAGTCAGTCAAGGATTCCTAGCCAACCTTGAGTTTCAACCCACCTTGATGAGCCAAATCAAAGAAGCCCAGAAGGGAAATGAGAGTATTGAAGGAATCAAGCGCAGAATTAGTTCCGGCAAGGTGCCAGGATTCGAAGAGGATGATCAAGGAGTTCTTTGGTATAAAGGCCGTATTTGTGTGCCAGCGGATTCAGAATTGAAGGAAGTGATTATGAAGGAAGCCCACGAGACACCTTACTCCATCCACCCCGGTGGAACTAAGATGTACCAAGATTTGAAGGAACAATTTTGGTGGCATGGAATGAAGCGTGAGATTGCATCGTTCATCTCTAAGTGTGATATTTGTCAAAGAGTCAAGGCTGAACATCAACGTCCTGCTGGACTGCTGCAACCTTTGCAAGTCCCGGAATGGAAGTGGGAATCTGTTGGAATGGATTTCATCACTGGATTTCCAAAGTCTAGCCGTGGCAATGACTCTATTTGGGTTATTGTGGATAGACTAACCAAGGTAGCCCACTTTATTCCTGTCAAGACCACTTACAACTCGGGACAGCTAGCAGATCTGTACCTATCTAGAATTGTCAGTTTGCATGGAGTCCCTAAAACCATAGTTTCTGATCGAGGAACCCAATTCACTTCGAGATTTTGGAAAAGTTTGCATCAAGCTTTGGGAACCCAGTTAGCCTTTAGCACAGCTTACCACCCTCAGACTGATGGACAGACGGAAAGAGTGAACCAAATACTTGAAGATATGTTGAGAGCCTGTGTTCTTGCTTATGGAGCAAAGTGGGAAGATTGTCTGCCTTTCGCGGAGTTTTCCTACAACAACAGTTATCAAGCCAGTTTGCAAATGGCCCCATTTGAAGCTTTATATGGAAGAAAGTGTCGTACCCCTTTGAATTGGTCAGAAACCGGAGACAGTCAGATTTTTGGACCAGATATTTTGCAAGAAGCCGAGGAGAAGGTTCGCATGATTCATGAATACCTCAAGGCAGCCCAATCAAGACAAAAGAGTTATGCCGACAAGAGACGTCGAGAACTGACCTTCCAGATTGGAGATTTTGTTTACCTCAGAGTATCACCCCTCAAGGGAATGCAAAGATTCCAAGTAAAAGGAAAGCTTGCGCCAAGATATATTGGACCATTCAAGATAATAGACCGTAGGGGAGAAGTGTCCTATCAGTTGGAAATGCCCCCTGAATTGTCTGAAGTACACGATGTCTTCCACGTGTCGTTACTTCGGAAATGTCTGGAAGTGCCGGAGAAGCCCGAAATTTTCAAGAATATTGATCACCGTTCGGTGGACATCAACAAGGATTTGACCTATCGTGAAATGCCTATCCGTATCCTCGAGGAAACATATCGAACCACTCGAACCCGAAGCATCAAGTTTCTGAAAGTTCAGTGGAGTAATCACACCGAAGAGGAAGCTACTTGGGAACGAGAAGATTACCTTCAGAAAGAGTTTCCCAATCTTTTCAGTTCTTAATTAGTGAATCTCGGGGACGAGATTCTTTTTAAGGGGGGAAGATTGTAACAACTCAGAAATTGTAATCCAACTCTTATTAAATAAAGTGCCAAATTTTGGGCTAAGATAAAACTTTTCTTCATTATTTTATGCATACATGTATTTCCTCTTATATGTATTCTATGATTTTATGTGTGTTATTTTTGTTTGAGCATTGGTTAGATAACCCTAAGTAAACCAACAGAATCAATTGAGAGAGATTTTAAGAACCAAAGCAACAAGAAATAAAAATAGGTAAGAAAGAGATAAAGTTAATATGATCTAGAAACTGTTAATGACTACACCACTTTGAGCCCTTAGATTAAGCATTCTACAGCTCACCTTCATGTTTGGCCAGTAAGTTGAGCTCAACCAAGTGATGGACTAACTCAACCAACAAAGATCTACCAAAATTTCAAACTGGAACACAACTCAAACTTGAGCCAAAGTTTGAATCTGAAACAGAAACCATATCCAATTTGAAATATAAATTTTTGCAAAACTCATTCTTTCTCCAGAACAAAAATATGACAGGGTACCTTATCCAATATGATGAGCACCCAAGGTGTCAAATTTGAAAAATTCGAATTTTGAGTTCTTGCAGGCATTTCGTCGAACACTGGCAGAAGGAAATCAAAATCGAATCCAAGCTACTGGTGCTGCACTGTTCTAGCTCGCTCCACGCCTATAGCCATGCCCTGGGAGGATGTTTGGTCGATGCCAGCCCCCTCTGCCCTGACCCAAGCCCTGGAAGAAGGAGGAGAAGAGGAGGCAGCAACCCCCAGACCCCCTCTCTTCTTCCCAGCAGCCTGCACGTCGACGACCACCCTGCCCTCGCCAGCGCCGACCCACAGCACCCCGCTGCCGAGACCAACCCCTTCCAGCACGCGAGTAAGGCCGACGAGGCCAGTGTCGCCCGTGCACGCCGCCAGCATGTCCTGCGCCGGTCGTTCACTGGACGCACTCGCCCTCGACGCCTCGGCCTATAAAAAGCCCCTCCGATCAAACGGAGCAAAGCACCTCACTCCCCTCTACCTCCCAGACATCGCCGCTCAGCCCAGCTTGCCCTAGTTCGCCGTCGCCAGCCTCGCCGGAGTAGCACTGGACGAGCGGAGCGCCGCCGCGTCCGAGCACCTGGGAGCGATCTGCTGCAGGGAATCGGAGGAGGAGGAGCACCGCCGCTGATCCCGCACATCGCCGTCAAGTTCTGCTTCCCCTACGCCTCGCCATCGCCGTCGAACACTCGTCACTGCGCGCAGGTGAGCCCCCGCCTGTGCTGAGGAAGACGATGGATGCGAGCCGTCCGATTCTAATCCAACGATAGCTTACCGATTCGGGAACCGTTAAGTGAACTGACAGCGCGACCCCACCTGTCAGCTCCCCTGTTATTTCTTTTTCCCCGCGCGAAACGTTTTCTGGGCCGGCCCGTTCGGGTTTCGTCTGGACTGGACCTGGCTAGTGAAGTTTCGGTCCGAATCGTTTTTAATTAAATTCCCGCCTTTTCATTTATTTCAAATCTGTTTCAGATGCTATTTTCAAACTTAAATTCCTAGAGTTTTACAAATCCAAATCTAGCAAATAAATATTCGTTGGAAAGCTTATAAAATAATCTATCCAATAGTACTGGTTAGAATTCAAAACAAGTTAAGCATTATTTCAGATATGAATAGTGTGACCCTAGCTTGTTTAATAATGAAAGTTTTCTAGAAAATTATTTAAGCTATCAAAAATCATAAACATTAAAATGTGAACTTGCTAATGACCCCTCTTACTGTTAGTCAACACTAATCTACCCCAAACCATATTAGTGTGATCATTTAGACCCTAACCCAAACCTATTTGTTAGCATAAAATGATAGATCACTAGTGCACACTTAGAATTAATTGCCCTCATTACCAATTCACTTAGTGGACCCATCCCACTTAAACTTGTCTTAGTAACCCTAAATCAACACCAATGCTGCACAAGTGAACCACTTATGCTACTTAGTAAAGAATCTAGCATGCACACTTGAAGAAAACTTAGAAGAAAGACTTACACTCCAACACCCTAAAAATGCAACATGAATGCTTTGGTTAGCAAACAAAGATGTGTGCTTGGTGTGTTGTTAGCTTGGTGAAGTGATGGTGTGCTTTGTGTTTATTCGTTAATAGACGCTAGTGTTGCCGAGGAGGATATTGGAGGGGATTATTATTATCAAGAAGAAGAAGAAAACCCCGGACACTTTGCCAACCAAGGCAAGCCATCTTTTGATTCATACTCCCACTACCTAGTTTTAATATTGCATTCTACTTGTTTTAAGTAAATTGCATGATTGAATTGCTAGAGTAGAATGATAGAAGTAAATTGATGTCTTGATTATCAAGAGCATCAAGCTGAGTTTATCCAACCCTACCTATTGGTCATCACTCAATGTAGTTGCTTAGTCGCTATTAATATTGAGGCCATCTATAAGGGGAACTCTAGTTGAAATTGGTGACTTGAACTTGAAACTTGAAATGGAGATCTCTCCTACCTAATGGCTTTATGAAAGAAAATCAATCTTGACTAAGAACTATGAAATATCTTTCTCAATGACAACGAGTGATGTACTATGGGAGCCAATTTTACCGTACAACCATATTACCCCTATATGGGAAGGGGCTAAATCCGTAGCTTGTTTATCTTAGTATGGGAGGTCTTGCATCAAATCTTCATGGAAGGACTCCACGGGCGGATACTTCTTGACCAGGTGGATTCCACTAACCCGGCCTCCGGGATGGGCATAACTAGAGGCGCCGGAACGGGATTCCGTATCTCGGGCTCTAGGGAAGGATCCTATACTAGGATGAGCAAGTGAAAGGTTTTGTTTGATTATCTGAACCTCGCATACTTTGTGTATGTCGAACCGTGGATTTCTCCCGGCAGATGTATCGAATCTTGTGGGTAAAGTGTACCCCTCTGCAGAGGCTTTGAAACTATTCGAATAGCCGCGTCCGCGGTCATGGACGGTTGGCAAGCTGTACTTGACTTTTGTCAGGATTAAAAGTGAAAATGGTGACTTGGTGAAGGACTTGACTTGACATGCTGTTGACACTTGAAATCCTCTCTAGATGGAACTTAGAGAACTAAATCTCTTTCCTATAAACAAATATTCTTGGGAAATAAAACTAGCTTTTGCAAACCAACTTAGTGCTTAGTCCACTATACCAAACCTTGCATATCTACTTCATCTTTTCATTTATAAGATGGTTTGCGAGTGCATCCAATGTACTCACGGCTGTGTCCCTGGCTATCAACTTGGCCAGACTATGGGGAGGAATACCAGGAGGAAGGGTATGAAGAAGAGTACCAGAACTAAGCTCGTCTCCGTGAGTCGCCATTTGCCTGTAGGGAGAAGGCATGGGCCGAAGACGTTATTTCCGCTGCTATATTGTGTTGTAATATGACTTGGTCTATATGACCATTGTATTTGAATCATCGTATTGTAATGTCTATGGAACTGGTTACCAACTACGTTATGTATATCGCAACAATGGTTCTGGGATTGCGGTGGAATACATAACGGGCACTTCGAATTTGTTATCAAATTTGAGGTCGTCACAGTCTTCTAGACCCCGCCCCTGTTAAAAAAAAAGCTATATACATGTGCATATTCATTTCATGTGAATAGATTCACAGAAAACTTGCAGTTCAAGACCTAAATCTATACCTAATAATAAAATATAATAATAAAATACGCAAGGGTTCCATGGTTTGGTTTTTCCGTCACCAGCAGACGTTTCTGTATCCCCACGATCCACCCGTACCAATTTCCAACTAGAACACGGTAATCACAAGATAAAAGAAAACCAAACGCGCTCGGGATGTTCCTGTATCCCCACGATCCGGTAACGTACCCAAACCAGTATCCAACTAGAACACGGTAATCATGAGATAAAAGGAAACCAAACACACAGTGAGCTCGCCCCCACGATCCGGTACGTCCGACTACCCCGTGCGCTCCTCGACCACGCTACGATCCGGTACGTCCGACTACCCCGTGCTCCTCGACCACGCTGACGGGAGCAGAGCACAAAAAGGACCAGTCGGCGGTGATTGATGTTCCCTGTGCGGAGAGAGGTGTAGGAGCATGAGCAGACGATGGTTATGGTACTCATCGGCGGTGGTTGCACCACACGTTCAGCGGCAGAGCTCCGTGCCATGGAACGGCTGGGAGATGAGGAGTCGAGGAGGTGCAACCAGACCAGGTAGATCGACCAGTACGACGATGTCTTCCAATCAATGTTTACCCGGTGGAAGGGTACTGCGCTGTAACGTAACTCCGACGAGGAGCTTTTTTAAGCCATTGCGCTCCCGATGCACGCCATCCACCAGAAGACGCTCATCTGCAACGTCTCCGTGCTCGCCGAGTTCAGGAGTACAACCCAAGCCGGACGTCCACGAGCAAGATAGCCACGTCCGGGACTCCGGGAGAAGCAGCGTGACGCTGGCGACGCAGTGCATGCGCCCATCATGTTGGGCAGACTAGCTCCTTGGATGGTCTGATGGTGCTCGGCATGGACAAGGTCTCGGTGCCCAGCTTGCTCGCCCGCAGCGGCCAGGAGTGCAATCGAGCGGAGTAGGAGCGGGCGGGGATAGCCACCTATATGCGCACCGGGGATATGCACATATGCGAACACAGGGGTGCAGGTACGATATGCCAATGGATGTTCGGCTTGCTCATTTTCACCGTCACAGGCTTCAGGTACCCACTAGATCCTGTGCTCTTTGAGGAATCGCTACACTAGCTAATGGATTGTTTTCCATAGCTGCGTTGTTGACTTTCAAGGTTGCTGATTGTTCCTCCGAGGAGTTCAAGGACTGAGAGGAGGAAAATAGAGATACTCCGTAACAATTTAGTTTGTTTAGATTAGTACCATGCAGGAATTCATAGCCCCGTCAGGTCAGGAATTCGTGCACTACTTCGTTGATCTCTGATGCGCTTCTGGCTTGAATTAATCTTGTGTACGCACTCAACTTTGCAAAGTTACTGATTGATCAGGCGAAGTCTCTAGCAATTGTAGTTTTTACGATTCCTGATGTTCTGTCGGTGGCGCACAAGGAGGATTTGGCATGCTGGCCTGGGCGCACTAGTAGAAAACAGGCCTAATGTCCAGGACGAATTTGAGTTTTAGTCCCGGTTGTGTTTTGATCCGGGACTAATGTGAGCATTAGTCCCGGTTCAAAAGACTATGTGGGCCAGGAATCTTTAGTCCCGGTTCAAACGGGACCTTTAGTCCCGGTTGGAAATACGAACCGGGACTAAAGGGTTCGTGACCTTTAGTCCCGGTTGGTGTCTCCAACCGGGACTAAAGCCTCACCCTTTAGTCCCGGTTGGTGTTACCAACCCGGACTAAAGGGTCTCCCCCAATTTTCCTCTCATGCCTACCCCCCCCCCCCCCCCGCGTTCAAAAAACGTCTAAAATAAATAAATGAAAATGATAAAAACTTCAAATTTCAAAATCCTTTGACATGCATGTACCTCATGCAACTAACTTTTATGGAAAATTTGAAAATTTGAAATTTGATTTTTTTTGCAAAAAAAGGTTGTTGCAAATTAAAACGGCTCTAACTTTTGCATACGGACTCGAAAAAAAACATATAATATATGAAAAATTATCTACACAAAATTTTCCATGTGGAATATCGTCACGCCGGCACTGCTTCCAAGCCGGCCGAAGTGGTCACCTGAGCTACGCATGCGGAGCATCGTCATGGCTAAGGCGGCGCAAGCACGCGGCGACTCGGCCGAGGTCGTCGTGTCAAGATATACACGCGGAGAGAGCCCCACCTTCCAGCACACAGCGCCGGCACCAGCAGTCACGTCCCCTTCGGCGCCTGCTCCCTAGCTCATGAGGATTACTCCATCGTCGTATTAATCTATCCACCAACACAAAATAAAAGGAAACAAACGTCTCTCGCGAAACGCTGGCAGGGATAGAGGAGATGGACGGGACGGGTGGCCGCCTGGCCGGAGTCAATGTGTCGCCAATGTTTTATTCACAGTACTTTTTATTTTATTTGAGTCTTGGAAGTTATTACTACTGTAATGACCTCTCCTTATCATTTTTATTTCGTTGTTGTGCCAAGAAGAATCTCTAATTTGAGGGAGGTAAGATTTGGGGAAGTTGTTGTCCTGAAACAGATTTCTACGCTGCACCGTAAAAAATTGTGAAATTCTCAGAATATCTTTTTGATCTGAAATTTCTTTTGGAGGAGATATACAATTTTCACATCTTCCCATTCGCAACCTATGGATTTTTAATATAAAATGATTTAATATAATTAGAGAATCGATCTATAGATTGTAAATTTTTACAGTGCCATACTTTCTCACGAGTGACCGCAGTGTCACCTCGACAAACCAAGAGTAACTATGACAAGTATAAGCTTGCAGATCCATGCAGCCTGTGAACTCCCGATGATGGAATCGCGATCATCTTCATATTGTTGTGCCGATATCAGCTAAGTTTTTCTCTCCCAGTGCAACGCACGAGCATTTTTCCTATAGATAATAAAAGACTCGAGGGACATTTTAGTCTCAACAGACAATATCAGTCTTTTTTAGAGAAAACAAACAACCTGACAAGCAACGTCAGTCTGATGTAAGGTAATCAACTTGGATAATATTTAAGTACCATTGTACTCTGCTCCTATGGCTGGAGGGAAGTTGTGGCGAGGGTGGCGCCGTCTTCCCCAATAAATTGATGACCCCAGGCTTTGTGCCTCCCTGACGTTGCTGCGAAGAAGAAGCCCTCCCTGCCGGCTGTGATGGTATGGAGGAGGGCCAAATCAGAGCAGTAAGGAGCCCTGCTGCTTCTCTCCTGGCCGGCCATGGCGACGAGGGGGAGTGGAGCTGCAGTGCTCTGGTTCGTGGAGGACGATCTTATCCTCATCGCCGATGTTGTTCGAGGTGGAGGATCTGGCTGCCTTCTTCCCTGGCCTGCCGTGGTGGCGAGGAGGGAATTGACAGCGTAGCTTTCCCCCTTGCTCTGCATTGGCCCCTGCCTTCGCGGTGCTATGGAGCTCCTCTTCCAGGGCTCCTTCGAGTGGATCACACGGTGTCCTCGGTCGACGACGCCATGATCTTTGGCCAGCATGGCGGCCCCTATTCAACCTCCAGGATGGCGGCCCTTTTCTGCATCCACCGTCGGAGCTCGACGCTTCTCCACCGACAAGTGGTTCATCCCCGAAGGAGGAGAAGTGACCGACGGCTGCGATGCATCGCCGGATGCATGCCGCCAAGCACTTTAGCATCGGATCTCGACGATCACGTCTTGAGGTCGCCGGCGAGAGGTGGTGGTGACACCCAAGGACCTGATTGCTTTTTATCTTTTGGTTTCAGGGTGTTTTCTGCTTCTCTAGAGGCCCTTTCTTCAAATTCTAGGTTTCTCAGTGCGAGAGTTGTAAAAGGGCCTCTTTGCAATTTGTACCCACCACGTGTGATGAATGAATGATTCTCTGGGGTCTTCTAGACCCCGCCCCTGTTAAAAAAAAGCTATATACATGTGCATATTCGTTTCATGTGAATAGATTCACAGAAAACTTCCAGTTCAAGGCCTAAATCTATACATAATAATAAAATATAATAATAAAATACGCAAGGGTTCCATGGTTTGGTTTTTCCGTCACCAGCAGACGTTTCTGTATCCCCACGATCCACCCATACCAATTTCCAACTAGAACATGGTAATCACAAGATAAAAGAAAACCAAACGCGCTCGGGATGTTCCTGTATCCCCACGATCCGGTAACGTACCCAAACCAGTATCCAACTAGAACACGGTAATCATGAGATAAAAGGAAACCAAACACACAGTGAGCTCGCCCCCACGATCCGGTACGTCCGACTACCCCGTGCGCTCCTCGACCACGCTACGATCCGGTACGTCCGACTACCCCGTGCTCCTCGACCACGCTGACGGGAGCAGAGCACAAAAAGGACCAGTCGGCGGTGATTGATGTTTCCTGTGCGGAGAGAGGTGTAGGAGCATGAGCAGACGATGGTTATGGTACTCATCGGCGGTGGTTGCACCACACGTTCAGCGGCAGAGCTCCGTGCCATGGAACGGCTGGGAGACGAGGACTCGAGGAGGTGCAACCAGACCAGGTAGATCGACCAGTACGACGATGTCTTCCAATCAATGTTTACCCGTTGGAAGGGTACTGCGCTGTAACGTAACTCCGACGAGGAGGTTTTTTAAGCCGTTGCGCTCCCGATGCACGCCATCCACCAGAAGACGCTCATCTGCAACGTCTCCGTGCTCGCCGAGTTCAGGAGTACAACCCAAGCCGGACGTCCACGAGCAAGATAGCCACGTCCGGGACTCCGGGAGAAGCAGCGTGACGCTGGCGACGCAGTGCATGCGCCCATCATGTTGGGCAGACTAGCTCCTTGGATGGTCTGATGGTGCTCGGCATGGACAAGGTCTCGGTGCCCAGCTTGCTCGCGCGCAGCAGCCAGGAGTGCAATCGAGCGGAGTAGGAGCGGGCGGGGATAGCCACCTATATGCGCACCGGGGATATGCACATATGCGAACACATGGGCGCAGGTACGATATGCCAATGGATGTTCGGCTTGCTCATTTTCACCGTCACAGGCTTCAGGTACCCACTAGATCCTGTGCTCTTTGAGGAATCGCTACACTAGCTAATGGATTGTTTTCCATAGCTGCGTTGTTGACTTTCAAGGTTGCTGATTGTTCCTCCGAGGAGTTCAAGGACTGAGAGGAGGAAAATAGAGATACTCCGTAACAATTTAGTTTGTTTAGATTAGTACCATGCAGGAATTCATAGCCCCGTCAGGTCAGGAATTCGTGCACTACTTCGTTGATCTCTGATGCGCTTCTGGCTTGAATTAATCTTGTGTACGCACTCAACTTTGCAAAGTTACTGATTGATCAGGCGAAGTCTCTAGCAATTGTAGTTTTTACGATTCCTGATGTTCTGTCGGTGGCGCACAAGGAGGATTTGGCATGCTGGCCTGGGCGCACTAGTAGAAAACAGGCCTAATGTCCAGGACGAATTTGAGTTTTAGTCCCGGTTGTGTTTTGATCCGGGACTAATGTGAGCATTAGTCCCGGTTCAAAAGACTATGTGGGCCAGGAATCTTTAGTCCCGGTTCAAACGGGACCTTTAGTCCTGGTTGGAAATACGAACCGGGACTAAAGGGTTCGTGACCTTTAGTCCCGGTTGGTGTCTCCAACCGGGACTAAAGCCTCACCCTTTAGTCCCGGTTGGTGTTACCAACCCAGACTAAAGGGTCTCCCCCAATTTTCCTCTCATGCCTACCCCCCCCCCCCCCCGCATTCAAAAAACGTCTAAAATAAATAAATGAAAATGATAAAAACTTCAAATTTCAAAATCCTTTGACATGCATGTACCTCATGCAACTAACTTTTATGGAAAATTTGAAAATTTGAAATTTGATTTTTTTTGCAAAAAAAGGTTGTTGCAAATTAAAACGGCTCTAACTTTTGCATACGGACTCGAAAAAAAACGTATAATATATGAAAAATTATCTACACAAAATTTTCCATGTGGAATATCGTCACGCCGGCACTGCTTCCAAGCCGGCCGAAGTGGTCACCTGAGCTACGCATGCGGAGCATCGTCATGGCTAAGGCGGCGCAAGCACGCGGCGACTCGGCCGAGGTCGTCGTGTCAAGATATACACGCGGAGAGAGCCCCACCTTCCAGCACACAGCGCCGGCACCAGCAGTCACGTCCCCTTCGGCGCCTGCTCCCTAGCTCATGAGGATTACTCCATCGTCGTATTAATCTGTCCACCAACACAAAATAAAAGGAAACAAACGTCTCTCGCGAAACGCTGGCAGGGATAGAGGAGATGGACGGGACGGGTGGCCGCCTGGCCGGAGTCAATGTGTCGCCAATGTTTTATTCACAGTACTTTTTATTTTATTTGAGTCTTGGAAGTTATTACTACTGTAATGACCTCTCCTTATCATTTTTATTTCGTTGTTGTGCCAAGAAGAATCTCTAATTTGAGGGAGGTAAGATTTGGGGAAGTTGTTGTCCTGAAACAGATTTCTACGCTGCACCGTAAAAAATTGTGAAATTCTCAGAATATCTTTTTGATCTGAAATTTCTTGAGCATATGCCCCAGGTTATATCCAAACTTTCATTAGTTTTGTACTTTTCGATTTGAGCAACAGAAGGTCCTCGAAAAAACCGACCTTTGTCAGCTATTCTGTTTTGACAGATTTCTGCCACTATTTGTGTTTGCCTCTCGATCGCTTTCTTTTTTAGTTCTTTTGATCATGGAACTTTTGAGGAAGTTGCTACAGTATTATATGCTTTATATGTGGTGTTTTTGAGTTTGAAACTGAACCAAAAAGAGTTGATTCACTATTATGTTTATGCTAACGTTGCTAATAGAATTGTGTGAAGTTTTGTATGAAGGAAGTTTTCAAGTGTAGGGATTGGAGAGTGATGATATGAGATAAAGAATGGACAAAAGCTCAAACTTGGGTATGCCCATGTCACCCAAGAAATATCCAAGAGGTACAAGCATCAAAGCTTGGGGATGCCCACGAGGCACCCCTTCTTCATTGGCAAAAATCAGGTCACCTTTCAACACACTATATTTTTATTGCTTCATATTCTATGCGTTTTTCTTAGAGCGTCTTTACTTTTGCTTTCAGTTTTTTTTATTTTGTTTGCTGCAATAAATGGTTGGACCCCAACAAATTTCTTTTGGAGGAGATATACAATTTTCACATCTTGCCATTCGCAACCTATGGATTTTTAATATAAAATGATTTAATATAATTAGAGAATCGATCTATAGATTGTAAATTTTTACAGTGCCATACTTTCTCACGAGTGACCGCAGTGTCACCTCAACAAACCAAGAGTAACTACGACAAGTATAAGCTTGCAGATCCATGCAGCCTGTGAACTCCCGATGATGGAATCGCGATCATCTTCATATTGTTGTGCCGATATCAGCTAAGTTTTTCTCTCCCAGTGCAACGCACGAGCATTTTTCCTATAGATAATAAAAGACTCGAGGGACATTTTAGTCTCAACAGACAATATCAGTCTTTTTTTAGAGAAACCAAACAACCTGACAAGCAACGTCAGTCTGATGTAAGGTAATCAACTTGGATAATATTTAAGTACCATTGTACTCTGCTCCTATGGCTGGAGGGAAGTTGTGGCGAGGGTGGCGCCGTCTTCCCCAATAAATTGATGACCCCAGGATTTGTGCCTCCCTGACGTTGCTGCGAAGAAGAAGCCCTCCCTGCCGGCTGTGATGGTATGGAGGAGGGCCAAATCAGAGCAGTAAGGAGCCCTGCTGCTTCTCTCCTGGCCGGCCATGGCGACGAGGGGGAGTGGAGCTGCAGTGCTCTGGTTCGTGGAGGACGATCTTATCCTCATCGCCGATGTTGTTCGAGGTGGAGGATCTGGCTGCCTTCTTCCCTGGCCTGCCGTGGTGGCGAGGAGGGAATTGACAGCGCAGCTTTCCCCCTTGCTCTGCATCGGCCCCTGCTTTCGCGGTGCTATGGAGCTCCTCTTCCAGGGCTCCTTCGAGTGGATCACACGGTGTCCTCGGTCGACGACGCCATGATCTTTGGCCAGCATGGCGGCCCCTATTCAACCTCCAGGATGGCGGCCCTTTTCTGCATCCACCGTCGGAGCTCGACGCTTCTCCACCGACAAGTGGTTCATCCCCGAAGGAGGAGAAGTGACCGACGGCTGCGATGCATCGCCGGATGCATGCCGCCAAGCACTTTAGCATCGGATCTCAACGATCACGTCTTGAGGTCGCCGGCGAGAGGTGGTGGTGACACCCAAGGACCTGATTGCTTTTTATCTTTTGGTTTCAGGGTGTTTTCTGCTTCTCTAGAGGCCCTTTCTTCAAATTCTAGGTTTCTCAGTGCGAGAGTTGTAAAAGGGCCTCTTTGCAATTTGTACCCACCACGTGTGATGAATGAATGATTCTCTGGGGTCTTCTAGACCCCGCCCCTGTTAAAAAAAAGCTATATACATGTGCATATTCGTTTCATGTGAATAGATTCACAGAAAACTTGCAGTTCAAGGCCTAAATCTATACCTAATAATAAAATATAATAATAAAATACGCAAGGGTTCCATGGTTTGGTTTTTCCATCACCAGCAGACGTTTCTGTATCCCCACGATCCACCCGTACCAATTTCCAACTAGAACACGGTAATCACAAGATAAAAGAAAACCAAACGCGCTCGGGATGTTCCTGTATCCCCACGATCCGGTAACGTACCCAAACCAGTATCCAACTAGAACACGGTAATCATGAGATAAAAGGAAACCAAACACACAGTGAGCTCGCCCCCACGATCCGGTACGCCCGACTACCCCGTGCGCTCCTCGACCACGCTACGATCCGGTACGTCCGACTACCCCGTGCTCCTCGACCACGCTGACGGGAGTAGAGCACAAAAAGGACCAGTCGGCGGTGATTGATGTTCCCTGTGCGGATAGAGGTGTAGGAGCAT
Source organism: Dactylis glomerata (assembly GCA_007115705.1). NCBI lineage: Eukaryota > Viridiplantae > Streptophyta > Magnoliopsida > Poales > Poaceae > Dactylis > Dactylis glomerata. The sequence continues at coordinate 14,555,711 of QXEO01000553.1, forward strand.
GAGCAGACGATGGTTATGGTACTCATCGGCGGTGGTTGCACCACACGTTCAGTGGCAGAGCTCCGTGCCATGGAACGGCTGGGAGACGAGGACTCGAGGAGGTGCAACCAGACCAGGTAGATCGACCAGTACGACGATGTCTTCCAATCAATGTTTACCCGGTGGAAGGGTACTGCGCTGTAACGTAACTCCGACGAGGAGGTTTTTTAAGCCGTTGCGCTCCCGATGCACGCCATCCACCAGAAGACGCTCATCTGCAACGTCTCCGTGCTCGCCGAGTTCAGGAGTACAACCCAAGCCGGACGTCCACGAGCAAGATAGCCACGTCCGGGACTCCGGGAGAAGCAGCGTGACGCTGGCGACGCAGTGCATGCGCCCATCATGTTGGGCAGACTAGCTCCTTGGATGGTCTGATGGTGCTCGGCATGGACAAGGTCTCGGTGCCCAGCTTGCTCGCCCGCAGCGGCCAGGAGTGCAATCGAGCGGAGTAGGAGCGGGCGGGGATAGCCACCTATATGCGCACCGGGGATATGCACATATGCGAACATAGGGGCGCAGGTACGATATGCCAATGGATGTTCGGCTTTCTCATTTTCACCGTCACAGGCTTCAGGTACCCACTAGATCCTGTGCTCTTTGAGGAATCGCTACACTAGCTAATGGATTGTTTTCCATAGCTGCGTTGTTGACTTTCAAGGTTGCTGATTGTTCCTCCGAGGAGTTCAAGGACTGAGAGGAGGAAAATAGAGATACTCCGTAACAATTTAGTTTGTTTAGATTAGTACCATGCAGGAATTCATAGCCCCGTCAGGTCAGGAATTCGTGCACTACTTCGTTGATCTCTGATGCGCTTCTGGCTTGAATTAATCTTGTGTACGCACTCAACTTTGCAAAGTTACTGATTGATCAGGCGAAGTCTCTAGCAATTGTAGTTTTTACGATTCCTGATGTTCTGTCGGTGGCGCACAAGGAGGATTTGGCATGCTGGCCTGGGCGCACTAGTAGAAAACAGGCCTAATGTCCAGGACGAATTTGAGTTTTAGTCCCGGTTGTGTTTTGATCCGGGACTAATGTGAGCATTAGTCCCGGTTCAAAAGACTATGTGGGCCAGGAATCTTTAGTCCCGGTTCAAACGGGACCTTTAGTCCCGGTTGGAAATACGAACCGGGACTAAAGGGTTCGTGACCTTTAGTCCCGGTTGGTGTCTCCAACCGGGACTAAAGCCTCACCCTTTAGTCCCGGTTGGTGTTACCAACCCGGACTAAAGGGTCTCCCCCAATTTTCCTCTCATGCCTACCCCCCCCCCCCCCCCGCGTTCAAAAAACGTCTAAAATAAATAAATGAAAATGATAAAAACTTCAAATTTCAAAATCCTTTGACATGCATGTACCTCATGCAACTAACTTTTATGGAAAATTTGAAAATTTGAAATTTGATTTTTTTTTGCAAAAAAAGGTTGTTGCAAATTAAAACGGCTCTAACTTTTGCATACGGACTCGAAAAAAAACGTATAATATATGAAAAATTATCTACACAAAATTTTCCATGTGGAATATCGTCACGCCGGCACTGCTTCCAAGCCGGCCGAAGTGGTCACCTGAGCTACGCATGCGGAGCATCGTCATGGCTAAGGCGGCGCAAGCACGCGGCGACTCGGCCGAGGTCGTCGTGTCAAGATATACACGCGGAGAGAGCCCCACCTTCCAGCACACAGCGCCGGCACCAGCAGTCACGTCCCCTTCGGCGCCTGCTCCCTAGCTCATGAGGATTACTCCGTCGTCGTATTAATCTATCCACCAACACAAAATAAAAGGAAACAAACGTCTCTCGCGAAACGCTGGCAGGGATAGAGGAGATGGACGGGACGGGTGGCCGCCTGGCCGGAGTCAATGTGTCGCCAATGTTTTATTCACAGTACTTTTTATTTTATTTGAGTCTTGGAAGTTATTACTACTGTAATGACCTGTCCTTATCATTTTTATTTCGTTGTTGTGCCAAGAAGAATCTCTAATTTGAGGGAGGTAAGATTTGGGGAAGTTGTTGTCCTGAAACAGATTTCTACGCTGCACCGTAAAAAATTGTGAAATTCTCAGAATATCTTTTTGATCTGAAATTTCTTGAGCATATGCCCCAGGTTATATCCAAACTTTCATTAGTTTTGTACTTTCGATTTGAGCAACAGAAGGTCCTCGAAAAAATCGACCTTTGTCAGCTATTCTGTTTTGACAGATTTCTGCCACTATTTGTGTTTGCCTCTCGATCGCTTTCTTTTTTAGTTCTTTTGATCATGGAACTGTTGAGGAAGTTGCTACAGTAGTATATGCTTTATATGTGGTGTTTTTGAGTTTGAAACTGAACCAAAAAGAGTTGATTCACTATTATGTTTATGCTAACGTTGCTAATAGAATTGTGTGAAGTTTTGTATGAAGGAAGTTTTCAAGTGTAGGGATTGGAGAGTGATGATATGAGATAAAGAATGGACAAAAGCTCAAACTTGGGTATGCCCATGTCACCCCAAGAAATATCCAAGAGGTACAAGCATCAAAGCTTGGGGATGCCCACGAGGCACCCCTTCTTCATTGGCAAAAATCAGGTCACCTTTCAACACACTATATTTTTATTGCTTCATATTCTATGCGTTTTTCTTAGAGCGTCTTTACTTTTGCTTTCAGTTTTTTTTATTTTGTTTGCTGCAATAAATGGTTGGACCCCAATAAATTTCTTTTGGAGGAGATATACAATTTTCACATCTTCCCATTCGCAACCTATGGATTTTTAATATAAAATGATTTAATATAATTAGAGAATCGATCTATAGATTGTAAATTTTTATAGTGTCATACTTTCTCACGAGTGACCGCAGTGTCACCTCGACAAACCAAGAGTCACTACGACAAGTATAAGCACTACAACAAGAACCCTACTATTGCAATACATACGTAGCAACGCCTGAAATATTCGTTGCAAAATTTTATTATAGATACACATGTATATGTTGCAGGCTACTCTGTTGTTCGTTATACACAGAAAGCAATGGATATTATTAGCCCAGCCCACTAAGCACCATCATTACGTATCCTTTAAACCCACCAATCCATGCGACAAGGCCACGAACGCACGCCCGCACCTGGCAGTCCCGCTCCCCGCCTCCCAAAACCTAGCCGCCTCCCTCCTTCTCCCGCGCCGCTCGGCCATTGCCCATTGGCGAGCAGTTCCTCCAGCGCCCGTGACTGGGCTCACGCTGCGACCTCTGATTCTTTGCTTCCTATTGATATGAGTCGGAGGGAGGATGTCTATAGGGATGATTCGATTTTAAATTCTCGTTTACATACCATTGGATCCCCTAAATTCACTAATTGCTCCTAGAGCAGCCATGATGGATCTTGGATACTCAATGCGTGGTGATTTGCGGAGGAGCCGTGGCGGCGAGTTGAAGCACACAGGAGGCACCACGGCGGCGAGTTGAAGCACACAGGAGGCACGGCAGAAAAAGAACACGACGGAGGTTCAGGTTCCACGTGCAATTTCTCCTTATTCTTGTCAGACTCCTCTCTACTATTCCTGTTCATAAATTTTCAAGGATTTCTGTGTTGCAGATTCTGGCCTGGTTTGCATCTCGCGGCTTTCCAAGTAAACTGTTTTGGAGACTACGTACAACTATATGCTTTGATGGTATCCTGAGCCAGTTTCCGTCGACTGGCTGCACCGTACCTTATATAAGTTATATGCCCATCCAGATTTTGTATTCAATACAGATCGAGCTAATTTATGTCTTTTACGTTTCAATTATCGAATATAGATATATCTTTTTGTTTTTTAAGTATTGAGTATAGATTTACTTTTACTTTTTCATGTATTCAGTATAGAATCAAGCTGACCAGTACCTTTTTCTATTTCATGTGGTACCCTCGAGAATAATGGTGATTGCCTTAGCTATGAATCAAATTTGTTGATGGCTTTTACATCATACTAGATTACAAGTTATCTGGGGGCAGCTGTGTCCGTCTTCGAATTCTGAACACAAACCCAGGTCGATCTTTCAGCGGGAATGCATCCAAACTTACATTGATTTGTTCTGCTGGTAAGGAAACCTTTTCCTCCTTTTTAAGAATCTAAAGCTTTCTGCTGGTCGTCTCTTTGCTATGAGCCTACAAGAACTTTAATCCATGTTTGTGTTACTTCCTTTGATGTATGCTCAATTGCACCCAGTTAGATGTTGATAGCTAATATTTACAGGTGCAAATTTATCAGCACTCGGTTGCGTAAGGTGCCTGATATCTTCCTTGTGCTTGAGGGGATGCAGAAGAATCAACAACAGTACCATAGCTTCGTTGATGTGCGGGAGTGGTACCATACTGCCATCAACAAAAATTGGCCGCATTGGACACTGATGTACCAAGGATATCTGGTAGTGTTGTCACGGTAATTGCCAAACACTCTATCTCATATGTCTTTGTTGCTCTCAATATTCTAAGTGCACCAAGACTACCAATATGATAAGTACTCCTTTCCTCCCAGATAAAAATTTATGCCTATGTTTCTCTTGATGCAAACTCTAGTCAATTAATTAAGCGTGGATTTCTGTAATGTCCGACATGTCTCAACTTCTACTTATGGCTTTAGATTTATGATACGCTGATTGAACATTCTAATGATCAGTTAACTAAGAATATTGATCTGCTGAACATTTAGTTAATAAAATGATTTTGATCTTGTATTTCATGGATTTTCTCATATCATTCTGATATATTTTGTTTCTTTGTATTTCCCTCTGTCAACATCAGGAAGCAAAATATCTTGCATTCTGATTTTGCTTTGGCATGCCACCAAGGTGAGCATAACTACAAATTTTAAGCAAAGGAATTGCTAGAATCCACTATACCCTTCACACTTATTTCCCACTTTGATACTGAAAATGAAATTTGTATTTGCAGGTCGCATACATCAGGAAGACTTACTATTTGGATATCAGCTCTGGATATGTTAGGCCGAATAGTAGAAAGAACATATATATAAGATGCAAAATTGTAAATTGTGTACTCTTCAGATGATTTTGTGTATGGAATGGTTCCCATTTCAAAGAAGTATATACGTCGGACTAGGTAGATTATAATATTTTGATGCAAGATTGTAAATTGTCTAGTCTTCAAATAATTTTCGTGTATGGGATGATGTTGTAATAATAAATAATTAATTATTCGTGATTCCAGTGCATTCTTATTCTACAAACTGTGAGTTGTGGTATGTCACATGAAACTACGTTCTGTTGATCAAAAAAGATCTGCCATTCTCTACAGTGATCAAACCATTTTGTCCAGAAAATAGTATTTTGTGAAACAAAATTTTCAATACGTATATGATGACTCTACCAACGCATACAATTGTTGCTTCGATTCTGTAGCTAGTTTGCAACGGTTATCCCAGTATTTACCAACGCACGTATATGAGTTGCATTGTACCCTTGCAACGCCCAAAAACGCAACGCTTTTTTATCCGTTGGTAAACTCCCTAGCAATGCCTGTATGGACATTTAGCTACGAATAAATGTGTTGTTGTAGGAGGGGTCTTCTTGTAGTGAAGCTTGCAGATCCATGCAGCCTGTGAACTCCCGATGATGGAATCGCGATCATCTTCATATTGTTGTGCCGATATCAGCTAAGTTTTTCTCTCCCAGTGCAACGCACGAGCATTTTTCTTATAGATAATAAAAGACTCGAGGGACATTTTAGTCTCAACAGACAATATCAGTCTTTTTTTAGAGAAAACAAACAACCTGACAAGCAACGTCAGTCTGATGTAAGGTAATCAACTTGGATAATATTTAAGTACCATTGTACTCTGCTCCTATGGCTGGAGGGAAGTTGTGGCGAGGGTGGCGCCGTCTTCCCCAATAAATTGATGACCCCAGGCTTTGTGCCTCCCTGACGTTGCTGCGAAGAAGAAGCCCTCCCTGCCGGCTGTGATGGTATGGAGGAGGGCCAAATCAGAGCAGTAAGGAGCCCTGCTGCTTCTCTCCTGGCCGGCCATGGCGACGAGGGGGAGTGGAGCTGCAGTGCTCTGGTTCGTGGAGGACGATCTTATCCTCATCGCCGATGTTGTTCGAGGTGGAGGATCTGGCTGCCTTCTTCCCTGGCCTGCCGTGGTGGCGAGGAGGGAATTGACAGCGCAGCTTTCCCCCTTGCTCTGCATCGGCCCCTGCCTTCGCGGTGCTATGGAGCTCCTCTTCCAGGGCTCCTTCGAGTGGATCACACGGTGTCCTCGGTCGACGACGCCATGATCTTTGGCCAGCATGGCGGCCCCTATTCAACCTCCAGGATGGCGGCCCTTTTCTGCATCCACCGTCGGAGCTCGACGCTTCTCCACCGACAAGTGGTTCATCCCCAAAGGAGGAGAAGTGACCGACGGCTGCGATGCATTGCCGGATGCATGCCGCCAAGCACTTTAGCATCGGATCTCGACGATCACGTCTTGAGGTCGCCGGCGAGAGGTGGTGGTGACACCCAAGGACCTGATTGCTTTTTATCTTTTGGTTTCAGGGTGTTTTCTGCTTCTCTAGAGGCCCTTTCTTCAAATTCTAGGTTTCTCAGTGCGAGAGTTGTAAAAGGGCCTCTTTGCAATTTGTACCCACCACGTGTGATGAATGAATGATTCTCTGGGGTCTTCTAGACCCCGCCCCTGTTAAAAAAAGCTATATACATGTGCATATTCGTTTCATGTGAATAGATTCACATAAAACTTGCAGTTCAAGGCCTAAATCTATACCTAATAATAAAATATAATAATAAAATATGCAAGGGTTCCATGGTTTGGTTTTTCCGTCACCAGCAGACGTTTTTGTATCCCCACGATCCACCCGTACCAATTTCCAACTAGAACACGGTAATCACAAGATAAAAGAAAACCAAACGCGCTCGGGATATTCCTGTATCCCCATGATCCGGTAACGTACCCAAACCAGTATCCAACTAGAACACGGTAATCATGAGATAAAAGGAAACCAAACACACAGTGAGCTCGCCCCCACGATCCGGTACGTCCGACTACCCCGTGCGCTCCTCGACCACGCTACGATCCGGTACGTCCGACTACCCCGTGCTCCTCGACCACGCTGACGGGAGCAGAGCACAAAAAGGACCAGTCGGCGGTGATTGATGTTCCCTGTGCGGAGAGAGGTGTAGGAGCATGAGCAGACGATGGTTATGGTACTCATCGGCGGTGGTTGCACCACACGTTCAGCGGCAGAGCTCCGTGCCATGGAACGGCTGGGAGACGAGGACTCGAGGAGGTGCAACCAGACCAGGTAGATCGACCAGTACGACGATGTCTTCCAATCAATGTTTACCCGGTGGAAGGGTATTGCGCTGTAACGTAACTCCGACGAGGAGGTTTTTTAAGCCGTTGCGCTCCCGATGCACGCCATCCACCAGAAGACGCTCATCTGCAACGTCTCCGTGCTCGCCGAGTTCAGGAGTACAACCCAAGCCGGACGTCCACGAGCAAGATAGCCACGTCCGGGACTCCGGGAGAAGCAGCGTGACGCTGGCGACGCAGTGCATGCGCCCATCATGTTGGGCAGACTAGCTCCTTGGATGGTCTGATGGTGCTCGGCATGGACAAGGTCTCGGTGCCCAGCTTGCTCGCCCGCAGCGGCCAGGAGTGCAATCGAGCGGAGTAGGAGCGGGCGGGGATAGCCACCTATATGCGCACCGGGGATATGCACATATGCGAACACATGGGCGCAGGTACGATATGCCAATGGATGTTCGGCTTGCTCATTTTCACCGTCACAGGCTTCAGGTACCCACTAGATCCTGTGCTCTTTGAGGAATCGCTACACTAGCTAATGGATTGTTTTCCATAGCTGCGTTGTTGACTTTCAAGGTTGCTGATTGTTCCTCCGAGGAGTTCAAGGACTGAGAGGAGGAAAATAGAGATACTCCGTAACAATTTAGTTTGTTTAGATTAGTACCATGCAGGAATTCATAGCCCCGTCAGGTCAGGAATTCGTGCACTACTTCGTTGATCTCTGATGCGCTTCTGGCTTGAATTAATCTTGTGTACGCACTCAACTTTGCAAAGTTACTGATTGATCAGGCGAAGTCTCTAGCAATTGTAGTTTTTACGATTCCTGATGTTCTGTCGGTGGCGCACAAGGAGGATTTGGCATGCTGGCCTGGGCGCACTAGTAGAAAACAGGCCTAATGTCCAGGACGAATTTGAGTTTTAGTCCCGGTTGTGTTTTGATCCGGGACTAATGTGAGCATTAGTCCCGGTTCAAAAGACTATGTGGGCCAGGAATCTTTAGTCCCGGTTCAAACGGGACCTTTAGTCCCGGTTGGAAATACGGCCGTTTGCACAAATTCTACTTTCTCAAAATTCCAAAGGGAAATATGAAAGCAGGAAGATTTTAGTTTTTGTTAGAAAAATGAGAAAAAATTTATTTTTTCAAGGATTTTTAAATTTCTTTAGTTGTTTATTCCACTTTTTAGTTATTTTGAAGTTTTTTATTAATTTTGGAATTTTTAAAGTTTTTTGATTTTTTTTGTTTTTTTGAATATTTTGAGTTTAAAATTAATATTTAAATTATGCATAAAGATTATTTGAAATTTATTGATGCTCATTATTACTTACTCATTGTTGCTTATTTTTGAAATTATTTAGAATTCCAAAAAGTAAAATTATATGTTATCAAAGTCTAAGGGTTAATACAATTCATAGCATAGTATTATCAAGAAGTCGCGAGCGTAGTCCTGGAAGCTAGTAGAGAAGGAATGAAGAAGTTAAGCGTGCTGAGTGTGGAGCAGTGTGAGGATGGGTGACCGGCCGGGAAGTGGGACCACGAGTATATACTTTGACATGAAGAATAGGGGTGATGATTAGGGATTAGAGGGAAAACTGTCAAAGAAATCAAAAATCTGAAAATAGGAAAATTCAAGAAAATCCGAAATAATCTGAAACTTTTTTTGAAAATATTTAAAAATGACAAAATAACCTTTAGTCCCGGTTGGTGTTACCAACCAGGACTAAAGGGTTCTCCAGCCCGCAGCGCTCAGGACAGCCACGTGGAGAACCTTTAGTCCCGGGTTGTGGCACAACCAGGACTAAAGAGGAGGACCTTTAGTCCCGATTAGTTAGTCCCGGTTGGTACAACCGGGACTAAAGGCCCTTACCAACCGGGACTAAAGACCGTTTTTCTACTAGTGGCGACATATGTTCTGCTGTAGTATAACACAAACAATATGTTTGTAGTATGTTTTTCTTGTGCTTCTCAGCCATATAGACTTTAATCGACCTTGAAAATTCTGGATATATTCACATAACAAAAATAAAATGTGTTAAGCAATCAAAAATGCTTTACCATTCAGAATTAAGCCTTTTTTATAAACTTAGCTCTTATAACATAGCATTATTTTTGTCATACTGTGAGAAAAGGATGGGCTGAGGGATGACATTGAACTGTTCTTCTCCGTCAGCTTCATGTAGCTTTGTTCCTGTTTCTTCAATGTTTGCTTCCTGTGGTGGATTCTAATCAAAGTAAGTTTTTGTCATACTGTTTAAGTGGCCAATCATTTTTTCTTTTAACACTTTGGGGATTGAGCCGACTAATGGTTTCTTCAATAGAAGTCTGGATCTCCCATGCTAAAGAGCTTTTTTTTTCTCTTGATAGCAACATCCAACTAATTACAATCATTTAATGTAAGATAAATCTGTGATCATTGTGCCAACAATGTCACATTATCATTGCCCATAGTCATCTAACCCGGTGTCCCTGTCATGGCAATGAGAACTTGCCTTTTTTAATATAGCTTTTTCTCTCCCATTGCAACGCATGGGCATTTTTCCTAGTTGAATATAAAAAATACAACATATACGAAAACACATAAGCTAATCTTGCCCGTGCAGGTGCACGGGTTGACGACTAGTTACATATAAAGCATATCCTAATGAAAGTGGACTTCAGCTTCATACTCCTTCTGGCACTGGGTGCCGTCATAGATCTTCACGTCGAACTTCGACGTGCCGACATGGAAGTCGAAGGTCATGAAGAAGCCTTGGTGGATGTCGTGGTCTTCTGCAAACTGCGACCAGCCACCCTTAAAGTACTGCTCGCCGTTGCCATCGTACCAAACCTCCACTTCGTATCGAGTCCCACTGCCAGATTGTTCGCGGAGAACCGCTTCTCGCAGTTCTCGCCCATCCATGAACTTTGTGAAATTCAGTGGCAGACGCTGAATCTCGTGGCACTGCACCATGGCAATGCAGAAGAAAGAAAAGATCCTGGGAAGAGTAGCAGGAGCAGCGGGAGCAGCAGGAGGAGGAGCGCTTGGACCTGGGGCAGCGTCAGTCACCTTGGGCTTGTTTTTGCTACCAGGTGGGCGGCCGGGACGACGCTTAACCGGAGCGGCCGATGAAGATCCTGCAGCGGCCGGAGTTGTGTTGTTTTTGTTCTTGCTTCCACGAGGGCGACCTCGACCTTGCGGCGCCACCGGAGAGCCAAGGTTCAGATGAGAACCATCTGCGTCAGCCATGTGGGCAAGAGAAAAGGCTAGAAAACCCTAGATGGAGAGAGAAGATGATGCGGCGGAGGAGGAATCTGATTAGGGTTTTAACCCTTGCCAGAAGGTGCTTTATTTATAAGCACGTATTATTGGGCCCCCGTGATAAGCAAAGCCCATAAACGTATTCTACAAAAGAGTTAAATTCTGCACGAAGCAGACGATAAATACCAAAGGAGGAAAAATAAAAAGGGGAGAATGTGATTGCACGATATAAAAGACCTCGCCTTGGGCTCGGGGGCTTGTAAACAGAAGATATTACAAGAAAGAAGACGAAGTGAATTTTGAGCCTATGCTTGACTACGAGTACTCAAACATAGCCTCGGGGGCTACTCCCATCGGGAGCGCTGAGCGCGCACCCGATAGAGGATGAGATAATCAATGTCGAGGGTGAAGAAAGTATATCATACAAACTTCGGCTATATAGTCGACAAAATGCAAAGAGACTACTCCCATCGGGAGGGAATTGGAGGAAATTAAATTAAGGTCGAAACCCAAATATTTTCAGTCAAAATTTGACTGCGACATGAGATTCTCGAGTTATGTTATCGCAATGCAACTCGAATGCCGTGACTTGTCACGAAGGTAAGATCCCGGGATCCGTCCTGTGTGGCCTGGTACACGCACATGGATGCGCTCTGCTGGTATGTATCCGTGTCTATGACGCGAAGAAAATCCTGGTGGACGCACTGGGTACCCTGAGAATCACTGGGATTCATTCTTTGTAAGTGCTAAATCCGGCAAAAGAATGGGTTTGACCGGTATATATCCCGAATTCAAGTCCAAGGGGATTGAATTTGAAGTAGGTGACAAGTATCTGTTCCGGCAGTTAACTGACCTCTTGATCCGTCAGAGTTGTCAGGCTTGTTCATCAAAAGCCCTTGCGAGCAAATTATCATGAAAATAAGTCGAAAGACCGAATCGAAGATTTGAAGATATGAAGAAGTCGAAGAATTGATCAAGTCGAAGATTTGAAGATTAGAGATTCAACCCGAATCTACAATTCTGGTAGAATCTCAGGGGCTACTGACAAGGGTATAGCTAATAGATCCCGTTAGTTGAGTACCCCTGAGGCCCGTTAAGCTAGGCCCAATTGTAATGATAGTCGAGTACGAGTTCTTACCGTGTGTCGATATTGTAATCTGTATCGGACCCTACCCGATCCTCAAGACTTGGCCACCTATATATAGGGGCCAGGAGGGGACGGTGTAGGCCAGATTGAAAGCAAGCCAGGTTGAACACCCAAGTTTACTATCGGTGTTCTGGATACCGGGGTATCCCGGTCCACCTGCTCCTGGGCCCCGTCATCGGCCCATCTTCAGCCCAGGGGAGAATCAACAATCTTCGCTACGGAGAAGACCCTCACGAGGAGGCGCCTCGTGAGGAGAACGACGACGGAAACCACTAAGGACCAGAAGACCTCCTCATGAGCCCCTGCTGGTGAGGAGATGACGCACGCCCACGACAGCTCAGCACGTTTGCGTGCAGAGCAAGAAGATAACGGGCAGAAGACCGCGTACCGCCCACGCTACCCCCGATAGGGAGGAGACCAACTTTCGCTGTGCCTGCCCAAAGCGGCACAGTGGCAGTTGGCCACCCCCCTAAATATAGCGTGGATGGTGCAGGGCGCCAGAGGAGGACGTCAGCCTCCTCCACCCACTCCTGTGGACCGGCGCCGCTACCCTGCGAAGACCAAGTCTACAGAAGAGTATAGTCTACAGCTGTCCTCCCTCCTTGGCCGTGTGTGGCAACCCCTTCCCCAAGAAGATAAGGGGAAGGAGGACCTTGGCGCTATAAAAGGAGGGGGAGGCCACCCCTTAGAGGGGGTCCGATCGGATCCAATTAAGTCTTCATCTTCTTCAGGCTGCTAGTTGGGCACGCAGGTTCTTCAACCTCTGGCCAACTAGAGCTTTGTAACCAAGGCCTTGTACTCCTCGCGAGGTGTCGCGTTGCAATACAAGAAGGCAGGAAGTAGGGGTTTTACCTCACCACGAGGGCCCTGAACCTGGGTAAGCTCGGCGTCTCTCTCTGCATTGCGTAGCGCGTTCGACACTCGAGGCTTCCGTCACCGTGTTTCGTTGCGATCCAAGATCTCACACGTTCAGCTCCCTGCGTTCGAATCTTTTGGGTCCGTCGCGTGGTACCCCGTGTTCTTGCGACACGAAATCCATCGACATTTACTTTTGACACACACCTATTTCGACTAACTTTACCTTCGAGTTCATCCGATGCCCTATTCCCCCGATCCTAAGTCCTTCATCTAGGACATTTGCTGAGTTAACCCTCGTCACTGGGTAAACAAATTATAGTTGGGCAATTGATAGAATAAAGATAAACGTGATATGTCAAGAAGATCACTATGAGATTTACTCTGGGCATTACAACAAAATACATAGACCGCCATCCAACTATATCTATGACTAATAATCCACTTGTGGCAAATCAATCCGAGAACTCCACAAGTATTAAGTTGGGAACAACAGATAATTGCATTAAGCAAAGTGTGTAATGTAAACAAAGCATATGCCCTTGAGCATATGAATGTTGTTTTCTCCCTAGTAGCAACAGCACATCTACAACCTTAGAGGTTTCTGTCACTCCCCCAGGTTAAATAGAGGCATGAACCCACTATCGAGCATAAATACCCCCTCTTGGAGTCACTAGCAACTACTCGGCCAAGATAGCTACTAACAACAGAGCGCATGCAAGATCATAAACAACATAGAGATAACAAAAGATATATTTCAGTACAGCAACTCAATCATAACACCAATATTCATCGGATCCCAACAAACCAAACATGTAGAATTACATAACGGTGATCTCAAACATATAGGGCAGCTCATGAGATCTAAACATGAAGCACATGGTGGAGAAGACAACCATCTAGCTACTGCTATGGACCCATAGTCCAAGGTAGACTACTCACTCATCGCTCCGTAGGCAAGCATGGCGATGAAGAAGACCTTCGGTGGTGATTCCCCTCTCCGGCAGGGTGCCGGGAAGAGCTTCTGGACCCTCCCAATCTTTGGGTCGATGGCGGCAGCGGATCGCGATGTGTTCTGGAAAAGTGATCGGGTCCTTAGGTTTTTTCCGTCGGGGGGTCTTTATAGGCGAAGGGGCGATGTCAGAGGTGGCCCCACGCCTCCTCACACTAGGGCGGCGCGGCCAGGGGCTGGGCCGTGCCAGCCCTGTGTGAGGGCGGCCTATGGCCCCTCTCCTTCTTCTCTTAGGATGTCTGGAAGCTTCCGGGTAAAATAAGACTTCAGGAACTTGTTTCGTCCAATTCCAAGAATATTTCCTGTGTATCATTTCTGAAACACAAAAATAGCAGAAAACAGGGAACTGGCACTGTGGCGACTTGTTAATAGGTTAGTTCTGGAAAATGCATAAAAGTGCCACGAAGTGTAACGAAACATTGGGCAAATGGTGTAAAAACAAGCATGGAGCATCAAAAATTATAGATACGTTTGAGACGTATCAGGGGGTGCCTTGGGCATCCCCAAGATTTGATGCTTGTACTTCTTGGATATTTCTTGGGGTGACATGGGCATCCCCAAGCTTGAGCTTTTATCCATACTTCATCTCATCTCATCATTCACCTTTCCCTACACTTGAAAACTTCCTTCATACAAAACTTCACACAATTCTCATTAGCAACATTAGTGTATGCAAGATAGTAGATCCTCTTTTGGTTCAATTTCAACTCAAGTAAAACATCCATTAAAACATTAGCTACTGTAGCAAATTCTTTTAAAAGCTCTTCCGGTCAAAAGAACTCAAAAAGAAAGAGATTAAGAGGCAAATGCAAATAGTGGCAGAAATCTGTCAAAACAGAACAGCAGGTAAAGATCGATTTTTTCGAAAATCTTATATTGCTCAAATCAAAAAGTGCAAAGCTAACAAAAGTTAGATAATAACCTGGGGCGTGTGCACAAAAAATTGCAGATACAAATACTGTTCTGAGATTTTTCACAATTTTTTACAGCGAAGCATAGAAATCTGTTTTGGGACAGCAAATTCCCCAAATCTTACCTTCTTCCTATTAGAGGCTATTCTTGGCAAAAAACGAAAATATAAAGGATAAGGAGATGTCATTACAGTAGTAACAACTTCCAAGACTCAACAAAAGAAAAATTACTAAAATAAAACATGGGTTATCTCCCAAGAGTGCTTTTCTTTAACGCCTTTGAGCTAGGCGTGGTGACTTTAAAAGATGCTCACGTAAGCGCCGGAAAAGAGCTTGAAGCAAAAGAGAGCATCAAAAAGCAAATACGAAATACTTTTAAGTCTAAACCACTTCCTATGAAAAAGTATCTTGTAAAGAAACAAGTCATGAAAGCACAAAGCAACAAGCATAGGAAAGCAAAACAAGTGGAACTTCAAGATTTTCAACATAAAGAGGGGAAACTTAATATTGTTGAGATGCATAAAACCATGTTTCCCTCTTTCGTAATAACTTTTAGTAGCATCATGAATAAAATTAACAATATAACTATCACATAAAACATTCTTATCATGAGCCATGCATAAAAGAATTAATAGTCTCCACATAAACATAGTCATTCTTATTAATCGTAGTGGGAGCAAATTCAACAAAATAGCTATCATTATTATTTCTCATCACCATAGTCATCAAATATAGGAGGAATATTGTAATCATAATTGATTTTCTCCTCAATAGTAGGTGGACTGAAAATATCATACTCATCATTATAATCGTCATAAACTAGAGGTATAGTATCATCATAAGAGATAGAATAGCTATCTTCCAAAGTGTGTTCATTTGTAAACATATCATCATTGGAAGGAACATGGATAGTACTAATAGTACAACAATTATTAATATCATCATTTTCAGGATTGGTACCCAAAAGATTTTCAATATCAAAAGTAGTGTGCTTTTCCCAATCATGATCACTACTATAGGTAACAGGCATAGGATCATCATCTAGTTCAGACTCATCAGCAAAAACTATAATAAGAGCAACATGCTTAGGGGAAGATACCGTTTCCTCTCTCCTTTTACTCCTCCTCTTCTTCTTATTCTCTTTAAGAGGGAGAGGCTTGAAAGGAAGCTTCTCCGCATACCCTGGTTTATTGTCAGAAACAACAGAAGAAACTTTGGAGGATTCCTCCTTTTTATTAATAAGAACAAAACACATATTAGTGTTGTCATACTTTGGTAAAGTCTCATCTTTTACAATATTTTGTATGTAAGTATTTGCATGGCAATTATCAACACAGTAAAGATGACATCCATGCAGGACGCTATCCATATTAAAAGCACTCATATCTACCAAAGAAGTTTTTCTTGATAACTCTTCACACCCCAAAAATAATGTAAGTTCATCATGCTGATTAGGAGTGATGATGTCATGACAATACAAACTTGCAGTACTCATTGGATTAGAAAGGCTATTATCATAGCCTGGGCATTGAAAATTGAAATGACCCACTTTATAGCAAAGTTCACAAATAAAAGGATAGAGGGCACAAACTTTTTCACCAAGATCATTTAGAGCCCTTTCCCACATTCTAGTTTTTTCATACCTGTGGTGGATAAAATATTCTTCTTTGATTTGATTCTTTTCACAAGGTCTAAGCACTCCACAAAAATTAACATGCTTATAAGAAATAGTACTTTTAGATGTTTGAGCATGTTTATTGCAATCATTAATAATAATTTCATTTTTCATGCAGGTGTCTTTAAAAAGTTCATGATACATGTCCCGATTTTCTATAGGAACATTAATATGAGAAGCAAAGGCTCTATAGCCATCAACCATAGTTTGAAGATCAAGACCATATTTAGCACTAAGATCTTGAAAATTAGCAGTTTCAGCGAAAGACTTAATGCAATCATACTCATAGTTTATACCTGATTCTTTACCTTTGTCACCATCCCAATCTTTGGTATTGCTTTGAATTGTTTCAAGAAGATCCCACTTGGCTTCAACCACCTTGCTTGTGAAAGACCCCTCTAAATAGGCATCTAGATAGTCCTTGTAATGTCCTGAAAGCCTTGCATACAAATTATTAATAACAATATTACTGGGGAGCTCATGAACGGGACATTTGAGCATTAGTGACTTCAATCTCCCCCATGGTTGGGAAATACTTTCTCCATCATGGGGATGAAAATTATAAATATAATTCATATCTTTATGAATCTCACTAGGAGGATAGAATTTAGAATAAAAGAGAGGTACAATTTCCTACCAGCCAATAGATCGGCCATTCTTCAGCGTCTTATACCATTCCATAGCTCTGCCCATCAGTGATAAAGAGAATAGCTTCCTCTTAACTTGATCCATTGAAATACCTGCACACTTGAACAACTTGCATAATTCATGTATAAAGAGTAAATGATCACCAGGATGGACAGTTCCATCTCCAAAATAGCGGTTATTCAAAACACGTTCAAAAAATTTCATATGTATTTTAAAAGGGATACTTTCAGTATGTGGATTGCAAGCATTATTAGAATTATCACATATGGGAGATAAAGTATCATCAGAGCAAATTTTCTTCTCTAAAGCTGGGGAACTAAAAAGATCATAAAAACTAGCTTCCCCAAGCTTAGACTTTTCCATAGCATTAGCAATAATGGTGTTCAAAGAATTCATACTAATAACATTTCTATTAGCATGCAAATAAAGTTCCATAGGTTTTTTAATTTTCTCTTCAAACACTTCATGTCCTAACTCAAGATAAATACTATAAAGCTCTCTATTTTTTTTGTTGTTTTCTATTAAGCCTAGCTAGTGAAAATAAAAACAAGAAACAAAAAATATAATTGCAGAATTTAAAGGAAATAACTTCGAGCACTCACACACCAGCAACAGTACTAGAAGATAGCTTAGTAGCCAGAGGATGTGAGTACCTTTTACCTTATCTCCTCGGCAACAGCGCCAGAAAAGAGCTTGCTGTCTATGAATGCTTCTATTCTTGTAGATAGTGTTGGGCCTCCAAGTGCTGAGGTTTGTAGAATAGCAACAAGTTTCCCTTAAGTGGATCACCCAAGGTTTATCGAACTCAGGGAAGAAGAGGTCAAAGATATCCCTCTCAAGCAACCCTGCAATTAAGATACAAGAAGTCTCTTGTGTCCCCAACACACCCAATACACTTGTCAGGTGTATAGGTGCACTAGTTTGGCGAAGAGATAGTGAAATACAAGTAATATGGATGATTATAAGTGGTAATTGCAATCTGAAATAAAAATGGCTGCAAGTAAACATGTAGCAGAACTGGTTGTAAATGGTGTTTCAATGCTTAGAAAAAAGGCCTAGGGCTCATACTTTCACTAGTGGACACTCTCAACAATGATAACATAATTGAACACATAAATATATTTCTTCACTATGCTACCCCAAACTACTCTCTGGTTCGATAACAAACACTAATCATGTGTAGGGCTATGAAATCTCTCCTTAAAGTTTGCATTCCCCAATCTAGATTACCCCACACTGTCACCTTGAGTGCGCTTGACGGTTCCAGACAAACACCACAATTCATAGAGACATCCAACTCAAATCATAACTCATGATAAGTATTACTGTAAAATTTATCCTAAGAGCCACACACGATGCGCACACTGTCAACTTCACATCGTGGGACAAGGTGTCTTTGGAGATTACATTAATAAAAGCACTTGAGTAACATAATAGATGAAGAGCAACATCTACCAATTCAACTAGATTACAAAGCTCATGATCACATAAAGATCACACCATGGGAGAGAGAGAGATGAACACATAGCTACCTGTAGAGCCCTGCCTCGGGGGAGAACTACTCCCTCCTTGTCATGGAAGTTAGCAACGACGATGAAGATGGCGGCGAAGTCGATGGAGATGGCTCCGGGGGCTATTCCCTGTCCCGGCAGGGTGCCGGAACAGAGACTTCTATCCCCTGAAATTGTTCTTCGAAGGCGACGGCGTTGCAGAACTTTTCATGGATGGATGCCGATTGATTTAGGGTTTTCGCATCGGAGGCAATTTGTAGGAAGAAGGGCGATGTCAGATGGCACCCGAGGGGCCCACACCATGGCCTGGCATGGCCAGGGGGCACCTGTGCCACCAGGTGGTGTGGCCACCTCGGTGCCCTCCTCCGTCTCTACTTTGGACTCCATCTTCGTGTCGGGAAAAATAGGAACTTCAGGCTTTGTTTCATTCAATTCTGATAATATTTCCTTTGGTAAAAACCTAGAATATAAAAATAGCAGAAAACATGAACTGGCACTGTGGCATCTTGTTAATAGGTTAGTTCAAGAAAATGCATAAAAATGCCACGAAGTGTAAACAAAACATAAAGCAATTGGTGTAAAACAAGCGTGGAGCATCAAAAATTATAGATACATTTGCAACGTATCAAGCTCTTCTGGAATCTTGCAGTCCAATTGTTCAAGGCGTTGAGTGTAGCCCGACATCTTAATGGCATGCTCACTAATGGAACTCCCTTCCTCCATCTTGCATTTAAAGAACTTCTCAGATATCGCATATCTCTCAGAACGGGCTTGAGTCTGAAACATGGTTTTCAGTTCCTCATGTATCTCAAAAGGCCCGCTGAACTCCTCAAAACGATTTTGAAGTTCTGGTTCCATAGCAAACAACATGGTACTCTTAATCACACCATAATCATCTTTGCACGACTGATAAACAGCCTTTTCATTAGCCGGCGCATCCGTAGCAGGGGGTTACCCAGTGCTTTCTCAAGTACATAGGCTTTTTGACTGCCAGCAAGAAGGATCCTCAGATTGCGGAACCAGTTGGTGAAGTTAGACCCATTGTTTTTAAGCTTTTCTTTCTTAGTGACAAGGGTGTAGCTAATAGAGCCCGTTACTTATGTACCTCTAAGGCCCATTAAGCTAGGCCCAAGAATATTCGTAGTCAAAGTATGAGTTTGTGTCATATACAGACATTGTAATATGTATCGGACCCGACTGGTTCCTTGAGACTTGGCCACCTATATATAGGGGCCAGGAGAGGCTGGTCAGGGATAGATTAAGAGTAAGCCAAGTTGATCACCATGTTTATTCTCGATACACGCCTTGTTTGACTGATCTTTACCTTTGAGTTCATCTGACGCCCTATTCCCCCGATCCCAAGTCCTTCATCTAGGACATTTGTCGAGTTAACCCTCGTCAATTGGCGCCGACCGTGGGGACTCTGGGCATTGGAATCATGAATTCGACGGATTTTTTGCTCTTAGCCAACAGTAGTTTAGAAGTTGACTGAAACCAGATATCCTTCGGAACCGTCAATTTTCAGCCTCATCCACCAAACTTTACTCCAATATTCGAAAGCCTGGATCAAGAGATGGACCTGACGATCGGAAGCCTAAATTTTCACATCGGATCTTTGGGTTCGATTCGCCTTTCAGATCTGG
This sequence comes from Dactylis glomerata, assembly GCA_007115705.1. Taxonomy (NCBI): domain Eukaryota; kingdom Viridiplantae; phylum Streptophyta; class Magnoliopsida; order Poales; family Poaceae; genus Dactylis; species Dactylis glomerata. The sequence continues at coordinate 14,575,654 of QXEO01000553.1, forward strand.
CAAAACCAGATCCATCGGCAAGCAAAGCCAAGACAATTGCAATGACCGAATCATTGGTGGGCTCTTCCAGCGAGGCAAACTCGCCGGTCAGCTTTGCAACAGCAGAAATTGTAGGGGAAAAATCGAGGAACTCAATGAAACCATGGAGAATCTCGACCTAGGGGATCAACTCGAAGACCTCATGATCTGCTACAATGATGCTTTAGACAAATCGATAGATACATGGAAGATAGGACTAGAGCTTCATGAGGATGACAAAACTATCTTATCAAGCTTCAACAGTAAGTTTGACAACCGGTATCAAGTACTCGCAATTGTAGGAGACAACTCAGAAGAATTTGATGAAAACAACAACCCAGTACTCAACCCAGCAAACATAAACAAAGGAGCAAATCACCTAGCGGAAGGCGAAACTGCAAATTCTCTGGCGAGCAGGGAAAAAGTTCGACTATCAGTCGAGGAGTGGAATATAATCAAAACAATCGTAGAACACGGCGTGCCCATACCAACAGATGCAAGCAAAAATGTGCTTTTAGGGTACCATTATGCCTTAAGACAACAATCAAAGCAACTAGCAAGAGAAAGAAGCAAAATACAAAAAAAGGAAAGACTCAACCACAACAAGCACAACTCTTCATAAAGCACGCAGCAACGCATGATACACAAACAACAAAAGGCACCATAGGCACGGATCAAGAGTTGAAAACCTCGAACACTCAGAAAGGCGAAGCCTCTCCAAAAACCTCGACTCGTCCTTCCTATCGGTCGACGAGCAAGACAATATCATACCAAAGACACCAGAAGCAGTGCTTGTGGCACCACAAACGTATTTGTACACAACACGGCCAAGTCCAGGAGACCCAAGGGAACATATGCACCGGGCAGCATGATACGTCTATTTTGTATCACTATTTTATATCATAATTTACTGTTATTCATTGATATATTTCATATTTAGAGGTGATACTTATGTTGTTTCCTCTGCTTTTACATGTTTGATGATTATTGGAGAACTTGCTGCCGGAGTCAGGATTCTGCTGGAAAAAGGACCGTCAAGGCACCATATTTCTGAAAATCTGAAATTCCAGGAAAATACACAGAAATTTATATTTTACCAGAAGACGAAAGTAGCCAAAAGGAGAGAGCGAGAGGAGCAGCAGGGGGCCCATACCACCAGGTGGCGCGGGCCAGCCCCTGGCCACGCCACCCAGTGGTGTGGCCACCCTGGCCCACTTCTGCCATCGCCCTCTCGCTTATATTGTCATCCCCAAAAACCTAAGACAGGAGGGGGGATCAGAGATAGACTTCGCCACCTCTGTGGGGCGGAAAACACAGAGAGAGAGAAATCTCTTCGGCAAGCAGAAATCTGTCGGGGAAATTCCTTCCCGGAGAGGGGAGATCATCGCCATCGTCATTGCCATCGAGCTGGACTTCATCGGGATCATCATCATTGATACATCTCCAACGTATCTATAATTTTTGATGCTCCATGCTTGTTTTTACACCATTTGCCTATTGTTTCGTTACACTTCATGGCACTTTTATGCATTTTCCGGAACTAACCTATTAACGAGTTGCCACAGTGCCAGTTCCCTGTTTTCTGCTGTTTTTGTGTTTCAGGAGTGATATACAGGAAATATTCTCGGAATTGGACGAAACAAGTTCCTAAAGTCTTATTTTACCCGGAAGCTTCCAAAGATCCGAAGGACAGAAGGAGAGGGGCCACCAGGGGCCCACACACATAGGTGGCGCGGCCAGCCCCTGGCCCGCGCCACCATGGTGTGAGACCACCTGGTCCCTCCTCTGACATCGCCCCTTCGCCTATAAAGACCCCCCGATGGAAAAAACCTAAGTACCCGATCACTTTTCCAGAACACATCGCGATCCGCCGCCGCCGTCGACCCGAAGATTGGGAGGGTCCAGAAGCTCTTCCCGGCACCCTGCCGGAGAGGGGAATCGCCACCGGAGGTCTTCTTCATCGCCATGCTTGCCTCCGGAGCGATGAGTGAGTAGTCTACCTTGGACTATGGGTCCATAGCAGTAGCTAGATGGTTGTCTTCTCCACCATGTGCTTCATGTTTAGATCTCATGAGCTGCCCTACATGATTGAGATCATCGTTATGTAATTCTACATGTTTGGTTTGTTGGGATCTGATGAATATTGGTGTTTATGATTGAGTTGCTGTACTGAATATTATCTTTTGTTATCTCTATGTTGTTTATGATCTTGCATGCTCTCCGTTGTTAGTAGCTATCTTGGCCGAGTTGTTGCTAGTGACTCCAAGAGGGGGTATTTATGCTCGATAGTGGGTTCATGTCTCTGCTTAACCTGGGGGAGTGAGAGAAACCTCTAAGGTTGTAGATGTGCTGTTGCTACTAGGGAGAAAACAACATTCATATGCTCAAGGGCATATGCTTTGTTTACATTACACACTTTACTTAATGCAATTATCTGTTGTTCGCAACTTAATACTCATGGGGTGTTCGGATTGATATCCCCGGGAGTGGATTATTAGTCATAGATGCAGTTGGATGGCGGTCTATGTATTTTGTTGTAATGCCCAGTGTAAATCTCATAGTGATCTTCTTGACATACCACCTTTATCTTTATTCTATCAATTGCCGAACTATAATTTGTTTACCCAGCATGTGTTATTTTATCTATGGAGAGACACCACTAGTGAACTGTGGACCCCGGTCCTATTTCCATCATATTGCTATCACATGTTTACTTTACTCGCACTGTTTACTTTACTCGCATACTTTACTGTTTTCCACTCGATACACTCATAACCTTTGTTTCAAGCAAACCGGTGAGATTGACAACCTCATCGTAAGTTGGGAGCAAAGTATTTGTTTGTGTGTGTGCAGGTTCCACGTTGCAGCTAGCAAGCAAAGCTTGGACGAGGCGCCATATATAAATTGTCCGGAGCTGTCGCAAACTAGCAAGCATCACCTTCAGTCGCCTGTCTCTCCTCTCCAAGAACGATAAACCTTGGTTTCTTAACTGAGGGAAAACCATCTGCTATACTCATCATACCTTCCTCTTGGGGTTCCCAACGGGCCGGTCATTCACCATGCACAAGGACTGTTGCTGGGGGACGAAGAAGAATAATCACCTTCGTCAACTGGGCAATCAGCTGTTTTTCTGGCGCCGTTGCCGGGGAGGAAGTAGAAGACTTCTGCGAGGGGAGTTTTCGCACGCACATCCTTTACTTTGTTATTGTTTTGCTTTACTTTATTTATTTTACCTGCATCGTTTTATATCAAAAACCCAAAAAAATTAGAATCCTTGGTAGTTTTTTTTACTTGTTTACTTTAGTTTTGTTAAAATGAGTAATCCTGAAGTAGAAGTTCGTAGTTTTAAGCAACAAGGGGGAGAAAGTTTAAAAGATGCTTGGTACCGTATTAACAATGCTCATCATAGGTGTACCAAAAAGCACTCTACCACGATCCTCCTTAGAAATTTTTATGTTGGTATATCTAGTTGGAATAGGTATGTTCTTGATACTCTTACAGGAGGTAATTTTCTGGGTACTCCCGCTGGAGAAGCGTGCACTATAATTGAAAGTTTAGTGGGAATACCACCTATTCATGTTGCTAAAACCGAGACCACCTTGGAGGAGGTGGTAGAAAAGCTCAGCTCTTTAGAGAAAAGTTTGCCAAATATCCTAGAAAATGCTAGCCGCGTTAGTGAATTAATAGAAGACATTGGTAAGAGAACTACCATTTTAGAGGCTAGCACTACTCATAACAATCAAAACTTAAGGATTGGTAAACTAGAGGAGTCCATGGAAACTCTTAGCTTAATCTTCTCTTCTCTTAAATTTAAGAAAGAGAAAGTGTTTGTTGGAAAAGAGCAAAAATTTATGTATGTTCCCAAGGTTTCTGCACTTAAATCTCAACATGTTCTTAAAATTGGTAAGACTCTTAGTTCCACTAAGGGTGACTTGCAGGTTGAATCATCTTCGGGAACCTTCAAAGAGCCTACTGAGGTAACTAGCACTTCATCTCTTGATATTACTTGATTCGCAATTTTCTGCGCCTAGCTCAAAGGCGTTAAAGAAAAGCACTCTTGGGAGATAACCCAATGTTTTATTTCCAGTACTTTTTCTTTTATTTGAGTCTTGGAAGTCATTACTACTGTAATGACTGCTCCTTATCCTTTTTATTTCGTTTTTGTGCCAAGAGAAGCCTCTAATTTGAGCAAGGTAAAGATTTGGGGATGTTGCTGTCCTGAAACTGTTTTCTGTGCTTCACCGTAAAAATTCGTATAAATACTCTGTTTATCTTTTGGACCTGCGATTTCTTGTGCATATGCCCCAGGTTATATCCAAACTTTCGTTAGTTGAACACTTTTTGATTTGAGCAACAGAAAACCCTTCACAAATTCGGCCTTTGTCAGCTATTCTGTTTTGACAGATTTCTGCCAATATTTGTTTTTGCCACTTTATCGCTTTCTTTGCGAGTTCTTTTGATCACGGAACTCTTGTGGAAGTTGCTACAGTGGTATTTACTTTATATGTGGTAGTTTTGAGTTGAAACCTGAAGCAAAAGAGGTTGATTATATGTTATGCCTACACTAATGTTGCTAATAGATTTGTGTTTAGTTTTGTATGAAGGAAGTTTTAAGTGTAGGGATTGGAGAATGATGAGATGAGTTGAAGAATGGACAAAAGCTCAAGCTTGGGGATGCCCATGCATCACCCCAAGAAATATCCAAGAAGTACAGGCGTCAAAGCTTGGGGATGCCCCCGAGGCACCCCTTCTTCATCGGCAAAAATCAGGTCACCTTTTAAAACACTATATTTTTTTTGCTTCATGCACTATGTGTTTTTCTTGGAGCGTCAGTTGTTTTAGTTTCTTAGTTGGTTTAGTTTGTTTTGTTTTCTGCAATAAATGGTTGGACCCCAACAAATTTTCTTTGGATGAGATGTACTCGTTTTCATTTGCAAAGAACGCTCTAGTTTTCACTCTTATTAAAATCGAGTGTTCTTCTTTTTCTGCTACTGCTTTTGGTTTTCGTTTTCGCCTTGATTTGCATTCAGACCTTGTCATATATTTTCATCAAGGTGTATTTTTGCCTCTGATCTTTATTGGTTTTCATCAAAAGAGGTGTCTTTAAAAATTTCAAATGGTGTTGGAAAAGAGAAAAAGCTTTGTGCAAAATAGTGGTACAAGAAGGAGCTTGTGTAGACTGCGGCTTAGGCTTTTTCATGTCATGCTTGATGTCTTTTTGATAGTATGCTTAGTGGTTTTGCTGTAGCATGACTTGTCTCAAATAACTGAGATTGCTTAATGAGCCTTTGAAAAAATCATGCGTTGTTTTTAATTATTTGGAAGCATTATTTTGGTTTTCTCCTTGATGCTTTATTTGGGTTGACTTGGCGCATGCTCACACATGTTAGACTCTTACAAAGTCACCAATAGCCTTCATGATCATTTAGTTTTTGACTTTTGATTCCATCTTATGCTTCTTTTAAATGTCGCTTTGTCGCTTTGCATGATTATGGCCATTATTGCTCTCTTAGTTGGTCGCTCCCAGTCTTTTGCTAGCCCTCGCCTTGTACTGAGTATGAGCTCTACTCGTGCATCCAACTCGTAAAAGCCAAAGTTTTACAAAGTGTCCACCATACATACCTACTAGCAATTTGCTATTCCAAGTAAATTTGACTTGCTTTTATTTTCTCTTCAAATTAAACTCTTACCAGTGTTATGCGAAATTCGGTCAGTAAATCTCTCACGAACCGGAAGGCACACTTTACTTTTTCCTGTTCTTAAAATTTTGACATTGTGGTCTCTTATGTTGAGTTGTTATGCTTGCAAGTTGTAAGTTGGATTCTAGCCCAGCCATGCAGTCATGGGCAAGCTTTCAACATTGCACTTCTTATTTGAGTTGATATCGTGATCTTTTGTTTATGGATGCCCGCGGTGTGAAATGAATTGGGAATCTTGTGGGGATCATGGAGTTTTTATATGTGTTAGGGAAACGCCGGGCCGCCAATCTAAGCCATGCATAATTCATGGTGGAAATTTGCAGCATACCCATGGTGAACATTCGACGACGCATCTCACAATAAAAAGCTAAACAAATGGCAAATAAAAGAGATGTTGAGGTGTTCATTGTCTGCTTGTCCTGTCATTTTGGTGTGGGCTTGTTCCATGCCATCGGGCACGGAGGTACCCCATTGGCAGTTCTCAATGATATGCATATATTTACAATGACAAGAGCCTTGCTTGGGACTCTAAGTAAAGTAGCATGAGTTTTGGGTACTCGTATTCACGGGACACGAGGTTTTCAACTTATGATTTGTCAAGCATATGCATCATAATTGTTCTCGCATTAACTTTAACCATTCAAGATGCTTATGATGGGGGCAATGAGAGCTCAAAGCCGGTAAGTACCATAATTTTTGAAGGTTATAAAACTTGCAATCACTGCTTCCCTCTGCGAAGGGCCTTTTTCTACTTTTATGTTGAGTCACCACCTTCTTTCTTTATGCACCATTAAGAGAGCATAGTTGTCATTCTTAGTTTAATGTGCATTGTCCCAAAGTTTTCATTGATTGATTCATGATGTTGGTTTCACTTGTTCTTAAATTATTTGTATCTAGTCGCCCTCTTAAACTTGAAGGTGTCCTATGCATTTATGTTTTGCTCTCTTTGAAGGACAAGCTGAAAACCATTTGTATGTTTTTCCTTATGATTTGAACACACGTTTGACTTTCATTATTTCATTTTCATGATCTTTTGTTTGTGTTCATTTGCATGTTTACAACATGGTTGCTAAGTTCTTATTGTCAAGATTATATCTTCATGCCCATGTTTTAAGTTCTTATGATCCCAGCTCACAAATGCTTACATATATGATCAAGATTGTGTAGGTGCATGTCACCTCAAAAATTATTCTTTTGTTATCACTTACCTACTCGAGGACGAGCAGGGGTTAAGCTTGGGGATGCTTGATACGTCTCCAACGTATCTATAATTTTTGATGCTCCATGCTTGTTTTTACACCATTTGCCTATTGTTTAGTTACACTTCGTGGCACTTTTATGCATTTTCCGGAACTAACCTATTAACGAGTTGCCACAGTACCAGTTCCCTGTTTTCTGCTATTTTTGTGTTTCAGAAGTGATACATAGGAAATATTCTCGGAATTGGACGAAACAAGTTCCTGAAGTCTTATTTTACCCGGAAGCTTCCAGAGATCCGAAGGAGAGAAGGAGAGGGGCCACCAGGGGCCCACACGCATAGGTGGCGCGGCCAGCCCCTGGCCCACGCCCACGCCACCATGGTGTGAGACCACCTGGTCCCTCCTCTGACATCGCCCCTTCGCCTATAAAGACCCCCCGACGGAAAAAACCTAAGTACCCAATCACTTTTCCAGAACACATCGCGATCCGCCGCCGCCGTCGACCCGAAGATCGGGAGGGTCCAGAAGCTCTTCCTGGCACCCTGCCGGAGAGGGGAATCGCCACCGGAGGTCTTCTTCATCGCCATGCTTGCCTCCGGAGTGATGAGTGAGTAGTCTACCTTGGACTATGGGTCCATAGCAGTAGCTAGATGGTTGTCTTCTCCACCATGTGCTTCATGTTTAGATCTCATGAGCTGCCCTACATGATTGAGATCATCGTTATGTAATTCTACATGTTTGGTTTGTTGGGATCCGATGAATATTGGTGTTTATGATTGAGTTGCTGTACTGAATATTATCTTTTGTTATCTCTATGTTGTTTATGATCTTGCATGCTCTCCGTTGTTAGTAGCTATCTTGGCCGAGTAGTTGCTAGTGACTCCAAAAGGGGGTATTTATGCTCGATAGTGGGTTCATGTCTCTGCTTAACCTGGGGGAGTGACAGAAACCTCTAAGGTTGTAGATGTGTTGTTGCTACTAGGGAGAAAACAACATTCATATGCTCAAGGGCATATGCTTTGTTTACATTACACACTTTGCTTAATGCAATTATCTGTTGTTCGCAACTTAATACTCATGGGGTGTTCGGATTGATATCCCCGGGAGTGGATTATTAGTCATAGATGCAGTTGGATGGCGGTCTATGTATTTTGTTGTAATGCCCAGAGTAAATCTCATAGTGATCTTCTTGACATATCACGTTTATCTTTATTCTATCAATTCCCCAACTGTAATTTGTTTACCCAGCATGTGTTATTTTATCGATGGAGAGACACCACTAGTGAACTGTGGACCCCGGTCCTATTTCCATCATATTGCTATCACCTGTTTACTTTACTCGCACTGTTTACTTTACTCGCATACTTTACTGTTTTCCACTCGATACACTCATAACCTTTGTTTCAAGCAAACCGGTGAGATTGACAACCTCGTCGTAAGTTGGGAGCAAAGTATTTGTTTGTGTGTGTGCAGGTTCCACGTTGCAGCTAGCAAGCAAAGCTTGGACGAGGCGCCATATATAAATTGTCCGGAGCTATCGCAAACTAGCAAGCATCACCTTCAATCGCCTGTCTCTCCTCTCCAAGAACGATAAACCTTGGTTTCTTAACTGAGGGAAAACCAGCTGCTATACTCATCATACCTTCCTCTTGGGGTTCCCAACGGGCTGGTCATTCACCACGCACAAGGACTGTTGCTGGGGGATGAAGAAGAATAATCACCTTCGTCAACTGGGCAATCAATCATCATCACCATCATGATGCGGCGCGGTGTTGATGGTTTTTCACCGTCCAGTTGGGAACCCCAAGAGGAAGGTATAATGAGCACAGCAGCAAGTTTTTCCCTCAGAAAGAAACCAAGGTTTGTCAGTCTAGGAAAAAGTCAATACTCCAGAAGGTGATGCTGACTAGCCTACTAACACTCCAACAAGGGCGCCGTTAACAATTCTTGTTGACTCATCTTCAACTAGTAGCAACGTGGAACCTGCACACAACCAAATACTTTGTTCCCAACTTAAGATGATGTTTTCAATCTCACCGGTTTGCTTGAAACAAAGGGTATGAGCGTATCGAGTGGAAAGCAATAGTAGTATGCGAGTAAAGTAAACAGTGCAAGTAAAGTAAACAGGTGATAGCAATATAATGGAAATAGGACCGGGGTTTACAGTTGGGCAATTGATAGAATAAAGACAACGTGATATGTCAAGAGGATCACTATGAGATTTACCCTGGGCATTACATCAAGATACATAGACCGCCATCCAACTGCATCTATGACTAATAATCCACATGTGGTGAATCAATCTGAGAACTCCACAAGTATTAAGTTGCGAACAACAGATAACTGCATTAAGCAAAGTGTGTAATGTAAACAAAGCATATGCCCTTGAGCATATGAATGTTGTTTTCTCCCTAGTAGCAACAGCACATCTACAAACTTAGAGGTTTCTGTCACTCCCCCAGATTAAATAGAGACATGAACCCACTATCGAGCATAAATACCCCCTCTTGGAGTCACTAGCAACTACTCGGCCAAGATAGCTACTAATAACGGAGAGCATGCAAGATCATAAATAACATAGAGATAACATAAGATAATATTCAGCACATCAACTCAATCATAACTCCAATATTCATCGGATCCCAACAAACACAACATGTAGAATTACATAACGGTAATCTTGATTATGTAAGGCAGCTCACAAGATCTAAACATGAAGCACATGGTGGAGAAGACAACCATCTAGCTACTGCTATGGACCCATAGTCGAAGGTAGACTACTCACTCATCGCGCCGGAGGCAAGCATGGCGATGAAGAAGACCTCCGGTGGCGATTCCCCTCTCCGGCAAGGTGCGGGGAAGAGCTTCTGGACCCTCCCGATCTCAGGTCGATGACAGCGGTGGATCGCGATGTGTTTCTAGAAAAGTGATCGGGTCTTTAGGTTTTTCCCATCGGGGGGTCTTTATAGGCAAAGGGGCAGCGTCAGAAGTGGACCAGGGGGCCCTCACCATAGGGCGGCACGGCCAGGCCCTGGGCCGCGCCCCCTGGTGGTGAGGCCGCCCTGTGGCTCCTTTCCGTCTCCTCTTCGGTTCTCTGGAAGCTTCAGTAAATTTCTGGATGTTTGGCTTTTGTTTCGTCCAATTCTGAGATGGGGGCAATGAGAGCTCACACCGCAGTGAAATTCTTAAAAGATATAATCCTGAGATATGGTGTTCCCCATGGCATCATCACTGACAATGGGTCAAACTTTGCCCAGGGACCATTTGCTAGATTTTGTGAGGAAGTGGGAATCCGGCTGGACATTGCGTCGGTCGCTCACCCTTGTACCAATGGCCAAGTAGAGAGGTCAAACGGACTAGTGTTGTCCGGCATAAAACCCCGGCTGATAGAGCCACTGGAGAAAACTCCGGGATGTTGGCTAGATGAATTGCCAGCAGTGCTTTGGAGCTTAAGGACAACTCCGAATAGGTCAACAGGATACACACCATTTTTTCTGGTGTATGGAGCAGAAGATGTGCTTCCAACAGATGTAATACATGATGCACCAAGAGTAGTGCTATATACTGAGGAAGAGGCTAAAGAAGCCAGGGAAAATGATGTAGATCCGCTGGAAGAAGCAAGAGAAGTAATGCTGTCAAGAACAGCAGTATATCAGCAGAACCTCAGACGCTATCATGCGCAGAAGGTAAATCCAAGGAGATTCCAAGAGGGAGATCTAGTACTCCGGCTAAGGCAAGGCACAGAAGGCCGGCATAAGTTAACTCCTCCATGGGAAGGGCCATTCATTGTGAGCAGAGCTCTGCACAATGATGCCTATTATCTTATAGATGCGCAGGCCCCCAAGAAGGACAAGGCGGACAAGTCGGGAGAAGAAACTAAGAGACCATGGAATATAGCCCTACTCCGCCCCTTTTACTCCTGAGAAGCACAATGTATGTATTTCCATATTTTACTTTGTGTACCGGCACTTTAGGCCGGTATAGGGCTAATAAATGAAACATCGGCATCCCGAAGAGATCGGGCACTGTCTCCGAGATATATCGTTGTTTATTTTCAGTTCTTGTTTGTATGCCGGCTGGCTTGTTTTGAGTGCTTCCTATGTCGGCCTAGTAGTGTGTCGGCACCAAAGGCCGCTCTTCGACTCAGCTGCTGTCCGAAACCCGGCTTCATGGCTAGCAAGAGTAGATGCCGGAGATTGTCTACACATGGAAAACGGCTAAGGAGTATAGAGCAAGCGAACCGACATTTATGTTATTGCTAAGAATAAAACTTGAAATGTCGGATGATTTGAACTCTAAGTTTCAAAGTTTAAGTACTGTATGTTTAATGAAGCAACCTTGAGACTCATACGTCGAAAGCCAAATAAGGTAGACAAGTAGCCAAGGTTGTGAAGTTGAGGAAACAGGAAAACAAACTCGGTGACTTAGCCAAAAGATGATCCGGCATTCATAATCAAGCAAACCGAGATAAAACTTGTTCAGGTAGCAAACCAAAGGAAATTAAACGTATATCTTACAATTGCACCCGGCATTCCGGGGATCTGATGAAACTTAAAGTTTTTTGGTGCGGCAAAGTTAAGAAGCAGGGGCAGAAGCAGAGCCGCCGGCTGGTGGAGCTGTAGCAGTGGAAATGTCGGCTTCAGGAGTGCCGGACCCAGCAGATGGAATGGAGCCATCACCTCCGCCCGGGACAGATGCCTGTTCCGGAGCATCAGTGTCGGCCTCTTCGGCTTCCTCTTCGTCTTGGCTGGAATCGGAGCCCTCAGCATCAGCAGCATCCTTGGCATCGTCTGCTGTCTTTTCCGGCTCGCGGATGTCCCGGACAAAGGCATCGGTGTCGGCATAATCCACATAACTGTGGGCCAGTTCCCGCCGACGCTGGATGTGTTCCGGATCCGTGGTCCAGATGGATCCTTCGCGCACAGTACGCAAAGTCTCCAGATCAGCTTTTTCATACCAGGAGAGGAAGTAACTGAGAGCTTCATCAGCTCCTACCCTCGCGCCGGAATCCCGCCATTCCCGGAGGCGAACCTTGGCAAGCTGCAGATCATTGCCGAGATCAACAGGATCAGTGGGCGTCCTTTGTCCCGGCCAGAGGGCAGAGAATGCCTCCTGGGCGCCATAAAAGAGTTCTTCGGTGTAGAGGGTCATGGCGTTCTTCCGGGATTGCAGGGCCAACAGCTGCTCCGACATGTCCCAGTTGGCCGAGTCAACCGGAACACCCCGGTTCTCTCGATCCAACTGCAGAGCCCTCTCAACGTCTTCGACGGAAGCGGGAAACATGTCTGAGAAATAGAAAGCATGTTAGCAAAAGAGTATGTGCCGGCGCAAAGGTTGTGCCAGAAAATGTCATGATATGTCGGGCAGGCTGAAGGAAAAGGATTTGAAGCTTACTGGTGAGGTCGGCATTGAGCTGGGCAACTGTAACTTCCCATTTCATCGCCTGCTCCTTCAGGCTAGTCAGTTTGGCATGGGCAGTGGAGGCATCAGTCTCGGAAGCAACGAGCAGGTCCTGGGTCTTCTTCAGTTGGCCCTCCCTCTGTTCCTCCTCCTCCAGAAGCTCGGCAACCTGGCCCTTCAACTGCTCTATCTCGACCTTGTGAGCGGCATCCCGGTCGTCCAGTTGCTTGGCCACATCCACTGAGGGCATACAGTCTTGGTGGCATGCTTCCCGTCCAGCCTTCTCATCTGCAAAAATTTGAAGTTAAAAGGATTTGAAGATAGAAAACAGTGACAAAGATTAAAGGATTTGAAGTACAAAATGTTTAGTTGAAGATTAACAGGATTCGGCATACCTGTAAGCTCTTTTACCCTCTTAAGAAGCTCGGCGACTTGTTCTTCAGTGCCAGCTGAAGAATGTCGGCACAAGGTTATGTGTCGGCAAGAATAGTATTGCAAAGTAAAAAGAGGAAAGATATCCGGCATATAGCGGTATGTCGGCGAAGATTACCTTTCTTGGACAGCTCCAGCCGAAGCTTGCTATGTGCGTCAGATAACTTCCGGTGCTCGCACACCAAGTCGTGGAACATGTCGGCACGTGTGTTGTTCATGCGCTGCAAAAGTGTTAGGATTTGAAAGGTTATGAGAAAAGTCTAGCATACCGGTACAATTGAAGATCATATAAAGTACTCATGCTGTTGAAGACCCGGCAAAGGTGCTGCGCACCTATCCCGGCCCTCGGTGACTAGGATTTGAAGCTCGAGATGAGCTTATATCTCGGCCAAGAGGATTTGAAAAATAATTAAGATGTGAAATAGTTAGAGACCCGGCACAGGTGCTGCGCACCTATCCCGGCTCTCGGTGACTAGGATTTGAAGCTCGGATCGAGCTCATATGTCGGCAGATAATTCGAGAACAGCTACCTAAAAGAGTATTGGAAAATCCCGGATGTCCGTATCCCGGACAACCGACATTTTCGGGCACTGGGGATATGTGTATAGGTAGAGAAGACTTACGTTGGTGGCATCGGCCAATTGGTGAAGTCTTTGCTGGAGGCTGAGGAGCTCGCAGGCAATCGGAATGGGCTTCGCGGCCAAGATGTCTGATGGATTGCCAGTGGCCGAGGCTTCGGCCATCTTCTTGCTCCGGGAGTCCGCAGTGTCCATGTTGCCGGCGTCATTCCACCTGACACAGTGCTCCTTGAGAGACCCAAGGCTCTGGTCACTTTTCGTCTCCAGGGGGACGCGGCCCTCAAGTTCCGGCGTGTCGAAGAAGCTGGGCCGGTAGCCAGGCCGGGTTGCTGCCCTGCCAAGATGCAGGGCCAGGGCAGAGCTGGTCCGGGATGCTGCTTTAGAAGGAGCAGTAGCGGCGGATGGTGTGCCGGACTTGGTCGGCTAGATCTTGAGGGTGCCGGACTTGACCGGGGCAGAGGTCTTGTCCGGGATGGAAGTCTTGGCCGAGGCAGCGGTCTTGGCTGGTGCTGGAGTCTTCTCAGTAGAGGGAGTCTTGGGCGCGGGTTGTTCCGGCGCGGCCGGTGCAGCTTGGCCAGCAGAGGCAGGTTCCGGAGTAGTCCGGACTTCCGGCACTGCAGGGCCCTTTCCCTTGTTGTCTATGCCGGCGCTCTTGTTGCTTGCGCCGGCATCTTCAGTTGTGCCGGCGTCGTTGGTGGGCGTGCCGGAGTCTGGGGCATCTTGGTGGGCTCCTGTGTCCATGTGGACATCAGAAGCTGGAGGTTCCTGTTGAGCCCCCGAGTCCATGTGGACGTCGGGGGCAGAGTTGTCTTGCTCCGGTGGAGGATCGTCCTTCGCCGGAGAGGTAGGTCTATCGGGCGCAGGCGAAGATGTCGGCGCCGGGGAGGTCGTGTGACTTGCAGATGGTATGTCAGAGGTGGCAGTTTCCACCGGCTTGGTAACCTTCGGGCCGCCACTCGAGCCAGAAGCTTGTTCCGGCGCAAGAGGAACCCTGAAAGAGAGAAAACACCAAGTCAATAATCAAAGCAAGAGATATGTCGGAGGAAATACAAAGAAAAGAAACTTACCCCGAGGCAACAGGCCTCTGTTTCTTCGGAATAGGCACGCCAACCTTCTGCCTCTTCTGTTGCTGAGGTGTGTCGGGCTGTGGCTTCACGCCTCGCTTCCGGCCGGCACGTCCGCCGGTGGAAGGAGGTCCCTGGTTCAGAGGGGCGGCGTCGACAACCATGTCGTCCGGGATAGCTGACGACGGCATTGGAAAGGCGTAAGCAACAGGTGTTTCTGGAAAAGCATAAGAAAGAGGTGTCGGGCAGATAAACATCCGGCAGTCTTCATCGGAATCGTCGTCACTCCAGTCTTGAGTGAAATGCCGGGATGAAGAGCCCTTACCCGAGGCAGCTGCAGCACGGGTGCTCCGGGGTAGCTTGTCCCAGTGATCCGGATCTTCAACGTCCGCAGCAGTGCGGTCTGCCACGATCTTGATCCGGGAGTTCTCCATACTCTGGAAGCTGAACTTCTGCATAATGCAAACTAAATGGGTCAGAAGCAAGAAATATGCCGGTGCAAGAAGTATGTCGGATCAGGCATTATAAGTATGTCGGCAAATAACAAATCTCGGGTCATGCATGATAAGTATCTATATGCCGGACAAGAGAGTATATATCGGCCAAAGTATTTACCGTTGGGGCGGGTCGATCCCGGCTATATGGTTCAAGTCCCCAGGCAAAGGTGGCCTGAGAGGACTTGCAGACGTCCTTGATCCGCCACAGAATGTCGGCCAGAGTCAGCTCGTGTGTAGAATGCCGGGTGGGGTCCATGGGCCCGCTCATCTGGCAGATTTTGTGTGACCGGCGCTGCAGAGGAGAGATGCGCCGGCTGATAAAGCATGCCACAAGATCGTTAGGGGTAAGGCCGGCATCCCGGAGCTCGCCCTTAACCCGATGGAGCGCGTTCACCGGCATCACCGAGTTCTTCGGGTTGTAGGTCCAATTCTTCATAGCCAAGGGTGGCTCGTCCACAAATGGCGGCAGGTTGAGCATATCCACGTCGGTGGTGTTCTTGACATAGAAGAAGCTCTTCTGCCACTTCTTGCAAGATTCAAGCAGCTCCACCTTGGGGAAGTCCGAGCCCTTCCGGGACATGATGGTGGCCGCGCCGCATAGGTGTCATCCTTGCTCCGGGGCGGCTCTTGGACGACTTGCTTCCGCAGTTGGAAGTACTTCGCCCAGGCTTGGGAGAAGGGCTCTATGCCGGCGTAGCCTTCACAGAATGCGGCAAAGGCGGATAGGATCATCACCGCGTTCGCCGGGATATGGTGAGGCTGCAGGTCGTAGGTGTCGAGGACGTCCCGGAAGAAGTCCGACGCCGGCAGGCCGAAACCCCGCTCGAAGTGGGCGATGAAGACGACTCGTTCGCCGGGTTCCGGTGCCGGCGTAGTTTCCCCCGCCGGTATCCGGCATGCAACACCCTTCGGCACTCTCCTGGTGGATGTGATCCAGGATATGTCGGCCGGGGTAACCTCCGACCCCTCCCAGCCGGAGCGTCCTTGGACCCGGGCCGAGTTATCTTCCACTGAGGCCGAGGTACCGGTCATACTTGAGGAAGCCATCTGGATGGCCGGAACAAGGCGTGATAGCCAGAGTCCCGTGATGTTATTCCTATCAAGGCCGGAGAAAAGGGGGAGGTTAGTCTCTCCGGCATACCACTCTCGCCGATGTTAGCAGAAATAGAAGATCTACCAAGGCAGTTAAAACTAGAAATAAACATGGATATAATTCCTACGGAAGAACAGCTGTGAACTACCAAAGAATATCACTGGCAATGCTAATCGAGTCAGGGAGACATCAAGCAGAGAAACTGCCGCAGATTCAAGCTAGCAGTACTATCGTGGTGTAGCTACAGAGAAGCAGGAGGGATGAAGAACAAGAACAGAGAAAGAGGAACTCACCGAAGCTTGGCCGGCGGCAATGGAGCGGCGGCGAGCGTGCAGAGGAAGGTCCGATATCTCAGCAATGTCGCAGAGAGGAGCGGCAGTGTCGTCGATGAGGGTAACGTACGTCGGCAAGCGGAGGCGCCGGCGTGCAGGTGGGCGACGGCGGCGGCTTTCCTTCTCTGTTCCTCGGTCCGGCGGTGAAGCGCAAGGGGCAGAGGAGCGGAGGAAGAAGAAGGCACTGTGGGGGTAAAAAGAGCAAGTTACCCTCACCCCCGTATTTATACCGAAGAGGCCAGGGTCGTGGGGATCGTGGGGAGTGTTCCACTACCCCGACCGTTTCCGCAGTGAGTCGCCACGTGGCGGCACGGAATGGGGCAGCGGCTATTGTAACCGTGCCACCAGGCAATGATGGTGGGGAGTAACTGCGCTATGAACCGTCACATCGTGTGACCGTTCCAGGTGGCAGGGCAGTTGCAAGTTTCGATGCAAACTGTCAGGCCTGGATTCTCAAGGAAGTCTCGTCTATATGTCGGCATAGCTGCCCGGGGAATATGTTCCGTCCGGAATACCCTTAGTGCCGGCCGGATTAACTTTTGGAGAAGGAACAATAGCCGGTATATGAGCGGATGTACCGGCATATAATCTAACCGTCGGTATATGGCAATAGAGCCGGGATATAATAAAAAGAAGATATGTTGAACCTGCCAAGGCCCCTCAGTCAAGACTGGGGGACCTCGACAGCTTCGGGGACTAATGTCGGGGGGATGACCCCCGGTAGGGTCAAGAGACTAG
The DNA here is from genome assembly GCA_007115705.1 of Dactylis glomerata. Lineage (NCBI taxonomy): Eukaryota > Viridiplantae > Streptophyta > Magnoliopsida > Poales > Poaceae > Dactylis > Dactylis glomerata. Next base: position 14,592,704 of record QXEO01000553.1, read on the forward strand.
AAAGATGCAAGGTCTATGGTTGACTTCATGCCGGTTGGCCAAGGAAGGGCCTGGCCAGAATATAGGAGCATCGGCCAGGCCGGCATATATGTGTATCCCGGCTAATGTCTGGATATGCCGGTATAACCGGGATACTTATTGAGGAATGCCGGCATATATATAGATATGCTGGCCTAACTTATATGTTATATCGTGCAGGAGCAGGGTAAGCCGGATTACCCGACCTTCATAGGTCGTTGGTCCGGCATATATGTCCAGGATAAGGCCAACGGTCGTATCCGGGATACAGAAGTCAGCTAAGATGTCATGTCCCTACAATCAAGGAGAGACTCTGCCAAGTATGGAGAAGGATCATGTTGACAGGGTGCACAGTGGTGGACTATCTACTCTCACTGTGCACAAGTACAGCCATTACCTCACAGAGGTATGGTCACAGTGCAGGAAGTACAAGGTACAGGGATATGAAGTCCCATCAAGAGCAATCAGGGAGAAAGTCAAGGGTCGCTGCCTTCGTCAGCATGTCCTGTTTGGAGTGTAGTTGCTGTCTCCTGGTCTTATGTGACCGTTGTGACCCTGGCCACCACTATATAAGGTGGCACAGGGAGCCCTAGTAAGGGGTTGGTCACTCTGTGTTCCTACACTTAGCAGTTCATCTTCCTCCTCTAGCAGAGAGCTTGGAAGCGCCATTGTTGTGTACTCCATCGATCCAAATATATCACCAGTAGAGCAGGAGTAGGGGTGTTATCTCCTTACGAGAGCCCCGAACCTGGGTAGATCTGTGTTCCTTTCTGTCGTGCTTTTTAGCTCGTTCCCCTCTCCCGAATCCTCCAGCATCTAGTTCGGCCCCCATTTAAGCCATCCTATGGCATATGTTGTTTCACCACGACGACATTATGATGCATATGCTTGAAAATCATAAGTTGAAAACCTCGTGTCCCGTGAAGTATGAATACCCAAACCTCATGCTACTCGACTTAGAGTCCCAAGCAAGCTCTTGTCATTGTAAATATATGTGTATCATTGAGAACCGCCAACGGGGTACATCCTGCCCGATGACATGGAACAAGCCCACATCAAAATGACAAGACAAACAGAAAATGAACACCTCGACATCTCTTTTATTTACCATTGGTATAGCTTTTTATTGTGAGATGCGTCTTCGAATGTCCACTGTGGGCATGCTGTAAATTTCCACCATGAATGATGCATGGCTTAGATTAGCGGCCCAGGCATTTCCCTAACACATATAAAAACTCCATGGTCCCGCAAGATTCCCAACTTATTTCACATCGCGAGTACCTATAAACAAAAGATCACGATATCAACTCAAATGAAAGATACTGCAATGTTGAAAGCTTGCCCCATGACGGCATGGCTGGGCTAATTTCCAACTTACAACTTGCAAGCATAAAAACTCAACATAAGAGAGCCACAATGTCAAAATTTTAAAACGAGAAAAGTAAAGTGTGCCATCAGGTTCGTGAGAGCTTTACTGACCAATTTTCGCATAACACCAAAAAGAGTTTAATTTTAAGGATAGATAAAAGCAAGTCAAATGTACTTTGGAATAGCAAATTGCTAATAGGTATGTATGGTGGACACTCTGGAAAAACTTGGTTTTTAGGAGTTGGATGCACGAGTAGAGCTCATACTCTGTACAAAATGAGGGCTAGCAAAAGACTGGGTGCGACCAACTAAGAGAGCAATAACGGCCATAATCATGCAAAGCGACATTAAAAGAAGCATAAGATGGTATCAAAAGTCAAAAAATAAATGATCATAGAGGCAATGGCAACTTTGTATGAGTCTAACATGTGTGAGCATGCGCCAAATCAACCCAAATAAAGCATCAAGGAGAAAACCAAAATAATGCTTCCAAATAATTAAAACAACACATGATTTTTTCAAAGGCTCATTAAGAAATCTCAGTCATTTCAGACAAGTAATGCTACAGCAAAACCACTAATCATGCTATCAAAAAGACATCAAGCACGACATGCAAAAGCCTAGGCCGCAGTCTACAGAAGCTCCTTCTTGTACCACTTTTTTGCATAAAGCTTTTTCTCTTTTCCAACACCATTCGAACTTTTTTATAACAAATCTTTTGATGAAAACCAACATGGACCAGAGGCAAAAATACACCTTGATGCAAAGATATAACAAGATCTGAACACAAATCAAGGCGAAAATCGAAAGCTAAACGCAGTTCTAGAAAAAGAGAACACTCGTTGAAATGATAAGAGTGAAAAACGGAGTGTTCTTGGCAAATGAAAAGCAAGGCAACTTCTCCAAAAGAAATTTGTTGGGGTCCAACCATTTATTGCAGAAAACAAAACTAAACAAAACTGAAAACTAAAACAACTGACGCTCCAAGAAAAACGCATAGTGCATGAAGCAATAAAAATATAGTGTGTTGAAAGGTGACCTGATTTTTGCCGATGAAGAAGGGGTGCCTCGGGGGCATCCCCAAGCTTTGATGCTTGTACCTCTTGGATATTTCTTGGGGTGCGTGGGCATCCCCAAGCTTGAGCTTTTGTCCATTCTTCAACTCATCTCATCATTCTCCAATCCCTACACTTGAAAACTTCCTTCATACAAAACTAAACACAAATCTATTAGCAACATTAGTGTAAGCATAACAATGAATCAACCCCTTTTGCTTCAGGTTTCAACTCAAAACCACCACATATAAAGCATATACAACTGTATCAACTTCCCCAAAAGTTCCGTGACCAAAAGAACTCAAAAAGAAAGCAATAAAGCGGCAAACACAAATATTGGCAGAAATCTGTCAAAACAGAACAGCTGACAAAGGTCGAATTTTTAGAGGGTTTTCTGTTGCTCAAATCAAAAAGTGTTCAACTAATGAAAGTTTGGATATAACCTGGGGCATTTGCAAAAGAAATCGCAGGTCCAAAAGATATACAGAGAATTGTAACGAATTTTTATGGTGCAGCACCGAAAACTGTTTCAGGACAGCAACATCTCCAAATCTTACCTCACTCAATTTAGAGGCTTTTCTTGGCACAAAAATGAAATAAACATGATAAGGAGAGGTCATTACAGTAGTAATAACTTCCAAGACTTAAATAAAAGAAAAATAACTGAAAGTAAAATATTGGGTTATCTCCCAAGAGTGCTTTTCTTTAACGCCTTTGAGCTAGGCTCAGTAATTCGAGAAGATGCTCACATAAGAAATATGAATTGAAGCAAAAGAGAGCATCAAGGAGCAAATATGAAACACATTTAAGTCTAACCCACTTCCTATGCATAGGAATCTTGTAAGAAAATAAATCAAAGAAACACATAGTAACAAGCATGGGTAGATAAAATAAGAGCAACTTCAGAACTTTTTAATATAAAGAGAGGTATTTTAGTAACATGAAAATTCCAACAACCATATTTTCCTCTCTCATAATAATTTTCAGTAGCATCATGAACAAACTCAACAATATAAATATCACACTCACCCTCCTTTAAGCATGAATGGCAATCAAATAAGGTATTAGTTAAAGAGTTACTCTTATTGGGAGGTAGACATGGGTAGCTCCACTCTTCCTCCTCTTGATCATCACTCTCCTCTTCTTTTTCATCCAATGAGCTTCCAGTTTCAGCAATTTCTTCTTTCATACGATCCTTCAAGGCATTAGTGTCTTCCGTTGGAGAGCATCTATTAAGATATTTAAGAATATAGCCATTTTCTTCCTTGTAATTATCAAAGCAAAATTTAAGTATATCATAAACCTCATGTTTATAAGGTGCATCATTAGTATTTTCAAGGAAATAAGCAAGTTCGAATGCACCCTTCCAAGCAATAAATTCGTCAATTTGTTCCACATCATAAAAGAAGATATGGTAACATCATCATTATACTCACATTGAAAAGGGAGGTGTTTATACCTCCTACAGCAACAAGATTTATCAAAGCAATAAGTAACATTATAAGTAGAGCACACATTTTTAGCAATGATATACAATTTATCATTTTGTTCCCATAAGTGTTTCCCTTTTTGTGACAAGCGGTGTTCCTCATAATATTTTTGTTGCTCTTCCATAAACCCACCTTGCCAAAAAGATTTAGTTTCAAAGAAACCAACCATCGATAGAAAGCATGATAAACCAAGACAATAACAGACCAACAGAAATAACAACTACAGTAGGAACTAATTTTTGTGTGTTTTTGATAAAACGATGCAAGTAAAAATAAAGTAAAGCAAAACTTAAAACAAAGTAAAGGATGTGCGTGCGAAACTCCCCTTGCAGAAGTCTTCTTTTTCCCTGGCAATGACGCCAGAAAAATGTCTTGATGCGGCGCGGTGTTGATGGTTTTTCACCGTCCAGTTGGGAACCCCAAGAGGAAGGTATGATGAGCACAGCAGCAAGTTTTTCCCTCAGAAAGAAACCAAGGTTTGTCAGTCCAGAAAAAGTCAATACTCCAGAAGGTGATGCTGACTAGCCTACTAACACTCCAACAAGGGCGCCGTTAATGATTCTTGTTGACTCGTCTTCAACTAGTAGCAACGTGGAACCTGCACACAACACAACCAAATCCTTTGTTCCCAACTTACGATGAGGTTGTCAATCTCACCGGTTTGCTTGAAACAAAGGGTATGAGCATATCGAGTGGAAAGCAATAGTAGTATGCGAGTAAAGTAAATAGTGCGAGTAAAGTAAACAGGTGATAGCAATATAATGGAAATAGGACCAGGGTCCACAGTTCACTAGTGGTGTCTCTCCATAAGATAAAATAACACATGCTGGGTAAACAAATTACAGTTGGGCAATTGATAGAATAAAGACAACGTGATATGTCAAGAGGATCACTATGAGATTTAATCTGGGCATTACATCAAGATACATAGACCGCCATCCAATTGCATCTATGACTAATAATCCACTTGTGGCAAATCAATCCGAGAACTCCACAACTATTATGTTGCGAACAACAGATAACTGCATTAAGCAAAGTGTGTAATGTAAACAAAGCATATGCCCTTGAGCATATGAATATTGTTTTCTCCCTAGTAGCAACAGCACATCTACAACCTTAGAGGTTTCTGTCACTCCCCCAGATTAAATAGAGGCATGAACCCACTATCGAGCATAAATACCCCCTCTTGGAGTCACTAGCAACTACTCGGCCAAGATAGCTACTAACAACAAAGAGCATGCAAGATCATAAACAACATAGAGATAACATAGGATAATATTCAGCACATCAACTCAATCATAACACCAATATTCATCAGATCCCAACAATCACAACATGTAGAATTACATAACGGTAATCTCGATCATGTAAGGCAGCTCATGAGATCTAAACATGAAGCACATGGTGGAGAAGACAACCATCTAGCTACTGCTATGGACCCATAGTCTAAGGTAGACTACTCACTCATCGCGCCGGAGGCAAGGATGGCGATGAAGAAGACCTCCAGTGGCGATTCCCCTCTACGGCAGGGTGCCGGGAAGAGTTTCTGGACCCTCCCGATCTCGGGTCGACGACGGCGGCGGATCGCGATGTGTTTCTGGAAAAGTGATCGGGTCTTTAGGTTTTTCCCGTCGGGGGGTCTTTATAGGCGAAGGGGCAGCGTCAGAAGTGGACCAGGGGGGCCTCACCATAGGGCGGCGCAGCCAGGCCCTAGGCCGCGCCCCCTGGTGGTGAGGCCGCCATGTGGCTCCTTTCCGTCTCCTCTTCGGTTCTCTGTAAGCTTCGATAAATTTCTGGATGCTCGGCTTTTATTTCGTCCAATTCTGAGAATATTTCCTGTGTAAATTTTCTGAAACACAAAAACAGCAGGAAACAGGGAACTGGCACTGTGGCATCTCGTTAATAGGTTAGTTCCGGAAAATGCATAAAAATGCCACAAAGTGTAATGAAACACTAAGCAAATGGTGTAAAAATAAGCATGGAGCATCAAAAATTATGGATACGTTTGAGACATATCAGCATCCCCAAGCTTAACTCCTGCTCGTCCTCGAGTAGGTAAGTGATAACAAAAGGTGACATACACCTACACAATCTTGATCATATATGTAAGCGTTGTGTGCTAGGATCAAAAGAACTAAAAACATGGGCATGAAAGATATAATCTTGATAGAAGAAACTTAGCAACCATGTTATAACATGAAAAAGAACACAAACAAAAGATCATGAAAATGAAACAATGAAAGTCAAACGTGTGTTCAAATCATATGGAAAAACATAGCAAATGGTTTTCAGCTTGTCCTTCATGAGAGAGCAAAACATAAATGCATAGGACACCTTCAAGTTTAAGAGGGCGACTCGATACAAGTAATTTAAGAACAAGTGAAACCAACATCATGAATCAATCAATGAAAACTTTGGGACAATGCACATTATACTCAGAATGACAACTATGCTCTCTTAGACGGTGCATAAAGATAGAAGGTGGTGACTCAACAAAAAAAGGTAAAAGAAAGACCCTTCGCGGAGGGAAGCAGTGATTGCAAGTTTTATAAACCTTCAAAAATTATGGTACTTACTGGCTTTGAGCTCTCATTGCCCCCATCATAGGCATCTTGAATGGTTAAAGTTGATGCGAATTCACTTATGATGCATATGCTTGACAAATCATAAGTTGAAAACCTCGTGTCCCGTGAAGTACGAATACCCAAACCTCATGCTACTCGACTTAGAGTCCCAAGCAAGCTCTTGTCATTGTAAATATATGTGTATCATCGAGAACCGCCAACGGGGTACCTCCTGCCCGATGACATGGAACAAGCCCACATCAAAATGACAAGACAAACAGACAATGAACACCTCGACATCTCTTTTATTTACCATTGGTATAGCTTTTAATTGTGAGATGCGTCGTCGAATGTCCACTGTGGGCATGCTATAAATTTCCACCATGAATGATGCATGGCTTAGATTAGCGGCCCAGGCGTTTCCCTAACACATATAAAAACTCCATGGTCCCGCAAGATTCCCAACTTATTTCACATTGCGAGTATTGATGGCTGGCGTGTAGTTGATGATGATTATGGCTAGGCAGTTGGGAAACTCCAAGCAGAAAGTATGATGAGCACAGCGGCAAGTCTTTTCCCTCAGTTAGAAACCAAGGTTTAATCGTTCAGGAGAAGAGCAGACAAACGACTGAAGGTGATGCTTGCAAGCATCGCGACAGCTCAGGACAATTTATAGGGCGCCTCGTCCAAGCTTTGCTTTGCGAGCAGCAACATGGAACATGCACACACACAACCAAGTACTTTGTTCCCAACTTGCGATGAGGTTGTCAATCTCACCGGTTTGCTTGAAAGAAAGGGTATGAGCGTATCGAGTGGAAAACAGTGAAAGTATGTGAGTAAAGTAAATAGTGCAAGTAAAGTAAATAGGTGATAGCAATATGATGGAAATAGGACCGGGGTCCACAGTTCACTAGTGGTGTCTCTCCATAAGATAAATAACACATGCTGGGTAAACAAATTACAGTTGGGCAATTGATAGAATAAAGATAAACGTGATATGTCAAGAAGATCACTATGCGATTTACTCTGGGCATTACAACAAAATACATAGACCGCCATCCAACTGCATCTATGACTAATAATCCACTCACGGGGATATCATCTGAACACCCCATGAGTATTAATTTGCGAACAACAGATAATTGCATTAAGCAAAGTGTGTAATGTAAACAAAGCATATGCCCTTGAGCATATGAATGTTGTTTTCTCCCTAGTAGCAACAGCACATCTACAACCTTAGAGGTTTCTGTCACTCCCCCAGATTAAATAGAGGCATGAACCCACTATCAAGCATAAATACCCCCTCTTGGAGTCACTAGCAACTACTTGGCCAAGATAGCTACTAACAACGGAGGGCATGCAAGATCATAAACAACATAGAGATAACAAAAGATATATTTCAGTATAGCAACTCAATCATAACACCAATATTCATCGGATCCCAACAAACCAAACATGTAGAATTCCATAACGGTGATCTCAATCATGTAGGGCAGCTCATGAGATCTAAACATGAAGCACATGGTGGAGAGGACAACCATCTAGCTACTGCTATGGACCCATAGTCCAAGGTAGACTACTCACTCATCGCTCTGGAGGCAAGCATGGTGATGAAGAAGATCTCCGGTGGTGATTCCCCTCTCCGGCAGGGTGCCGGGAAGAGCTTCTGGACCCTCCCGATCTCGGGTCGACAACGGCGGCAGATCACGATGTGTTTCTGGAAAATTGATCGGGTACTTAGGTTTTTCCCATCGGGGCATCTTTATAGGCGAAGGGGCATCGTCAGAAGTGGACCGAGGCGGTCTCACACATAGGGGGCGCAGCCAGGGGCTGGGCCACGCCGCCCTGGTGTGAGGCCACCTCGTGGCCCCACTCCGTCTCCTCTTCGGTTCTCTGGAAGCTCCGTGAAATATCTGGACGACTGGCTTTGGTTTCGTCCAATTCCGAGAATATTTCCTGTGTAACTTTTCTGAAACACAAAAATAGCAGAAAACAAGGAACTTGCACTGTGGCGACTTGTTAATAGGTTAGTTCCAGAAAATGCATAAAAGTGCCACGAAGTGTAACGAAACATTAGGCAAATGGTGTAAAAACAAGCATGGAGCATCAAAAATTATGGATACGTTGGAGATGTATCAGCATCCCCAAGCTTAACTCCTGCTCGTCCTCGAGTAGGTAAGTGATAACAAAAGAAATAATTTTTGAGGTGACATACACCTACACAATCTTGATCATATATGTAAGCATTTGTGAGCTGGGATCATAAGAACTTAAAACATGGGCATGAAAGATATAATCTTGACAATAAGAACTTAGCAACCATGTTATAAACATGAACATGAACACAAACAAAAGATCATTAAAATGAAACAATGAAAGTCAAACGTGTGTTCAAATCATAAGGAAAAACATGTAAATGGTTTTCAGCTTGTCCTTCATAGAGAGCAAAACATAAATGCATAGGACACCTTCAAGTTTAAGAGGGCGACTAGATACAAAAAATTTGAGAACAAGTGAAACCAACAATATGAATCAATCAATGAAAACTTTGGGATAATGCACATTATACTAAGAATGACAACTATGCTCTCTTAATGGTGCATAAAGATAGAAGGTGGTGACTCAACATAAAAGTAAAAGAAAGGCCCTTCACGGAGGGAAGCAGTGATTGCAAGTTTTATAACCTTAAAAAATTATGTTACTTACCGGCTTTGAGCTCTCATTGCCCCCATCATAAGCATCTTGAATGGTTAAGGTTAATGCAAGAACAATTATGATGCATATGCTTGACAAATCATAAGTTGAAAACCTCGTGTCCCATGAGTACGAGTACCCAAACCTCATGCTACTTTACTTACAGTCCCAAGCAAGGCTCTTGTCATTGTAAGTATATACGTATCATCGAGAACCGCCAACGGGGTACCTCCGTGCCCGATGACATGGAACAAGCCCACATCAAAATGACTGGACAAGCAGACAATGAACACCTCGACATCTCTTTTATTTACCATTTGTTTAGCTTTTTATTTTGAGATGCGTCATCGAATGTCCACTATAGGTATGCTACAAATTTCCACCATGAATTATGCATGGCTTAGATTGGCGGCCCAGGCATTTCCCTAACACATATATAAACTCCATGATCCCCGCAAGATTCCCAATTCATTTCACACCGCGGGCATCCATAAACAAAAGATCACTATATCAACTCAAATAAGAAGTGCAATGTTGAAAGCTTGCCCATGACGGCATGGCTGGGCTAGTCTCCAACTTACAACTTGCAAGAATAACAACTCAACATAAGAGACCACAATGTCAAATTTTTAAGAACAAGAAAAAGTAAAGTGTGCCTTCCGGTTCGTGAGAGCTTTACTGACCAATTTTCACATAACACTGGTAAGAGTTTAATTTGAAGAGAAAATAAAAGCAAGTCAAATTTACTTGGAATAGAAAATTGCTAATAGGTATGTATGGTGGACACTTTGGCAAACTTGGTTTTTAGGAGTTGGATGCACGAGTAGAGCTCATACTCAGTACAAGGCGAGGGCTAGCAAAAGACTGGGAGCGACCAACTAAGAGAGCAGTAATGGCCATAATCATGCAAAGCGACAAAGCAACATTAAAAGAAGCATAAGATGGCATCAAAAGTCAAAAACTAAATGATCATAGAGGCTATTGGCGACTTTGTAAGAGTCTAACATGTGTGAGCATGCGCCAAGTCAACCCAAATAAAGCATCAAGGAGAAAACCAAAATAATGCTTCCAAATAATAAAAACAATGCATCATTTTTTCAAAGGCTCATTAAGCAATCTTAGTTATTTGAGACAAGTCATGCTACAGCAAAACCACTAAGCATACTATCAAAAAGACATCAAGCATGACATGAAAAAGCCTAAGCCGCAGTCTACACAAGCTCCTTCTTGTACCACTTTTTTGCATAAAGCTTTTTCTCTTTTCCAACACCATTCGAACTTTTTTTATCCAACTCTTTTGAGGAAAACCAACATGGTCCAGAGGCAAAAATACACCTTGATAAATAAATATAATAAGATCTGAACACAAATCAAGGTGAAAACAAAAACCAAAAGCAGTAGCAGAAGAAGAAGAACACTCGGTTTTTTATAAGAATGAAAACTAGAGCGTTCTTGGCAAATGAAAAGCAAGGCAACTTCTCTAAAAGAAATTTGTTGGGGTCCAACCATTTATTGCAGCAAACAAAACCAATAATGAAAACTAAAACAACGGATGCTCCAAGAAAAACGCATAGTGCATGAAGCAATAAAAATATAGTGTCTTGAAAGGTGACCTGATTTTTGTCGATGAAGAAGGGGTGCCTCGGGGGCATCCCCAAGCTTTAACGCTTGTACTTCTCAGATATTTCTTGGGGTGATGCATGGGCATCCCCAAGCTTGAGCTTTTGTCTATTCTTCAACTCATCTCATCATTCTCCAATCCCTACACATGAAAACTTCCTTCACACAAAACTAAACACAAATCTATTAGCAACATTAGTGTAAGCATAACATATAATCAACCTCTTTTGCTTCAGGTTTCAACCCAAAACCACCACATATAAAGTATATACTACTGTAGCAACTCCCCAAAAGTTCCATGATCAAAAGAACTCAAAAGAAAGGGATAAAGCAGCAAACACATACATTGGCAAAAATCTGTCAAAACAGAATAGCTGACAAAGGTCGAATTTTTAAGGGGTTTTCTGTTGCTCAAATCAAAAAGTGTTCAACAAATGAAAGTTTGGATATAACCTGGGGCATATGCACAAGAAATCTCAGGTCCAAAAGATATACAGAGAATGTTTATGAATTTTTACGGTGCAGCACCGAAAACAGTTTCAGGACAGCAACATCCCCAAATCTTTACCTCACTCAAATTAGAGGCTTCTCTTGGCACAACAATGAAATAAAAATGATAAGGAGTGGTCATTACAGTAGTAATGACTTCCAAGACTCAAATAAAAGAAAAAGTACTAAAAAGAAAACATTGGGTTATCTCCCAAGAGTGCTTTTTTAACGCCTTTGAGCTAGGCGCAGAAAATTGCGAATCAAGTATTTTTAGAAGAAGCATTAAGATCAACTGCAGAAGTCTTGTCGATAAGGCATTGTATTTCATCCACATAAGTTTTTAAAGACCCTTTGTGATCATGCTTTGGTTCACTCAAATCACTAAAAAGATTTTTGGGACAGATCCTGTCAAAATTATTTTCGAAAGCTTCATACAATCCCAAGAGCTTGCTAGGTATAGGTATTTCGGTTCCTTCATCGTTTGTACTAATAAGTTTTATAGGTGAATCGAGTTTATTAAAACGCTTAAGAACTTTCCTAGCTTCAATAACAACATCTTTAAATTCTAAGCGCAAAGTTTACAAGATAAAGGCTTTTTTTCAGGATCTTCAATTTCATGAAGCTTAAGGAACATGTTTTGAATAAAAGGATTAAGGCTAGCAAACCTAGCTTCCAACATGTGAATTAAATAAGCAGAATCAACTTCAATACTAGGAGGAAGCTCAACCAAAGACTTTTCCTCAACTTCTTTATGCATACTAATGTGATTAAAGAACTCCTCAATGTTATCTTTCCCAATAATTGAACCACTACCTACTAAGAGGTCCTCCAAAACATACTTAGGGAACAACATAATGAACTAAAGTAAAGAAATAACAACTACCAAGGATTCTAATTTTTTTGGGTTTTTGATAAAAACGATGCAAGTAAAAATAAATAAAGTAAAGCAAAACAATAAAACAAAGTAAAGGATGTGCGTGCAAAAAATTCTCCTTGCAGAGGTCTTCCACTTCTTCCCCGGCAACGGCGCCAGAAAAGGGCTGGTGCCTAGTTGATGTGGGAGCTTATTCTCCTTCAATCCCCGGCAACGGCGCCAGAAAATGGCTTGATGTCTGGCGTGTAGTTGATAATGATTATGGCCAGGCCGTTGGGAAACTCCAAGCGGAAAGTATGATGAGCACAGCGGCAAGTCTTTTCCCTCAATTGGAAACCAAGGTTTAATCGTTCAGGAGAAGAGCAGACAAATGACTGAAGGTGATGCTTGCAAGCTTCGCGACAGCTCCGGACAATTTATAGGGCGCCTCGTCCAAGCTTTGCTTTGCGAGCAGCAACGTGGAACCTGCACACACACAACCAAGTACTTTGTTCCCAACTTACGATGAGGTTGTCAATCTCACCGGTTTGCTTCCATAAGATAAATAACACATGCTGGGTAAACAAATTACAGTTGGGCAATTGATAGAATAAATATAAAGGTGATATGTCAAGAAGATCACTATGCGATTTACTCTAGGCATTACAACAAAATACATAGACCACCATCCAACTGCATCTATGACTAATAATCCACTCACGGGGATATCATCCGAACACCCCATGAGTATTAAGTTGCGAACAACAGATAATTGCATTAAGCAAAGTGTAAAATGTAAACAAAGCATATGCCCTTGAGCATATGAATGTTGTTTTCTCCCTAGTAGCAACAACACATCTACAACCTTAGAGGTTTCTGTCACTCCCCCAGATTAAATAGAGGCATGAAACCAATATCGAGCATAAATACCCCCTCTTGGAGTCACTAGCAACTACTCGGCCAAGATAGCTACTAACAACGGAGAGCATGCAAGATCATAAACAACATAGAGATAACGAAAGATATATTTCAGTATAGCAACTCAATCATAACACCAATATTCATCGGATCCCAACAAACCAAACATGTAGAATTACATAACGGTGATCTCAATCATGTAGGGCAGCTCATGAGATCTAAACATGAAGCACATGGTGGAGAGGACAACCATCTAGCTACGGCTATGGACCCATAGTCCAAGGTAGACTACACACTCATCGCTCCAGAGGCAAGCATGGCGATGAAGAACACCTCCAGTGGCGATTCCCCTCTCCGGCAGGGTGCCGGGAAGAGCTTCTGGACCCTCTCGATCTCGGGTCGACGACGGCGGCGGATCGCGATGTGTTTCTGGAAAATTGATCGGGTACTTAGGTTTTTCCCGTCGGGGGGTCTTTATAGGCGAAGGGGCATCGCTAGAAGTGGACCGAGGCGGTCTCACACATAGGGGGCGCGGCCAGGGGCTGGGCCGCGCCGCCCTGGTGTGAGGCCACCTCGTGGCCCCACTCCATCTCCTCTTCGGTTCTCTGGAAGCTCCGTGAAATATCTGGATGGCTGGCTTTGGTTTCGTCCAATTCCGAGAATATTTCCTGTGTAACTTTTCTGAAAAACAAAAATAGCAGAAAACAGGGAACTGGCACTGTGGCGACTTGTTAATAGGTTAGTTCTGGAAAATGCATAAAAGTGCCATGAAGTGTAACGAAACATTAGGCAAATGGTGTAAAAACAAGCATGGAGCATCAAAAATTATGGATACGTTGGAGACGTATCAAGTAATCTTGTAAGAAAATAAATCAAAGAAACACATAGTAACAAGCATGGGTAGATAAAATAAGAGCAACTTCAGAACTTTTTAATATAAAGAGAGGTGTTTTAGTAACATGAAAATTCCAACAACCATATTTTCCTCTCTCATAATAATTTTCAGTAGCATCATGAACAAACTCAACAATATAAATATCACACTCACCCTCCTTTAAGCATGAAGGGCGATCAAATAAGGTATTAGTTAAAGAGTTACTCTTATTGGGAGGTAGACATGGGTATCTCCATTCTTCCTCCTCTTGATCATCACTCTCCTCTTCTTTTTCATCCAATGAGCTTCCAGTTTTAGCAATTTCTTCTTTCATAGGATCCTTCAAGGCATTAGTCTCTTCCATTGGAGAGCATCTATTAAGATATTTAAGAATATAGCCATTTTCTTCCTTCAAGAGTATATCATAAACCTCATATTTATAAGGTGCATCATCAGTATTTTCAAGGAAATAAGCAAGTTCGAATGCACCCTTCCAAGCAATAAATTCTTCAATTTGTTCCACATCATAAAAGTCATAATTTCCATTAATTTAAGAAGATATGATAACATCATCATTATACTCACATTGAAAAGGGAGGTGTTTATACCTCCTACAGCAACAAGATTTATCAAAGCAATAAGTAACATTATAAGTAGAGCACACATTTCTAGCAATGATATACAATTTATCAATTTGTTCCCATAAGTGTTTCCCTTTTTGTGACAAGCGGTGTTCCTCATAATATTGTTGTTGCTCTTCTGTGAACCCACCTTGCCAAAAAAGATTTAGTTTCAAAGAAACCACCATCGATAGAAAGCATGATAAACCAGGACAATAACAGACCAACAGAAATAACAACTATAGTAGGAACTAATTTTTGTGTGTTTTTGATAAAACGATGCAAGTAAAAATAAAGTAAAGCAAAACTTAAAACAAAGTAAAGGATGTGTGTGCGAAACTCCCCTTGCAGAAGTCTTCTTTTTCCCCGGCAACGACGCCAGAAAAATGTCTTGATGCGGCGCGGTGTTGATGGTTTTTCACCGTCCAGTTGGGAACCCCAAGAGGAAGGTATGATGAGCACAGCAGCAAGTTTTTCCCTCAGAAAGAAACCAAGGTTTGTCAGTCCAGGAAAAAGTCAATACTCCAGAAGATGATGCTGACTAGCCTACTAACACTCCAACAAGGGCACCGTTAATGATTCTTGTTGACTCGTCTTCAACTAGTAGCAACGTGGAACCTGCACACAACACAAACAAATACTTTGTTCCCAACTTACGATGAGGTTGTCAATCTCACCGGTTTGCTTGAAACAAAGGGTATGAGCGTATCGAGTGGAAAGCAATAGTAGTATGCGAGTAAAGTAAATAGTGCGAGTAAAGTAAACAGGTGATACAATATAATGGAAATAGGACCGGGGTCCACAGTTCACTAGTGGTGTCTCTCCATAAGATAAAATAACACATGTTGGTAAACAAATTACGGTTGGGCAATTGATAGAATAAAGACAACGTGATATGTCAAGAGGATCACTATGAGATTTACTCTGGGCATTACATCAAGATACATAGACTGCCATCCAACTGCATCTATGACTAATAATCCACTTGTGGCGAATCAATCCGAGAACTCCACAAGTATTAAGTTGCAAACAACAGATAACTGCATTAAGCAAAGTGTGTAATGTAAACAAATCATATGCCCTTGAGCATATGAATGTTGTTTTCTCCCTAGTAGCAACAGCACATCTACAACCTTAGAGGTTTCTGTCACTCCCCCAGATTAAATAGAGGCATGATCCCACTATCGAGCATAAATACCCCCTTTTGGAGTCACTAGCAACTACTCGGCCAAGATAGCTACTAACAACAAAGAGCATGCAAGATCATAAACAACATAGAGATAACATAAGATAATATTCAGCACATCAACTCAATCATAACACCAATATTCATCGGATCCCAACAATCACAACATGTAGAATTACATAACGGTAATCTCGATCATGTAAGGCAGCTCACGAGATCTAAACATGAAGCACTTGGTGGAGAAGACAACCATCTAGCTACTCCTATGGACCCATAGTCCAAGGTAGACTACTCACTCATCACGCCGGAGGGAAGGATGGCGATGAAGAAGACCTCCGGTGGCGATTCCCCTCTCTGGCAGGGTGCCGGGAAGAGTTTCTGGACCCTCCCGATCTCGGGTCGACGACGGCGGTGTATCGCGATGTGTTTCTGGAAAAGTGATCGGGTCTTTAGGTTTTTCCCGTCGGGGGTCTTTATAGGCGAAGGGGAAGCGTCAGAAGTGGACCTAGGGGCCCTCACCATAGGGCGGCGCAGCCAGGCCCTAGGCCGCGCCCCCTAGTGGCGAGGCCGCCTTGTGGCTCCTTTCTGTCTCCTCTTCGGTTCTCTCGAAGCTTCGGTAAATTTCCGGATGTTCGGCTTTTGTTTCGTCCAATTCCGAGAATATTTCCTGTGTAACTTTTCTGAAACACAAAAACAGCAGAAAATAGGGAACTGGCACTATGGCATCTCGTTAATAGTTTAGTTCCGGAAAATGCATAAAAATGCCACAAAGTGTAACGAAACACTAAGCAAATAGTGTAAAAACAAGCATGGAGCATCAAAAAATATGGATACGTTTGAGACATATCAGCATCCCCAAGCTTAACTCCTGCTCGTCCTCGAGTAGGTAAGTGATAACAAAAGGTGACATGCACCTACACAATCTTGATCATATATGTAAGCGTTGTGTGCTGGGATCAAAAGAACTTAAAACATGGGCATGAAAGATATAATCTTGATAAAAGAAACTTAGCAACCATGTTATAACATGGAAAAGAACACAAACAAAAGATCATGAAAATGAAACAATGAAAGTCAAACGTGTGTTCAAATCATATGGAAAAACATAGCAAATGGTTTTCAGCTTGTCCTTCATGAGAGAGCAAAACATAAATGCATAGGACACCTTCAAGTTTAAGAGGGCGACTAGATACAAGTAATTTAAGAATAAGTGAAACCAACATCTTGAATCAATCAATGAAAACTTTGGGACAATGCACATTATACTCAGAATGACAACTATGCTCTCTTAGACGGTGCATAAAGATAGAAGGTGGTGACTCAACAAAAAAAGGTAAAAGAAAGACCCTTCGCGGAGGGAAGCAGTGATTGCAATTTTATAAACCTTCAAAAATTATGGTACTTATTGGCTTTGAGCTCTCATTGCCCCCATCATAGGCATCTTGAATGGTTAAAGTTAATGCGAATACACTTATGATGCATATGCTTGACAAATCATAAGTTGAAAACCTCATGTCCCGTGAAGTACGAATACCCAAACCTCATGCTACTCGACTTAGAGTTCCAAGCAAGCTCTTGTCATTATAAATATATGTGTATCATCGAGAACCGCCAATGGGGTACCTCCTGCCCGATGACATGGAACAAGCCCACATCAAAATGACAAGACAAACAGACAATGAACACGTTGACATCTCTTTTATTTACCATTGGTATAGCTTTTTATTATGAGATGCGTCGTCGAATATCCACTGTGGGCATGCTGTAAATTTCCACCAAGAATGATGCATGGCTTAGATTAGCGGCCTAGGTGTTTCGCTAACACATATAAAAACTCCATGGTCCCGCAAGATTCCCAACTTATTTCACATCGCGAGTATCCATAAACAAAAGATCACGATATCAACTCAAATGAAAGATAGTGCAATGTTGAAAGCTTGCCCCATGACGGCATGGCTGGGCTAATTTCCACCTTACAACTTGCAAGCATAACAACTCAACATAAGAGAGCCACAATGTCAAAATTTTAAAATGATAAAAGTAAAGTGTGCCATCAGGTTCGCGAGAGCTTTACTGACCAATTTTCGCATAACACCAAAAAGGGTTTAATTTGAAGGATAGATAAAAGCAAGTCAAATGTACTTTGGAATAGCAAATTGCTAATAGGTATGTATGGTGGACACTCTGGAAAAACTTAGTTTTTAGGAGTTGGATGCACGAGTAGAGCTCATACTCAGTACAAAATGAGGGCTAGCAAAAGACTGGGAGCGACCAACTAAGAGAGCAATAACGGCCATAATCATGCAAAGCGACAAAGCGACATTAAAAGAAGCATAAGATGGTATGAAAAGTCAAAAACTAAATGATCATAGAGGCAATGGTGACTTTGTATGAGTCTAACATGTGTGAGCATGCACCAAGTCAACCCAAATAAAGCATCAAGGAGAAAACCAAAATAATGCTTCCAAATAATTAAAACAACGCATGATTTTTTCAAAGGCTCATTAAGCAATCTCAGTCATTTGAGACAAGTCATGCTACAGCAAAACCACTAAGCATGCTATCAAAAAGACATCAAGCACGACATGCAAAAGCCTAGACCGCAGTCTACACAAGCTCCTTCTTGTACCACTTTTTTGCATAAAGCTTTTTCTCTTTTCCAACACCATTCGAACTTTTTTATAACAACTCTTTTGATGAAAACCAACATGGACCAGAGGGAAAAATACACCTTGATGCAAAGATATAACAAGATCTGAACACAAATCAAGGCGAAAATCGAAAGCTAAATGCAGTTCTAGAAAAAGAGAACACTCGTTGAAACGATAAGAGTGAAAAATGGAGTGTTCTTGGCAAATGAAAAGCTAGGCAACTTCTCGAAAAGAAATTTGTTGGGGTCCAACCATTTATTGCAGCAAACAAAACTGAAAACTAAAACAACTGATGCTCCAAGAAAAACGCATAGTGCATGAAGCAATAAAAATATAGTGTGTTGAAAGGTGACCTGATTTTTGCCGATGAAGAAGGGGTGCCTCGAGGGCATCCCCAAGCTTTGACGCTTGTACCTCTTGGATATTTCTTGGGGTGCGTGAGCATCCCCAAGCTTGAGCTTTTGTCCATTCTTCAACTCATCTCATCATTCTCCAATCCCTACACTTGAAAACTTCCTTCATACAAAACTAAACACAAATCTATTAGCAACATTAGTGTAAGCAAAACAATGAATCAACCCCTTTCGCTTCAGGTTTCAACTCAAAACCACCACATATAAAGTATATACTACTGTAGCTACTTTTCCAAAAGTTCCATGATAAAAAGAACTAAAAAAGAAAGCGATAAAGCGGCAAACACAAATATTGGCAGAAATCTGTCAAAACAGAACAGCTGAGAAAGGTCGAATTTTTAGAGGGTTTTCTGTGGCTCAAATCAAAAAGTGTTCAACTAATGAAAGTTTGGATATAACCTGGGGCATATGCACAAGAAATCGCAGGTCCAAAAGATGTACAAAGCATTTTCACGATTTTTTACGGTGCAGCACCGAAAATTGTTTCAGGACAGCAACATCCCCAAATCTTACCTCACTCAAATTAGAGGCTTCTCTTAGCACAAAAACGAAATAAATCGGATAAGGAGAGGTCATTACAGTAGTAATAAATTCCAAGACTCAAATAAAAGAAAAAGAACTGAAAGTAAAACATTGGGTTATCTCCCAAGAGTGCTTTTTTTTAACGCCTTTGAGCTAGTCTCAGTAATTCGAGAAGATGCTCACATAAAAAATATGAATTGAAGCAAAAGAGAGCATCAAGGAGCAAATATGAAACACATTTAAGTCTAACCCACTTCCTATGCATAGGAATCTTGTAAGAAAATAAATCAAAGAAACACATAGTAACAAGCATGGGTAGATAAAATAAGAGCAACTTCAGAACTTTTAATATAAAGAGAGGTGTTTTAGTAACATGAAAATTCCAACAATCATATTTTCCTCTCTCATAATAATTTTCAGTAGCATCATGAACAAAATCAACAATATAAATATCACACTCACCCTCCTTTAAGCATGAAGGGTGATCAAATAAGGTATTAGTTAAAGAGTTACTCTTATTGGGAGGTAGACATGGGTAGCTCCATTCTTCCTCCTCTTGATCATCACTCTCCTCTTCTTTTTTCGTCCAATGAGCTTCCAGTTTCAGCAATTTGTTCTTTCATAGGCTCCTTCAAGGCATTAGTCTCTTCCGTTGGAGAGCATCTATTAAGATATTTAAGAATATAGCCATTTTCTTCCTTGTAATTATCAAAGCAAAATTTAAGTATATCATAAACCTCATATTTATAAGGTACATCATCATTATTTTCAAGGAAATGAGCAAGTTCGAATGCACCCTTCCAAGTAATAAATTCTTCAATTTGTTCCACATCATAAAAGTCATAATTTCCATTAATTTAAGAAGATATGATAACATCATCATTATACTCACATTGAAAAGGGAGGTGTTTATACCTCCTACAGCAACAAGATTTATCAAAGCAATAAGTAACATTATAAGTAGAGCACACATTTCTAGCAATGATATACAATTTATCAATTTGTTCCCATAAGTGTTTCCCTTTTTGTGACAAGCGGTGTTCCTCATAATATTGTTGTTGCTCTTCCGTGAACCCACCTTGCCAAAAAAGATTTAGTTTCAAAGAAACCACCATCGATAGAAAGCATGATAAACCAGGACAATAACAGACCAACAGAAATAACAACTATAGTAGGAACTAATTTTTGTGTGTTTTTGATAAAACGATGCAAGTAAAAATAAAGTAAAGCAAAACTTAAAACAAAGTAAAGGATGTGTGTGCGAAACTCCCCTTGCAGAAGTCTTCTTTTTCCCCGGCAACGGCGCCAGAAAAATGTCTTGATACGACGCGATGTTGATGGTTTTTCACTGTCCAGTTCGGAACCCCAAGAGGAAGGTATGATGAGCACAGCAGCAAGTTTTTCCCTCAGAAAGAAACCAAGGTTTGTCAGTCTAGGAAAAAGTCAATACTCCAGAAGGTGATACTGACTGGCCTACTAACACTCCAACAAGGGTGCCATTAACGATTCTTGTTGACTCGTCTTCAACTAGTAGCAACGTGGAACCTGCACAGAGCACAACCAAATACTTTGTTCCCAACTTACGATGAGGTTGTCAATCTCACCTGTTTGCTTGAAACAAAGGGTATGAGCGTATCGAGTGGAAAGCAATAGTAGTATGTGAGTAAAGTAAACAGTGCGAGTAAAGTAAACAGGTGATAGCAATATAATGGAAATAGGACCGGGGTCCACAGTTCACTAGTGGTGTCTCTCCATAAGATAAAATAATACATGCTGGGTAAACAAATTACAGTTGGGCAATTGATAGAATAAAGACAACGTGATATGTCAAGAGGATCACTATGAGATTTACTCTGGGCATTACATCAAGATACATAGACCGCCATCCAACTACATCTATGACTAATAATCCACTTGTGGAGAATCAATCTGAGAACTCCACAAGTATTAAGTTGCGAACAACAGATACCTGCATTAAGCAAAGTGTGTAATGTAAACAAAGCATATGCCCTTGAGCATATGAATGTTGTTTTCTCCCTAGTAGCAATAGCACATCTACAACATTAGAGGTTTCTGTCACTCCCCCAGATTAAATAGAGGCCTGAACCCACTATCAAGCATAAATACCCCCTCTTGGAGTCACTAGCAACTACTTGGCCAAGATAGCTACTAACAACGGAGAGCATGCAAGATCATAAACAACATAGAGATAACATAAGATAATATTCAGCACATCAACTCAATCATAACACCAATATTCATCGGATCCCAACAAACACAACATGTAGAATTACATAACGGTAATCTCGATCATGTAAGGTAGACTACTCACTCATCGCGCCAGAGGCACCAATACTGCTATGGACCCATACTGCTACGGTAATCCCAACAAACACCAATACTGCTATGGACCCATAGTCCAAGGTAGACTACTCACTCATCACGCCGAAGGCAAGCATGGCGTTGAAGAAGACCTCCGGTGGTGATTCCCCTCTCCGGCAGGGTGCCGGGAAGAGCTTCTGGACCCTCCCGATCTTAGGTCGATGACGGTGGCGGATCGCGATGTGTTTCTGGAAAAGTGATCGGGTCTTTAGGTTTTTCCCATCGGGGGGTTTTTATAGGCGAAGGGGCAGCGTCAGAAGTGGACCAGGGGGCCCTCACCATAGGGCGGCGTGGCCCTGGCCCTGTGGCTCCTTTCCGTCTCCTCTTCGGTTCTCTGGAAGCTTCGGTAAATTTCTGGATGTTCGGCTTTTGTTTCATCCAATTCCGAGAATATTTCCTGTGTAACTTTTCTGAAACACAAAAATAGCAGAAAACAGGGAACTGGCACTGTGGCATCTCGTTAATAGGTTAGTTCCAGAAAATGCATAAAAATGCCACGAAGTGTAACAAAACACTAAGCAAATGGTGTAAAAGCATGGAGCATCAAAAATTATGGATACGTTTGAGACATATCACATCACCAGCACCTTCATCACCACCATCACCACGCCATCCCGCTGTAACATCTTGGGTTGAATCTTGTCCAATTCTTAGGGGAAACTTTCCCGGTGTTGATTACTCTTGTAGTTGATGCTATTGAGTGGAACCGTTGAATTAAGGTTTATGTTCAGATTGTTATTTACCATTATTTCACCTCTGGTCATGATCCATATGATGTCTTGTGAGTAGTTCATTTAGTTCTTGAGGACATAGGAGAAGTCGAGATGTTAGGAACAAAACTATGTTGAGTAATATTTAATGGTTTGATATTTATATGTTGTGGTGCTATTTCACTAGTGGTGTCATGGGAACATCGACTACATGATACTTCACCTTTATGGGCCTAGTGGAATGCATTGTGTATTTGGATACTAATTGTGGGGTTGCCGGAGCGACAGAAACCTAAACCCTCGTTAGGAAACCATTGCACCAGGGAGTGTAGGACCTCAGAGTTTAAGGTTGTGGTTAGATTTATCTTAATTAATTTCTTGTAGTTGTGTATACTTGCAAAGGGCATAATCACAAGTGTGTGTTAGTCCAAGTTGCAATAGTGCACTAGCATAGGTTCACCACCATAACACTAATCAAACCAATGAAGATTACTTAGCTGCATGAAGCGAAAGCACTCGACAAAAACTCCTGTGTGTCCTCGGGAATGTTTGGTAATCATAAGTTACACAACCGGCTTGTCCTTTGCTCTAGAAAGGATTGGGCCACTTGCAGCAATTATTACTATTGTCTTTTACTTAGTCATACTTTATTTATCTGCATTACCAAATACCCCTGAAAACTAGTTTGCTAGTATTTACAGTGAATCCTTGATCAAAACTGCTTGTCAACACCTTCTGCTCCTTGTTGGGTTTGACACTCTTATTAATCGAAAGTACTACGATATACCCCCTATACTTGTGGGTCATCAAGACTATTTTCTAGCGCCATTGCCAGGGAGTGAAGCGCTATTGAATAGTGGAATTGGTAAAGGTAACTTTCGCTGTGAGTATTATTTTTATTTCTGTCTTTTATTGTATTTTGCTATGGAGAAGTCTCCATTTGGTTCCCTATTTGGGAACACTACTGCCTCTATTACGGTAGTGGATGAACCACCACCTGCTCAATTAGATCCTTTTAAAATACCTATGAAAATTGTTGAACGTGTTATGAATAACTGCTATTCAGGTGATGGAACTGTCCATCCGGGTGATCATTTACTCTTTATACATGAATTATGCGAGTTGTTTAAGTGTGTAGGTATTTCATCAAGCCAGGTTAAGAGAAAGCTATTCTCTTTATCACTGAAGGGAAGAGCTGTGGAATGGTATAGGCTGCTAAAGGATGGTCCATCTATTGGCTGGGAGGAAATTGTACCTCTCTTTTATTCCAAATTCTATCCTCTAAGTGAGATTCATAAAGATCGTAATCAAATATATAATTTTTGGCCCCATGATGGAGAGAGTATTGCCCAAGCGTGGGGGAGATTGAAGTCACTAATGCTCAAATGCCCCATTCATGAGCTCCCCAGTAATATTGTTATTAATAACTTCTATGCAAGGCTTACTCTTCACGACAAGGATTTATTTGATGCTTCCTGCTGTGGATCATTTACACGTATGAAAGAAGAAGCTAAATGGGATCTTCTTGACCGTATTCAAGAAAATACCGAAGGATGGGAGAACGACAAAGGTAGAAAGTCAGGCATAAATTATGATTATGAATGCATTAAAGCTTTTATGGGAACCGATGACTTTCATAATGTTAGTGCTATTTATGGTCTTGATTCTCAAATACTTGCTAACTGTTTTAAGGCCTTTGCCTCTTATCTTGATGTTCAAAAGAAGGATTGGAACAAGTACCATGCGCCTTATAAAGATACTTTTAGTTGTGTTCCTGCTAGAACTACTGAAGTTTGTACTGTTGATCGCATTTTGCCTGAGCCTTATTTTGAGAAAGCGCCTTTCCCTGCTAAGGTAAAGGAGCATTCTATGTTAACTAGTGTGCTTAATAAAAGTGCAAGGAAAGCTTTAGAACCCGATGAGCAAATAACTATTAGGTCTCCTATAGCAATAATGAAGGACCTTGTTACTAAAAATCTAGAAGATGGACATATTATCTTTTGTGAAGATGCTTCTAACATTGTTTCACATCCTGGTAGATTTAGGAAAACAAGTGTTCATGTGCTTTCTGTCAGGATTGGTGATCATTGTTATTATGGTTTATGCGACATTGGTGCAAGTTCAAGTGATATTCCATATGAGCTTTATAAAGAAATCATGCACGAAATTGGTTCTTGCGAACTGGAAGATATCGATGTGGTTATTCAGCTTGCCAATAGAGAAACTATCTCTCTAATTGATATTGTCAGGGATGTGGAAGTTTTATGCGGTAAGATTAAATACCCTATTGATTTTCTAGTACTTGGTAGAGCTGCTAGTAAAACTTGTCCTATTATTTTTGGTAGACCCTTTTTGAATACTTGTGGCATTGTTATAGATTGTAAGGAGAAAATTTTGACTAATTTTGATGGAGAATCTTATGAGTTTAATTTTTCTAAGTTTACTAAAGCTCCTTACAAAAATGAATTGCCTAATGAAGATTTTTGAGTTGAACAGCTTGTCTCTATTGCTCTTGCTCCTAACAATGCTTTGCAGCAATTTATGAAGGAGCATGAAAGTGAGATCTTCAGGGAAGAAAGAAATGAGATTGACGAGATTCTTCTTTGTCAGCTAGAGTTGCTTAAACAGAATTTACCTGTGGAGCATCTGGGTACCACTTTGCCATCTAAGGAAGATCCTATTTTTGATTTAAAGCCTTTACCGAATGATCTTAAATATGCTTATATAGATGATAAGAAAATATATCCTGTTATTATTAGTTCTAAGCTTTTAGGAAAGGAAGAAGAAAGGTTATTGGAAATATTGAGGAAACACTGAGGAGCTATGGGATATACTCTTGATGATTTAAAAGGAATTTCTCCTACTATATGTCAGCATGCTATTAGTATGGAGCCAGATGCAAAACTAGTTGTTGAACATCAACGCCGTTTAATTCCTAAGATGAAGGAAGTGGTAAGAAATGAGGTATTGAAACTTCTTGACGCTGGTATTATTTATTATATTGCTGATAGTAGATGGGTTAGTCTTGTTCATTGCGTTCCTAAGAAAGAAGGAATTACTATTGTGCCTAATGAGAATAACGAGCTTATTCCTCAAAGGGTAGTAGTTGGTTATAGGATGTGCATCGATTTTAGAAAGGTCAACAAAGTTACTAAGAAAGATCATTATCCTTTACCGTTTATAGATCAAATGTTAGAGAGGTTATCTAAGAAAACTCATTTTTTTTCTTGATGGTTATTCTGGTTTCTCTCAGATTGCTGTTAAAAAGCAAGATCAAGAGAAAACCACTTTTACTTGTCCTTATGGAACTTATGCTTATAGACGTATGCCTTTTGGTTTGTGCAATGCTCCTGCTACTTTTCAAAGATGCATGTCTGCTATTTTTCATGGTTTTTGTGAAGAAAATGTGGAGGTATTCATGGACAATTTCTCCGTCTATGGAACTTCTTTTGATAATTGTTTACAGAATCTTGATAAAGTTTTGCAGAGATGTGAAGAAACTAATCTTGTCCTTAATTGGGAGAAATGCCACTTTATGGTGAATGAAGGAATTGTTCTTCGACATAAAATCTCTGAAAGAGGTATTGAAGTTGACAGAGCAAAGGTTGAAGCAATTGAGAAAATGCCCTTTCCTAGGGATGTTAAAGGTATTCGTAGTATTCTTGGTCATGCTGGTTTTTATAGGAGGTTTATTAAAGATTTCTCTAAGATTTCAAAGCCTCTTACTAATCTTCTTCAAAAAGATGTACCATTTGTTTTTTATGATGATTGTAAGGAAGCTTTCGAAACTATTAAGAAAGCTTTAACTACTACTCCTATTGTCCAACCACCTGATTGGAATTTACACTTTGAAATTATGTGTGATGCTAGTGATTTTGCTGTAGGTGCTGTTCTTGGACACCACATAGATAAGAAGTTGAATGTTATTCATTATGCTAGTAAGACTCTTGATGCTGCTCAGAAGAATTATGCTACTACTGAGAAGGACTTTCTTGCTGTTGTTTTTGCATGTGATAAGTTTAGACCTTATATTGTTGATTTGAAAGTTACTATTCATACCGATCACACTGCTATTAGGTATCTTATGGCAAAGAAGGATGCTAAGCCTAGGCTTATTAGATGGGTGTTGCTTTTACAAGAGTTTGATTCGCATATTGTAGATAGGAAAGGTGTTGAAAATCCTGTTGCTGATAATTTGTCTAGGTTGGAAAATATTTCTTTTGATCCTATTCCAGTTAATGATAGTTTTCCAAATGAACAGTTGGCTTCAATGAAGGTAACCTCGTGAGAGAATCCTTGGTATGCTGATTATGCTAACTTTATTGTTTCCAAGTATTTGCCTCCAACCTTTACAGCCCAGCAAAGGCGGAAATTCTTTTATGACTTGAGGCATTATTTTTGGGATGACCCACACTTATATAAAGAAGGAGTGTATGGTATTATGCGAAGATGTGTTCCAGAATATGAACAACAAGAGATATTGAGGAAATGTCATGGTAGAGCTTATGGAGGACATCATGCTGGAGATAGAACTGCACAAAAGGTTCTACAATCAGGTTTTTATTGGCCTACCCTTTTTAAAGATGCTAGAAAATTAATTTTATCTTGTGATGAATGCCAAAGAGTTGGTAATATTTCTAGACGCAACAAAATGCCTATGAGTTATTCTCTTGTTATTGAACCATTTGATTGTTGGGGATTTAACTTTATGGGTCCTTTTCCTCCTTCAGAAGGTTATACTCATATACTTGTTGCTGTTGATTATGTTACTAAGTGGGTAGAAGCTATACCTATGAAGAGTGCCAATGGTGAGACCTTGTTAAAGATGCTCAAGGATGTTATTTTTCCTAGGTTTGGTGTGCCTAGATATCTTATGACTAGCAGAGGTTCTCATTTTATTCATGGCGGTTTTAGGAAAACTCTTCCTAGATATGACGTTAATCATAGAATTACTTCTGCTTATCATCCCCAAACTAGTGGGCAAGTAGAGCTATCGAATAGAGAGACCAAGTCTATCTTGCAGAAGACTATTAATAGATCTAGGAAAAACTAGGCTAGCAAGTTGAACGATACTTTATGGGATTATAGAACTGCTTATAAGAACCCCATGGGCATGTCTCTGATACGTCTCAAATTTATCTATAATTTTTGATGCTCTATGCTTGTTTTTACACCATTTGCCTTGTGTTTTGTTACACTTCATGGCATTTTTATGCGATTTCCGGAACTAACCTATTGACAAGATGCCACAGTGTCAGTTCCCTGTTTTCTGCTATTTTTGTGTTTCATAAAAGCTACACAGGAAATATTCTCAGAATTGGATGAAACAAGTTCCAGAACTCCTATTTTTCTCGGAAGAGGACCAAAGACCGAAAGAGAGCCGGAGGGGGGCCAGGGGCTAGCCTCACCATGAAGGGGAACGGCCCAGCCCCTGGCCATGCCCCCCTATGGTGAGACCACCCTGGTCACCTCCTGATGACGCCCCTTTGCCTATAAGTAGCTGTCGGTGTTCTGGATACCGGGGTATCCCGGTCAACCTGCTCCTGGGCCCCGTCATCGGCCCATCTTCAGCCCAGGAGATAATCAACGGTACAAGTCACGGAGAAGACCCTCACGAGGAGGCGCCTCGTGAGGAGAACGACGACGGAAACTGCTAAGGACCAGAAGACCTCCTCACGAGCCCCTGCTGGTGAGGAGAGAAGGTACGCCCACGCCAGCTCAGCACATTTTCGTGCGGAGCAAGAAGCTAATGGGCAGAAGACCGCGTACCGTCCACGCTACCCCCGACAGGGAGGAGACCAACTTTCGCTGTGCCTGCCCAAAGCGGCACAGTGGTTGTTGGCCACCCCCCTAAATATAGCGTGGACGGTGCAGGGCGCCAGAGGAAGACGTCAGCTTCCTCCACCCACTCCTGTGGACCGGCGCCGCTACCCTGCGAAGACCGAGTCTACAGAAGAGTGTAATCTACAGCTGTCCTCCCTCCTTGGCCGTGTGTGGCAACCCCTTCCCCAAGAAGATAAGGGGAAGGAGGACCTTGGCGCTATAAAAGGAGGGGGAAGCCCTCCCTTAGGGGGGATCGGATCTTCATCATCTTCAAGTGGCTAGCTGGGCACGCAGGTTCTTCAACCTCTGGCCAGCTAGAGCTTTGTAACCAAGGCCTTGTACTCCTCGCAAAGTGTCGCGTTGCAATACAAGAAGGCAGGAAGTAGGGGTTTTACCTCACCACGAGGGCCCTGAACCTGGGTAAAGCTCGGTCTCCCTCTCTGCAGTGCGTTGCGCGTTCAACAATCGAGGCTTCCGTCACCGTGTTTCGTTGCGATCCGAGATCTCACACGTTCAGCCCCCTGCGTTCGAATCTTTGGGTCCGTCGCGTGGTACCCCGTGTTCTTGCGACCCGAAATCCATCGACAGTAGCCTCCCGACGGAAAACCCTAAAAGAATCGGCGTTTTCCCCAGAACAGTTTCGCAGCTCCGCCGCCGCCACCGACGAATTTCGGGGGATAGAAGTCTCTGTTTCGGCACCCTGCCGGGATAGGGAAGTGCCCCCAGAGCCATCT
This sequence comes from Dactylis glomerata, assembly GCA_007115705.1. Taxonomy (NCBI): domain Eukaryota; kingdom Viridiplantae; phylum Streptophyta; class Magnoliopsida; order Poales; family Poaceae; genus Dactylis; species Dactylis glomerata. The sequence continues at coordinate 14,621,688 of QXEO01000553.1, forward strand.
CCATCGGTCTCCATCACCGTCTCCGCCGTCTCCATCGACCTCACCACCATCTCCATCAACCCTGCTGTCTCCTATGATGAGGAGGGAGTAGTTCTCCCCCGGGGCTGAGGGCTCTACCGGTAGCTATGTGGTTCACCTCTCTCTCCCATGATGTGATCTTTATGTGATCGTGAGCTTTGTATCTAGTTGAATTGGTAGATGTTATTATTCAGATATTATGTACTCCCGTGATTTATATTTGTAATCTCCGGAGATAACTTGTATCATGGTGTGAAGGTGACTAGTGTGCGCATCATGTGTATCTTTTTGGTTAATGTCTCTATGAATTGTTGGTGTTTGTTGGAACCATCTAGTGCGTTCACGGTGATAGTGTGGGACAATCTGGTTTGGGTACATACGGACTTTGAGGAGTGCTTCGTAGCCCTATGCATGATTAGTGTTCGTTTTCCATTGGAGAATTGTTTGAGTTGCATATTGATGATAGTATCTATTGGTTCAATTATGTTATATTTGTTGAGAGTGTTGATACGTCGAAAACGTATCTACTTTCCAGAACACTTTTGCTGTTGTTTCTCCTCTAATTTGTGTGTTTTGAATACAACTAATACGGACTGACGCTATTTTCAGCAGAATTGCTCTGGTGTCTCGTTTTTGTGCAGAAATCCAACTTTAAGTAAAAATTCGAGAAAAATCACAAAAAATCCTATTTCACCAGAAGACCCACGGAGCCAGAAGACGAGACGGAGGGGAGGCTCGAGGGTCCCACACACACAGGGGGCGCGGCCCAGCCCTGGCCGTGCCCACCTGGTGTGAGGATGCCTCGGCCGTCCCCTCGACCTCTCCTTTCGCCTACATATACCCCCTGACTCGATTATATTGGGGAGATGGTGTTTTTCCCAGATAGACTTCCACTGCGCTGCCGCCATCAAAAACCGCGATTCGGAACCAGAAACTCCGTTCTGGCACCCTGCTGGGACGGGGATTTGGAGATCTTCATCACCATCATCACCGATGTCACTCCATCGACCATCCATGACTCCCCCATCCATGTGTGAGTAATTCCCCCGCTGTAGGTGAGGGGATGGTAGGGATTGGATGAGATTGTTCATGTAATTTGATATGAGATTGTTAGGGCATAGTGCCTAGTATCTTTATTTAGTGCCTATGACATTGTTGCAACTTGTTGTGCTTAATGCTTGTCACTTTGGGCCCGAGTGCCATGATTTTAGATCTAAACATGTTATTATTTCTATGATGCTACTTGTTGTTTATGGTCTTATCTACAAGTTGTATACACATATTGTTGTCCGGAACCCGAGGCCCCAAAGTGACAGAAATTGGGATAACCGGAGGGGATGGCTATGATGTGAGGATCACATGTGTTCACCGAATGTTAATGCTTTGCTCCAGTACTTTATTAAAAGGAGTACCTTAATTACCAGTAGTTTCCCTTGAGGCCCTATTGCAACAGGCTGGTAGGACAAAAGATGTCGTGCAAGTTTCTCCTTGTGAGCACGTACGACTATATACGGAACATATGCCTATGATTGTTAGTACTAGGATGCTTTATCATTATTTATCTGCAATGCCCATGTCTCATTGATTTCATAAATTATCTTATCCATGCAACGCCCGTACATCCATCCCTATGCCTACAGTATTTGTTCCTACTGTTTACTACTGTTACTATTACCGCTGTTATTTTACTGCTGCTATTACTGTTTCACTACTATCACCACTATAAAACTGTTGCTACTGATAAACCACTGCGAGCAAGACTGCTTCCAGGTGCAGCTGAATTGACAACTCATCTGTTAAGGCTTACATATATTCTTTGGCTCCCCTTGTGTCGAATCAATAAATTTGGGTTTTACTTCCCTCGAAGACTATTGCGATCCCCTATACTTGTGGGTCATCAAGACTATTTTCTGGCGCCGTTGCCGGGGAATTGATGGCACGGTGATGATGGTGCCAGAAAACTTGTTGCCTTGTAGTAAATGACCGGCCAGTTGGTAAACCCCAAGAGAAGGTTTTGATGAATATAGCAGCAAGTTTTCCCTCAGTTAAGAAACCAAGGTTTATCGTTCTTGGAGAGGAGAGACAAACGACTGAAGGTGATGCTTGCTAGTTTGCAACAGCTTCGGACAATTTATATATGGCGCCTCATCCAAGCTTTGCTTGCTAGCTGCAACGCGGAACCTGCACACAACACAACCAAGTACTTTGTTCCCAACTTGCGATGAGGTTGTCAATCTCACCGGTTTGCTTGAAACAAAGGTTATGAGTGTATCGAGCAGAAAACAGTAGAGTATGCGAGTAAAGTAAACAGGTGATAGCAATATGATGGAAATAGGACCGGGGTCCACAGTTCACTAGTGGTGTCTCTCCATAAAATAAATAGCACATGCTGGGTAAACAAATTACAGTTGGGCAATTGATAGAATAAAGATAAACGTGATATGTCAAGAAGATCACTATGAGATTTACTCTGGGCATTACAACAAAATACATAGACCGCCATCCAACTGCATCTATGACTAATAATCCACTCACGGGGATATCGTCCGAACACCCCATGAGTATTAAGTTGCGAACAACAGATAATTGCATTAAGCAAAGTGTGTAATGTAAACAAAGCATATGCCCTTGAGCATATGAATGTTGTTTTCTCCCTAGTAGCAATAGCACATCTACAACCTTAGAGGTTTCTGTCACTCCCCGAGGTTAAATAGAGGCATGAACCCACTATCGAGCATAAATACCCCCTCTTGGAGTCACTAGCAACTACTCGGCCAAGATAGCTACTACCAACGGAGAGCATGCAAGATCATAAACAACATAGAGATAACAAAAGATATATTTCAGTACAGCAACTCAATCATAACACCAATATTCATCGGATCCCAACAAACCAAACATGTAGAATTACATAACGGTGATCTCAATCATGTAGGGCAGCTCATGAGATCTAAACATGAAGCACATGGTGGAGAAGACAACCATCTAGCTACTGCTATGGACCCATAGTCCAAGGTAGACTACTCACTCATCGCTCCGGAGGCAAGCATGGCGATGAAGAAGACCTCCGGTGACGATTCCCCTCTCCAGTAGGGTGCCGGGAAGAGCTTCTGGACCCTCCCGATCTTCGGGTCGATGGCGGCGGTGGATCGCGATGTGTTCTGGAAAAGTGATCAGGTACTTAGGTTTTTTCCGTCGGGGGGTCTTTATAGGCGAAGGGGCGATGTCAGATGTGGCCCCACGCCTCCTCACACTAGGGCGGCGCGGCCAGGGGCTGGGCCGCGCCAGCCCTGTGTGAGGGCGGCCTGTGGCCCCTCTCCTTCTTCTCTTCGGATGTCTGGAAGCTTCCGGGTAAAATAAGACTTCAGGAACTTGTTTCGTACAATTCCGAGAATATTTCCTGTGTATCACTTCTGAAACACAAAAACAGCAGAAAACAGGGAACTGGCACTGTGGTGACTTGTTAATAGGTTAGTTCCAGAAAATGCATAAAAGTGCCATGAAGTGTAACGAAACATTAGGCAAATGGTGTAAAAACAAGCATGGAGCATCAAAAATTATAGATACGTTTGAGATGTATCAAGCATCCCCAAGCTTAACTCCTGCTCGTCCTCGAGTAGGTAAGTGATACCAAAAGAATAATTTTTGAGGTGACATGCACCAACACAATCTTGATCATATATGTAAGCATTGGTGAGCTGGGATCATAAGAACTTAAAACATGGGCATGAAGATATAATCTTGACAATAAGAAACTTAGCAACCATATTGTAAACATGCAAATGAACACAAACAAAAGATCATGAAAATGAAACAATGAAAGTCAAATGTGTGTTCAAATCATAAGGAAAAACATACAAATGGTTTTTAGCTTGTCCTTCAAAGAGAGCAAAACATAAATGCATAGGACACCTTCAAGTTTAAGAGGGCGACTAGATACAAATAATTTAAGAACAAGTGAAACCAACAATATGAATCAATCAATGAAAACTTTGGGACAATGCACATTATACTAAGAATGACAACTATGCTCTCTTAATGGTGCATAAAGGTAGAAGGTGGTGACTCAACATAAAAGTAGAAGAAAGGCCCTTCGTAGAGGGAAGCAGTGATTGCAAGTTTTATAACCTTCAAAAATTATGGTACTTACCGGCTTTGAGCTCTCATTGCCCCCATCATAAGCATCTTGAATGGTTAAAGTTAATGCGAGAACAATTATGAAGCATATGCTTGACAAATAATAATTTGAAAACCTCGTGTCCCGTGAATACGAGTACCCAAACCTCATGCTACTTTACTTAGAGTCCCAAGCAAGGCTCTTGTCATTGTAAATATATGCATATCATTGAGAACCGCTAATGGGGTACCTCCGTGCCCGATGACATGGAACAAGCCCACACCAAAATGACAGGACAAGCAGACAATGAACACCTCGACATCTCTTTTATTTGCCATTCGTTTAGCTTTTTATTGTGAGATGCGTCGTCGAATGTTCACCATGGGTATGCTGCAAATTTCCACCATGAATTATGCATGGCTTAGATTGGCAGCCCGGCGTTTCCCTAACACATATAAAAACTCCATGATCCCCACAAGATTCCCAATTCATTTCACACCACGGGCATCCATAAACAAAAGATCACGATATCAACTCAAATAAGAAGTGCAATGTTGAAAGCTTGCCCATGACTGCATGGCTGGGCTAGTCTCCAACTTACAACTTGCAAGCATAACAACTCAACATAAGAGACCACAATGTCAAATTTTTAAGAACAGGAAAAAGTAAAGTGTGCCTTCTGGTTCGTGAGAGCTTTACTGACCGAATTTCGCATAACACTGGTAAGAGTTTAATTTGAAGAGAAAATAAAAGCAAGTCAAATTTACTTGGAATAGCAAATTGCTAGTAGGTATGTATGGTGGACACTTTGGAAAACTTTGGCTTTTAAGGAGTTGGATGCACGAGTAGAGCTCATACTCAGTACAAGGCGAGGGCTAGCAAAAGACTGGGAGCGACCAACTGAGAGAGCAATAATGGCCATAATCATGCAAAGCGACAAAGCGACATTAAAAGAAGCATAAGATGGCATCAAAAGTCAAAAACTAAATGATCATGAAGGCTATTGGCGACTTTGTAAGAGTCTAACATGTGTGAGCATGCGCCAAGTCAACCCAAATAAAGCATCAAGGAGAAAACCAAAATAATGCTTCCAAATAATTAAAACAACGCATGATTTTTTCAAAGGCTCATTAAGCAATCTCAGTTACTTGAGACAAGTCATGCTACAGAAAAACCACTAAGCATACTATCAAAAAGACATCAAGCATGACATGAAAAAGCCTAAGCCGCAGTCTACACAAGCTCCTTCTTGTACCACTATTTTGCATAAAGCTTTTTCTCTTTTCCAACACCATTTGAAATTTTTATGAAGACCTCTTTTGATGAAAACCAATAAATATCAGAGGAAAAAATACACTTTGATGAAAAGATATTACAAGGTCTGAATGCAAATCAAGGTGAAAATGAAAACAAAAAGCAGTAGCAGAAAAAGAAGAACACCCGATGAACGATAAGAGTGAAAAACGGAGTGTTCTTTGCAAATGAAAACGAGTACATCTCCTCCAAAGAAATTTGTTGGGGTCCAACCATTTATTGCAGAAAAAAAAACAAACCAACTAAGAAAACTAAAATAACTGACGCTCCAAGAAAAACACATAGTGCATGAAGCAATAAAAATATAGTGTCTTGAAAGGTGACCTGATTTTTGCCGATGAAGAAGGGGTGCCTCGGGGCATCCCCAAGCTTTGACGCTTGTACTTCTTGGATATTTCTTGGGGTGATGCACGGGCATCCCCAAGCTTGAGCTTTTTTCCATTCTTCAACTCATCTCATCATTCTCCAATCCCTACACTTGAAAACTTCCTTCATACAAAACTAAACACAAATCTATTAGCAACATTAGTGTAGGCATAACATATAATCAACCTCTTTTTGCTTCAGGTTTCAACTCAAAACCACCACATATAAAGTAAATACTACTGTAGCAACTTCCACAAGAGTTCTGTGATCAAAAGAACTCGCAAAGAAAGCGATAAAGTGGCAAAAACAAATATTGGCAGAAATCTGTCAAAACAGAACAGCTGACAAAGGCCAAATTTTTTAGGGTTTTTCTGTTGCTCAAATCAAAAAGTGTTCAACTAACGAATGTTTGGATATAACCTGGGGCATATGCACAAGAAATCGCAGGTCCAAAAGATATACAGAGAATTTATACGAATTTTTACAGTGCAGCACCGAAAACAGTTTCAGGACAGCAACATCCCCAAATCTTTACCTCACTCAAATTGGAGGCTTCTCTTGGCACAAAAACGAAATAAAAAGGATAAGGAGCGGTCATTACAGTAGTAATGACTTCCAAGACTCAAATAAAAGAAAAAGTACTGAAAAGAAAACATTGGGTTATCTCCCAAGAGTGCTTTTCTTTAACGCCTTTGAGCTAGGCGCAGAAAATTGCGAATCAAGTAATATCAAGTGATGAAGCACTAAGCTCATATTTTGCTCTAAGAATAGAGTCAAAAAGTAATTTCTTTCTTTTCCTAGGGAAGTGTTCCATACCTTTCTTGAGTGGGAATTGATATTTAATGTTGCCTTCTCTCATATCAATGATGGCACCTACAGTTCGAAGAAAGGGTCTTCCCAAAATAATAGGACATGAAGCATGGCATTCAACGTCCATAACAAGAAAATCAACGGAAACAAGGTTATTGTTAACCACAATAAGAACATCATTAATCCTTCCCAAAGGTTTCTTCTTAGCAACATCAGCAATAGGAACATCAAAATAACAATTTTCAAGAGGCGGTAAATCAAGCATGTCATAAATTTTTCTAGGCATGATAGAAATACTAGCACCTAGATCGCATAAAGCATGGCAATCAAAACCATTAACATTCATATCAATGATGGGTTACCAACCATCTTCTAACTTCTTGGGAACAGAGGCTTTTTGCTTCAACTTTTCATCCCTAATTTTCATGAGAGCATTGGTAATATGCTTAGTAAAAGCAACATTTAAAGAACTAGCATTGGGAGTCAAAGCAAGCTTTTGCAAGAACAAAATAACTTCAGATATATTGCTGCCATCAATATCAAAATCATTAAAAGAAATAGAGCTATCATCTCCCACACTCCGAAAAATTTCAGCACTCTTTTGAGAAAAAGTTTTGGCAGTTTTAGGCTTTTTAACACAAGGAGTGGGAGTTTTCTCTATACCAATCAAAGTAAGAGGATTACTAGCATTAGGAGCAACATCATTAGAGGTAGTAATGGTACATACCTTCATCTCTCTAGCCATCTCATCTTCTCTTTCCCACCTGGCATGCAATTCCGCTAACAATCTAATATTTTCATCAATTCCAACTTGAATAGCATTAGCGATAGCAAAAATATTGTTCTCTTTCACATCATTGGGCAACACTTTTAATTTCAGAAGTTCAACATCATGAGCAAGGCTATCAACTTTAGAAGCAAGAATATCAATTTTGCCTAACTTTTCCTGAACAGACTTGTTAAAAAACAGTTTGCTTACCGATGAAGTCCTTGAGCATTACCTCAAGCTCGGAGGGCGCGGCCCTAGTGTTGTTGTAGGAATTACCATAAGAGTTACCATAACCATTACCATTGGTAGAAGGATACGGCCTATAATTGTTATTAGCAAAATTGTCCCTATAAGCATTGTTATTAAAATTATTATTCCTAATGAAATTCACATCAACATGCTCTTCCTGAGCAACCAAAGTGGCTAAAGGAACATTATTAGGATCAACATGAGTCCTATCATTAGCAAGCATAGCCATAATGGTATTAATCTTATCACTCAAGGAAGAGGTTTCCTCAACAGAATTTACCTTCTTATCTTGTGGAGCTCTCTCGGTGTGCCATTCGGAATAATTTACCATCATGTTGTCGAGTAGCTTTGTTGCGGCGCCCAAGGTAAGGGACATAAAAGTGCCTCTAGCTGCTGAATCAAGTAGGTTCCTCGAAGAAAAATTCAGTCCTGCATAAAAAGTTTGGACAATCATCCAAGTAGTCAGTCCATGAGTGGGGCAATTCTTTATCATAGATTTCATTCTTTCCCAAGCTTGAGCATCATGTTCATTATCAAACTGAGTAAACTTCATAATATTGCTACGCAGAGATATAATCTTAGCAGGAGGGCAGTATCTACCAATAAAAGCATCCTTACACTTAGCCCATGAATCAATACTATTCTTAGTCAAAGACAGCAACCAATCTTTAGCTTTTCCTCTCAAAGAAAAAGGAAACAACTTGAGCTTAATAATATCACTTTCTACATCCTTATATTTCTGCATCTCACATAGCTCAACAAAACTGTTGAGATGAGCTGCAGCATCTTCAGTACTAGCACCAGAAAATTGCTCTTTCATAACAAGGTTCAACAAAGTAGGCTTAATCTCATAAAAGTTTGCAGCAGGAGCAGGTGGTGCAATAGGAGTGCAGATAAAATCACTATTGTTCGTGCTAGTAAAGTCACACAACTTGGTGTTTTCAGGATTGGCCATTTTAGCAAAACTAAAGTAAACAAGTAAAAACAACTACCAAGGATTCTAATTTTTTTGGGTTTTTGATAAAAAACGATGCAGGTAAAATAAATAAAGTAAAGTAAAACTATAACGAAGTAAAGGATGTGCGTGCGAAAACTCCCCTCGTAGAAGTCTTCTACTTCCTCCCCGGCAACGGCGCCAGAAAAACTTGTTGATGGCGCGGTGATGATGGTGCCAGAAAACTTGTTGGCTTGTAGTAAATGACCAGCCAGTTGGTAAACCCCAAGAGAAGGTTTTGATGAATATAGCAGCAAGTTTTCCCTCAGTTAAGAAACCAAGGTTTATCGTTCTTGGAGAGGAGAGACAAATGACTGAAGGTGATGCTTGCTAGTTTGCGACAGCTTTGGACAATTTATATATGGCACCTCGTCCAAGCTTTGCTTGCTAGCAGCAACACGGAACCTGCACACAACACAACCAAGTACTTTGTTCCCAACTTGCGATGAGGTTGTCAATCTCACCGGTTTGCTTGAAACAAAGGTTATGAGTGTATCGAGCAGAAACCAGTAGAGTATGCGAGTAAAGTAAACAGGTGATAGCAATATGATGGAAATAGGACCGGGGTCCACAGTTCACTAGTGGTGTCTCTCCATAAAATAAATAGCACATGCTGGGTAAACAAATTACAGTTGGGCAATTGATAGAATAAAGATAAACGTGATATGTCAAGAAGATCACTATGAGATTTACTCTGGGCATTACAACAAAATACATAGACCGCCATCCAACTGCATCTATGACTAATAATCCACTCACGGGGATATCGTCCGAACACCCCATGAGTATTAAGTTGCGAACAACAGATAATTGCATTAAGCAAAGTGTGTAATGTAAACAAAGCATATGCCCTTGAGCATATGAATGTTGTTTTCTCCCTAGTAGCAATAGCACATCTACAACCTTAGAGGTTTCTGTCACTCCCCCAGGTTAAATAGAGGCATGAACCCACTATCGAGCATAAATACCCCCTCTTGGAGTCACTAGCAACTACTCGGCCAAGATAGCTACTAACAACGGAGAGCATGCAAGATCATAAACAACATAGAGATAACAAAAGATATATTTCAGTACAGCAACTCAATTATAACACCAATATTCATCGGATCCCAACAAACCAAACATGTAGAATTACATAACGGTGATCTCAATCATGTAGGGCAGCTCATGAGATCTAAACATGAAGCACATGGTGGAGAAGACAACCATCTAGCTACTGCTATGGACCCATAGTCCAAGGTAGACTACTCACTCATCGCTCTGGAGGCAAGCATGGCGATGAAGAAGACCTCCGGTGGTGATTCCCCTCTCCGGCAGGGTGCCGAGAAGAGCTTCTGGACCCTCCCGATCTTCGGGTCGATGGCGGCGGCGGATCACGATGTGTTCTGGAAAAGTGATCGGGTACTTAGGTTTTTTCTGTCGGGGGGTCTTTATAGGCGAAGCGGCGATGTCAGAGGTGGCCCCACGCCTCCTCACACCAGGGCGGCGCGGCCTGGGGCTGGGCCGCGCCAGCCCTGTGTGAGGGCGGCCTATGGCCCCTCTCCTTCTTCTCTTCGGATGTCTGGAAGCTTCCAGGTAAAATAAGACTTCAGGAACTTGTTTCGTCCAATTCCGAGAATATTTCCTGTGTATCACTTCTGAAACACAAAAACAGCAGAAAACAGGGAACTGGCACTGTGGCGACTTGTTAATAGGTTAGTTCCGGAAAATGCATAAAAGTGCCACGAAGTGTAACGAAACATTAGGCAAATGGTGTAAAAACAAGCATGGAGCATAAAAAATTATAGATACGTTTGAGACGTATCAGGAATCATAGCTTTATTTGTAAGTTCACTTGGTATTTATATTGTTTGTTGCAATCCTTTCATCATGGGAAAACCTCGTGATGGAAAAGTTCCTATATTGCCATCCACTGCAAGAAGAGGTACAACTTTGAACACTTCTGTTGCTCTTGATTCACCATCTGTTATGAGTAAGTTGCTTACACCACCACATGCACACGCTACTGCTACTACTTCTGCTGAGTTTGAAAATGCCACTGATAATTTAGATGATGCTTCTACTGTGCATGATGAGAGTGGCTCACTAGGTTCCTTTTTAGATGCTACTATTGCTAGAGCTAAGTTGGCAAACACCACTGTTACACCTGTTAGTTCACCTGAGTCTAGGGAATGTCCTAGTGATGATTTTGATGATGCTTATATTGAGCTTAATGATGACTTTATTGTTGAAGCACGTGCTACTCGTAATGCCACTGAAGTAAAAGAAGTCCTTGCTAGACGTACTGTTAGATATAATTTGTCTCCTGATCCTAAGTTTGCTGCTTCTCTCATAAATATTAGAGACAAGGATTATGATTTCTCTTTGGATTTATCTTACATATCTATTGTTGAGAAAACTCCTTTTTGTGGTACTAAAGATGAGAGTGCTATGGAGCACATGAATGAGCTTTCTACTTTGAGTAACTTATTTTCTGATGATATTAAGCTCCGCACTTACTTTGTTGCTAAGATTTTTCCTTTCTCATTGAAAGATGCAGCTAAAACTTGGTTTAATAACTTGTCTCCTGGATCTCTTAATAGTCCTATTGCTTTGGTTAATGCTTTCTTTCAGAAATATTTTCCTGCTAGTGCTCAACATGCTGCTGTGCAGAAAATCTTTGATTTTGAACAAGGAAAAGGAGAGATATTACCTGAATCTTGGACAAGGTTTTGTTCTTTAATTAGAGCTTTACCTAAAGAACCATTGCCTTAAAATGAACTCCTTGATATATTTTATAATGGACTAACGGATGAATCTAAGACATATTTGGATAGTTGTGCTGGTTGTGTTTTCAGGGAAAGAACTCCGGCTGAAGCTGAAGAATTAATGGCTAAAATAAGCCGGAATCATGATGATTGGACTCTAGTTGAGCCAACACCAGCACCAACACCTGCGCCAGTTCTAGAGCCTACACCGAAGAAGAGAGGGATTATTGAATTAAATGAAGAAATAATGAGGGAAGCCAAGAAATCTCTTAAGGAGAAAGGTATTAAAGCCGAAGATGTTAAAAATTTACCTCCTATTGAGGAATGATGTAAGCCAATCCCTCACTCATCTACAATTGAGGTACACTCTCTCAAACACTTTGATGAAAGAGATATTCCTTATTCTAAACCTCCTGACCAATGCTTAGATGAATTTGATAATTTTATTGTTAAGCAAAATAATTTTAATAGAATGGTGCAGAATCATTTGTTAGAAAATTCTAGAGCTATTAACAAGTTGCAGGATATTGTGGAGAGAACCTCCAATGATGTGAAGATACTTGTTAAACATTTTCAAATAGTTCAAAGACAAATTGATCAGCTTACCAAGGTGCAAAAAGACTTGCTAGTTAATGCCGCAAGAGAGAAGCAAGCATGTGAAATTCGCACAAGAAGTGGTGCTACTACCCAAGACCCATTATATCCTGAAGGACATCCTAAGAGGGTCGAGCAAGATTCTCAACGTACTTCAAGTGATGATATTCCTACTAAGAAGAAGAAGGAGAAGCATAAAACAACTATAGAATCATCTGATGCAGGTAAAGATCCTAACAGTGTTTCTATTTCTGATGCTGAAACTGAACCAGGAGATGCTTCCGATAAAGAAGAAGTTGAAGAAGAACCAGAAAAGATTGATAAGAATGCAAAGTACACCAAAGAAGACTTCATTGCCACCAAGCATGGTAAAGAGAGAGAACCTTGGGTGCAGAAACCAATGCCTTTTCCTAGTAAGAAACGCAAGTCCAAGGAAGAAGAACACTACAACAGGTTTTGTGAATGGATGAAACCTTTATTTTTGCAAATTCCTTTGACTGATGCTATTAGAATGCCTCCTTATGCAAAATATATGAAAGATATTGTTACTAACAAAAGGAAAATTCCTAATGAGGAAATTTCCACTTTACTTGCTAATTATTCTTTTGATGGTAAAGTTTCGGAGAAGCTTGGAGATCCAGGTATACCAACTATTCCTTGCTCCATTAAAAATAACTATGTTAGAACTGCTTTATGTGATTTGGGAGCTGGAGTTAGTGTCATGCCTTTTTCTCTTTATAAGAGACTCGATCTAGAAAAATTGGTATCAACTGATATATCTTTGCAAATGGCTGATAAGTCTACTACTATTCCCATTGGTATATGTGAGAATGTTCCTGTTCAAGTTGCTAACAGTTGTTTAATATTAACTGATTTTGTTGTGTTGCAAATGCCTGAAGATGATAATATGTCTATTATTCTTGGGAGACCTTTTCTAAATACTGCAGGTGCTGTTATTAATTGCAATCAAGGAAAAGTAACTTTTAATGTCAATGACAAAGAGTATACGATTTATTTTCCCAAGAAGACTGATAGGAAGAATGCTCTAAATTCAATTAAGCATGTTGAGACCATCAAATTTGGTCAAATTATTTGTTCAGAGCAAAAGCCCAAAGAAGAATATGAAATTGTTATCATTGGGACTATGCCCATCAAAGTTGAGGTAACATAAGCATTTAGTGAAGTGCAAAGTTTTGCCTCATATAAAGTTAGTTTGGTAACAAGACTTGATCAACCTTGTTAACAAAGTGATTTTATATGAACGAAACTTCGTTTTCACCGCATTTACTCCACCTCACCTATATTTACTTGTTCAATTTTATTCCTTTAGTTTAGTTACATGATTAAGAGTATCTCAGAGCTGCTGTATACTCGGTTTTGATTTGCTTGAAATCATTTCATCTTCGTTTTTCTGAGTTTTTATCGATATGCCAATTTCTAAAAAATCCTCGAAAATAAAGTTTCTCGAAAAATTCCAGAAAATTCTTTATAAATTTTTATGTCAAAAATGGGATAGAGAGGCACCTGGGAGACACCAGGAGGGGCTGCCACGCCACCTCCCACACAGGGGGCGCGGCCCAGCCCTGGCCGCGCCCACCTGGTGTGAGAGGGCCCCACCTGGCCTCTCACTTATCTCTTCCTCCCTTGCTCTTTCTCTCTCCCAAAAACAATGACACAACCTGCTCAAACCCGAGTTCTTGCTGTTCTTCGCCTCGAATTTTCGATCTCCTTGCTCAGCCCATCATTTCTGCTGAGATTTGGAGCATTTGTTCTCCGGTATGTGACTCCTCCGCTTGTCCAAGTAGAATTTCTTTTGGTGAAATATTTCTTGAGTATTTTAGCATTGTAGGTGGCAGGATAAATGAGTATGCATGCTTGTTCTATTGCTTAGAAATGTTATTTTGATGCATGATTAGCTCTCTAGTAACTCACTATAGTAGTTTCCTACATTTGCTTGTCTCAAAATCATATTTTATGAGGTTTGTTAAAAAAATTCAGAGAAGGAAATGGACAACTTCACATTTGGAGAAGTGTTTGAAAGTGATGCACCAAGGTCATCAAGGCCTTCAAGATCCACTACTCGATATAGGATGTCCTATAATGAAGATCTCATGTCACCAAACCTTGAGGGAGATGATGGAGATGCACACCCATCGACTTTCCCCTGTACTAATTTTTTGAGTGATGCAGGGATTCTTGATGATTTCTTGCTGCTCGTTAACAGGGTTGGATTGACTACTTACATGATGGATGAGAGTAATCAATATGCTATTCTCACAAAAAATTTCGTTGAAAGCTTCAAATTCACTAACTCTCATTTCAATTCTTCTGTTGCATTCAAGATTTATGATAGACCTATCACCATGTCTTTGGAAAGATTTTGTAATATTCTTGGTATACCCATGTTTGGGACGGCAAGGAAGATGCTACATCAACCTGCTGATTTGTTGGAGCTCTACCGAGGTGTAACCAATGATGATGACCGCACCGCGTAGCGTGGCAAGACAAGAAACATTCAACTCCCAGCTATTAGATATTTTACTTACTATCTTGCCACTAGTGTACTTGGTAGAGGGAATACTAGCAATATCTCCAACTATCATTTAGCTTTTCTAGCTACCGCTCTTGATGTCAGTAGGAAGTATAACCTTGGTGCTATTATTGCTTGTCGCCTAGCTGCTAGGGGACCTATTTATGGAGGTATTATTTATGCGCGCATTGTTGCTGCTCTTGAACTTCCTATTGCTCCTCATGATATATTGTTGACTCCACAGAGGCTCGATCTTGCTGCCATGAAACTCCATCATTTTGTTACAGCTAACTCGCATGCAAGAAAATTAGTTTACAGGATGCTATTCACTGATGGAGAGGAAAGGGAAGTGCCCTTGCCACAACCCAGTTTGTTCAGTATTGATAACAGGCCATGGTCACACACGAAGGAGGAGTTGGACGAGCTGCTTAGGGTGCTTGGTTTCAATGTACAGCACGGCATCATGAACCAGGAGGAAGAGGAGGAGCCGGCCTATCACTTCACCACATACCACTCCGGGGCGTCCTCGAACTCATATCAGGACGATGGCGCTTCTTCATCGCACTACGGAGGCGCCACCTTGTGGTCGAGTTGGCCGAGTTGGGATTGATCTCCACTTAGGACAAAAGCCTAAGCTTGGGGGGAGGTACGCCGACGATTCACTCATCTACATATCATATTTTGTCGGTCCTTTGTATATTCATGTTTCGCTTTCTTTATTGTTCTCGTTCTTATTTCTACTTTCCAAAACACAAAAAGACCAAAAATATTTCCATTGTTTCTCTCTATTTATTTCTTTGGCTTTCTACCTTTGGTTTGCTTTACTTGCTATTTTCGGTGATTTGAAAAATCCAAAAATATTTCGCTTTGTTCACTATTTCCTTTCGCTCTTGTTTCAAAAATCGAAAACCCAAAAATATTTGTTATTCTTCTTCGGTTTTGTAAAGGTTGTTGTAGAGTTCAGTCTCTTGTTACTCTATTGGAGCTTGGTATTCACTTCATATTATTCAAGCTACACGAGTGAAAAAGCAATAATGACGATATATGACAATCCGAGATGTGGTAAGAGGCTGGTATGAACTCTATTTGTTTTCACTTTTGTACATATACTCATCTATGTGGACATGCTTAGTCGGTTCATGTAAGGTATATGTTATCTAATGGATGCTTTGTAGTTCTTGCTTTCATATGATTAGTTTCAATTTACTAATAGTTTGTAGCATGTCATGTAGACGCTTGCATGCATTGTTTTATTCATAATATGGTATGTTATTGTGGTATCCTCCTCTGAAAGCTTCATTTGAATCGACTTGGCACATGCTCAAGCATGCACATGACTAAACAAAAAGTCAATTAAGCCTCAATGATTTACTTTGCCTCAGAGTTCTTGTATCATTTTTATGCCTATATTAATTTTGTTTTGTCGCAAGCATGATTATGACAGTTATTGCTCTCTCGATTGTTGCTGCCCAGTCTTTTGCTATCCTTCACTTGTACTGAGTATGAGCTCTACTCGTGCATCCAATTACCAAAAACCAAGTCTTCCAAAGAGTCCACTATAAATTCCTACGCATGGTATTTCAAAGCCATTCCAAGTAAATTTTCATGTGCTACCTTTCAAACTTTCAAATACATCTCGTTTTGTGCCACTGTTTTTAGCTCATGGGGACGTAGTGGTCGGAATTGCTATCTTCCATATTAAATTGAGTACCCCTTGACTAGGCAGCTTCATCTGCTCATCAATAATTTTGCAAGGGAGCTGGTCAGACCATTATAATCTAATTCTAAAAAGAAAAGAAGAAAAGAGCACTCCTCCATGGTATGTGAAAGCTGGTGGGCACCCGATGGAATCGGTTAGCCATGGTTTGAGAAAGGAAAAAAGGTGGGGAGGAGTGCCAAAGCTTTATAAAAGAGCACCAATAGGGATTTAAAACTTGCCAGTAAGAAAAGGTTGCTTGATTTGAGTTCCTTAGATGAGTGGAGAAATGAAGCCTATGAGAATGCCAGACTTTTCAAAGAGAAAGTCAAGCAATGGAATTCTTAAGAGAGAATTTCATATTGGTGAGAAAGTTCTATTGTATAGGTCTCGTCTCAGATATTTTGTAGGTAAATTACTCTTGAAATGGGAAGGACACTTTATTATTGAAGAGGTGTACCGTTCAGGTGCGATAAAGATTGCTTCTCTTAAAGATAACACTACGCAAGTGGTGAATGGGCAGAGACTCAAGCATTATATTTTTGGAGATTCTTATAATGAAGATGTCGATGTTATTCAAATGGTGACTCCGGAAGAATTCATCAATGAACATATGCAGGAAACTGCAGAGTCCGTTTTCGAATAGGTAACAGTCCTAGTCAGAAAATGTTCGCGTTAAACTTTTCTGTTAATACTTTTGTTATTTTTATTAAATATGAAAAATCACGAGATGAAAACCAGTTGGAAACAGAGCCCTGAGGCTCCACACCACCTGGTGGCACGGGCCCCTTACTGGCCGCGCCACCCTGTGGTGTGTTCGCCTTGGAACTCGTTTCCATCCCAGTTTCCTCCTGTGACTTTGTTTTGATGTTTAATTTTTGCCTATATAACCCCCCAGATTTCCCGAGGTCTATATATCATGTTCTCGTTGTGTTTTTGTTTCGATCTGTTTTCTATCATGAGTAGTTCTCAGTTTTAGAGGCATCATGGCCTCTGCAAGCAACGACAAGGAGAAGACGCCTTCGGAAGATGATCACCAAGACTCCAAGCTGAAGGAAGAGGTCGAGAGTGAAGCTGAGGAAGAAGAAATAGAAGAAGAAGAACGACGTTTGTGCACTAGCTCTGTCATCACAAGTATTGGAGTGGTGATGAATCCTAACAAGTTCAAGAGGAGCACGTGGATAAGCACTGGAGGGGGTGTTCCTCGCCACACTTTAGCTCCACGGACATCTTCTTCAGGCAACAACCCCTTCCATACTCTAATACATGAGCATCAATTCCAACAGGTGCCTAGATCAAGATTGCCTTCTAGATGGGATATAGATTGTTCTAACAGTGCGGGGAAAGAAAGCTCTAAGTGTGAAGAAGGATGGGGAATAATTCCAAGAGCTGGGATTCTCCGCCCGACATGTTCATTAGCCGTATTGAGCACAATTCGGAGATGATTCGTAATCTCACCTACAAGATTGATGAGTTGAAGGAACTGATTGAGAAGCTTATTAAAGATGCACCACCACCGCCGAAGGAGTAATTCGTCATTGGTATTGGCATCCCCTTGGTTTGTTCCAAGCTTGGGGAGTGCCGCGGTATCACATCATTACCTTTTACCCATTTACTTTTCAAGTGGAGTCATATCATGAATAGAGAAGTTATCTTATAGAATAGTTTGCAGTATGGAAGTATCCTCCTTTAGTTGGTTATCTATGTATCCCTTGGTGTGAGTTAGGGTTATGAAATATTAATGATAAGTCTTATCATTTACTTTCCGCACACTTTATTTCAGTTTGCATTGTTTTCTTATATGATTAGTCTTGTTATTTAGTATTGGTATCACTTTGGGAGCATGAGTAAATCTAGTTGGTTTTGGCAAACTTAGCTTGGTCAGTAGCAACAATACCTTGAGGCTTGAGTAGAAAAGAGGGAAATACTCATTGATTCATTTCAGCTTTCCTTCATGATTGGCTCATAAGCATTAGTATTCTCAAGCTAAAATCGTTTGTACTTTCAAGGAAGTTTGCATGATTGTTTTCTATCACATATATGTTTGTTTGTTTCATGCAACTCGTGTGCTTGCTACCCAGCCTTGCTAGCCAAAAACCTGTATTGAGAGGGAATACTTCTCGTGCATCCAATCCCCAAAAACCAAGTTACCTTCAAAGAGTCCACTATAAATTCCTATACATGGTATTTCAAGCCATTCCAAGTAAATTTTCATGTGCTACCTTTCAAAAACTTTCAACTACTTCTCATTTTGTGCCACTATTTTTAGCTCATGAGGACGTAGTGGTTGGGTTTGTTATCTTCCATACTAAATTGAGTACCCCTCGACTTGCATGCTTCATCTGCTCATCACTAATTTTGCAAGGGAGCTGGTCAGACCATTGTAATCTAAAAAAAGAAAAAGAAAAGAAAAAAGGCACTCCTCCATGGTATGTGAAAGTTGGTGGGCACCCGATGGAATCGGTTAGCCATGGTTTGAGAAAGGAAAAGTGGGGAGGAGTGCCAAGCTATAAAAGAGCACAATTGTGCCAATTAATCAACATCTCGGAACCACTCTCACTTGTTTAGTATGGAAGATGGCAAGAACTCCATTGCTAGTAATTGACAGAAACAACCACCTCTCAAAACAACTTTTACCTCTATTTTACAACTGAAAAGCTCTAGCACATGTTTAATCCCTGCTTCCCTCTGTGAAGGGCCTATCTTTTACTTTTATGTTGAGTCAACCTATTCTCCTCTATCTCAAGCAAGCATTTGAGTTGTTTTGTTTCATTCATCCATATGTTGATTTGTTCAATCATGTTTACTATCTTCCTTTGTTTAGTACGATGCTTTTATCTGAAAGAATATATCTTTGAAAGCTTTCTATGATTGTAAAGAGATTGTTATGGTTGAGCATGTGACTCTTGCTTTGTTAGCTCTGATATAAAAACCTCCGATCAAAATTCAAGTACATTCTGTTCATTGTTCTCTGACCAAGAACAAAGGTTTGCCATCACCAATCATGATTTACCTTGTGCATCTTTATTGTGATTCCCTTTTCTTATTGCAAGTCTAGTTATATGAGGGGAAGTTACTGTCTTGTCGTGGGGATGACTTCTAGGGCATGTCAAGGGCCGTGCTATCTGCCGGCTGGTGTCCCAGGAATCTCCATGGTGCTAGGATGAGAAGACCGGCTCTGCCCAAAGGGCCGGCTGCGCCAGCAGTCGGCTGACGAATCCACCGAGGAGAGCCAGAGCTGGGCGATGAACACAAGATTCCTCCAACTGCTATTTCGCCGAAAGTGGCCTGGCCCCGACAAGATCGACAGAGGCAAAGGACGGGGATGACGCACGCCATGTTCAAACTCCACCAACCAGCGAACAAGCGCCTTCCCCATGAAAGGATCCAAGGCAAAAGGGAGGGCATATGCCTTCCAGATGCCGGTCCAAGGGGGAAAAGGCACTTTATAAAGTGCAATCGTCAGACGAGGACAGAGGAGGGCCAGAAGATCACGCCGAAGACGCAGCCACAGAGGAGCCGACAGCCGGACAGCCGGTCACCTAACCTGTAACCAGACCCCCGCCTATATAAGGGGGTCTGGGCCCTTAGTCTAGGGAGATCCGATCTTCTTCTTCCTCCTCTAGACCGAACAGCTCGAGGAGCGTTGTAACCACTGTGAATATAATACAAAACAAGGCAGGAAGTAGGGGTTTTACCTCCGGCGTTGAGGGCCCTGAACCTGGGTAAACCGAGGTGTCTCAGTTGGCACAATCCCGAGCTGGACCCATCATCGCACACCGTCGAGCCCCTTCGTTAAGACATCCCCATGGCTACTATCTCTAAATTCCCACGATAGTTGGCGCCCACCATGGGGCAATGCACGGCGGCGACCGGAGTCAAGTTCCGGCTGGGACCCTCATCGGCTCTCGATGAGAAGGTCGCCTCCGGCCTTGTCTGGAGGTTTGGCACCTTCGACTGCGTCAGCGTAAACTTAGCCTACGTCAAGGACGGCCTCGGCGACAGCGGCTCCTTCCTCGATGTCGGTAGCCACCGCTTCTACATTGCCGAGCCCTTCCCGGAGGAGGTAACCGATGTGCTTGACCCTCTCTGTGACACAGGTTCAGACTGCAGTGAAAGCAGTGACCTTTGTACCATGGTCGAAGTGCTGGCCCTGGAGGATGATGGTGGCGGCGACCTACCGCGCACCGCGCGCCCGCCGCTCGAACGCCCACCTCAACAGGAGCAAGATCTTCCACCTCCAGAGCGGGACGTGTTGGACGCCGCCATCACGGACCTGCGCGCTCCACTCGACCTCACCGCTGATCCAGTCAAGCTCTCCGAGGATCTGGAGCGAACGCGCCGTAACCTCCTCAAAGAAGCGATCGGCATCGAAGACACTCGTCGGCGCGTCCTCTCCATGCTCCACAAGTACAAAACCGCCCAAGGCTTCACCCCGGCCGGAGATGGTCCCAGCCGGGCGGGACAAGTTCGTCAACGAGGCCGCGAGCTAGGCGCGGAGCTGAACCAGGCAGCGCCCTCGGCGAAGCTGCCTCCTGTCATCGCCAAGCCTACCTACAGCATGCCCACAAAGAACCTCCGTGCCGCGTGCTACATCACCTCTGAACTGGCCGGTCTGCAAGGCGAGGACTTGTGGGAGAAGCAAGCCTGGCTCCAGGAACTCCTGGACGCCGCCGATCTGCAGCAGCAGGCGATGGAGCCGCACGGCGAGGCGAGCGGCACACGGCATGACAACCGCATCATCGTAGCTGGCCAAAACAAGTCGCTGGCGTAGGCTTCATCACCCAATCATGGCCCGGCGGAGCACAGCCGGAGCAACCGAGCTCCTGGCAAAAGCGGTGGAAACCATCGCACCCAGCATTCTGGCCACCACAGCCGGCAGCCCCGAGATCTGGCTGCGGTCACCAGCAAGCCGCGCAATCACCCTCGGCCAGATGCAGTGGAGCCGGCACGCGGCAAGCCTGCAGCGCAAGTGGCACCAACTTCGGGAGCCGGCCAAGGCACCCAAGGACACCAGCCGGCCCGCTCGCACGTGAGCCTGAGGATTGGAGAGCGTGTCGAGCCACCAAAGGATGATGCACGCCACTGGCTCAACCAATTGGCGGACTCCAAGTTCGACAAAGAGGAATCTTTGGCGGGGCCGATCTGTTTTAGCCCCCGCATCTGCAACGAGCCCTTCCCGGCCAAGTTCACGCTTCCACGTGATATGCCCAATTACACTGGGGTAGTGAAGCCGGAAGACCGGCTGTCAGACTACGTCACCACCATCGACATCGCGGGTGGCAACAAGAGGACAGTGGTGCGCTACGCGCCGCTCATGCTGACAGGATCTGCTCGGACATGGCTCAACAGCCTGCCGGCTCTGCAGATCAACTCATGGCATGATTTCCAGGAAGCTTTTATCAAGAACTTCACTGGGACTTACAAGCGACCACCCCGCCCATGGCAGCTGGCCCTCTGCAAGCAAGGCCCGGACGAGCCAGACCGTGACTACCTCACGAGATGGTCCGAGCTGCGCAACTCATGCGAAGGAACAGGCCATTGGCTACTTCACGGACGGATACAGAGAAGGGACCTTGTTGAAGCACAAGCTCCACAGGACCGAGCCGAAGACAATGGCTGACTTCATGGCAATAGCGGACAAGTACGCTTCCGCCGACTCCGCCGCAAGGGTGCAATGCATTGAGCCAGCGCCAGCCGGAGGCCAATCTCAGCCGGCATCCGGCCAGGGCGGACATCACAACCGTGATCGCCACGGCAAGAGAAAGGTTGAGCGTTGTGATAACAAGTACGGCTCCCAGCAAGTGGCCGCTGTTCAAGGAAGCCCGAGGGCTACAGGTGGAAGTCAGAAGCGCAAGGGAGACAAGTTCAGCAAGGACAAGTACACCATCGAGGTGATGCTAGATCAACCCTGCAAGTTCCATAGCATCTCAGGCAAGCCGGAAGCGCATACTACTCGCTAGTGCAGTTTCACCAGAGACCTGAAGCAAGGCAACCATCAACTGCCCGGCCCTCCGCCAGGCCTGCCGGCTGAAGCGCAAGGTAACAAAAACCAGCAGCCGGCCAAAGCGGCTGGGGACTACCCTGAGGAGGCTAATGTGGAGCAGTACCACGTGTTCACTTCCTAGATGGAAGAATTGAAGGACGAACCATGGGTTGGTGTCGAGGTGAACGTAGTCATGCAAGTTGGACCGCAGTACATGCACTAGTCTGAAGCATCCATCACTTGGGGGCGTGAAGATCACCCGCCACTCATGCCTAGACCCGGGGGCTACGCGCTAGTCTTGAACCCAATTGTGTTCTCAGAGATGCATACCTGTCGGTTCTCGCGCGTGCTCATCGATGGAGGCAGCAGCATTAACCTGCTCTATCGTACCTCGATGGAGAAGCTCGGGATCCCTGCAATCCAGCTGAAGCCTACCAAGCTAACCTTTCATGGGATCATGCGGGACACTCTTGTACACCAATGGGGAGGATTTAGTTGGAAGTGTTGTTCGGCGAGAAGGACAATCATCGCCGCGAACCGATCTGGTTCGAGGTGGTAGACCTTAACAGCCCCTATCATGCGCTGCTTGGTCGACCCGCCCTGGCCAAGTTCATGGCAGTCCCGCACTACGCCTACTTGAAGATGAAGCTTCCTGGCCCTCGTGGGGTGATTACTGTCACCAGGTGCTATAAGAAGTCGATAGAATGTGCAAGAGCCTGCTCAAAACTAGCAGAGGCTCTGGTCATCGCTGAGTAGAAGCGTCAGCTACTGCAGCGGGTGGCGGCGACCCAGCCAGGCCGTCCGGCACCGAGCCAGCCGGCTCCTCACCTCAAGCTGGCAAGCAGCGCCAAGAAAGTCCCACCTGAAGTGCGCAAGGAGGCAGAAGCCTTTGTCTCAGGGGCTGGCCCTTCCTCGAGGTAGGAGGGTGCACCTCACGGCCTCGCCCGAGACAAATTGAGATGTCGATCGCTTAAGACCTTTGGCTAACCAAGGCAAAAACCTTGTATCCCGAACAAGTGTCGATGAATAAAAGAAAGTTGGGCGGCATACGGCTGATCCCAGGAAAGAGTGCTTTAAGTGTCTTTTACCTTTCTAGCGTTATTCATGGGGGCTGAAAACCAGCTTCGAGCGGGAGCCGGCAGCCCCGAACCGTCGAACCTCTCGCCAGATGAACGAGTACTGCGTGCGGATTGGACCTCGAGCTCAACCTCCATCCCAAGTCGTAGGAGATGGAGCCGGCAGGTCACCCACCTAGGAAAATCGCTAAGAGGAAACGCCTGAAACCCGACGAATCGAGCCTCTTGTCAGACAAATGAGTACTACGTGCGGATCGGACCCCGAGCCCAGCCTCCATCCCGAGCCGCAGGAGATGGAGCCGGCAGGTCACCCACTTAGGAAAATCGCTAAGAGGACAGGACGCAAAGATGTCAAAAGCGTTACTATTCGCCTAAGAACTACGTGCGTTGGTTAATAGTTGCGCGTGGGCTGGACCAAGCCGGATCTTTTATGCACCGAAGTACTACTCCTCATCCCGCGGCACGCTCCCACCCTGGACTGGCATTCGGCTGCCAGTCCAAGGGAGACCAACCGGCACCAGGCTGCCGGTTGGGGGTAGAAGGGCCAAAGGATGGGGAGATAAAGGAAAAAGTTGAAAGAGGTCAGGCTAAATCCGGTTCACAAACAACTAGAAACCAATGCATAAGGGACTTAGGATGAAACGTCATCGGTGTACATGAGCGAAATGTCATTGGGCACGGCATAAGTTCAGCACACATACAAATGAATAAGGAAACCCTGACACAGTCAGGGGGCGCTTGGCAAGCCGGCTGGCTCCAGCGGGGCAGTGTCGCCAGTCCTAGCTGCCAAAACGAAGTCATCGCTGTTGGGGGACAGAGGGATGGAGTTGTCAACGGGATCCTCAGAGGCTTTCTTAGGCACCTATGCAGAGCTGGGCTCCTCGAAATCCGCATTGTCCAAAGACTCGTCACTCTCCCCAGTGTCGAAGAGCACGCTGGTGTTGGCACATTCTGCAATGGCGCGGGCGCGCTGGAGAAGCTTGGCCTCGTCGAGAGCAGCCAACTCACCCTCGCGAAGATGCTCTAGTTGGTGAAAGGAATATGCCCGAGAGGCAATAATAAAGTTGTTATTATATTATTCCGTGTTCATAATAGATGTTTATTTCTCATGCTAGAATTGTATTAATCGGAAACATTAATACTTGTGTGATTAATAAACTAAAAGGGTTCCTAGTAAAGCCTCTCTTTTATACTAGCTCGTTGATTAACCAATGATCAAGGTTTCCTGATCATGAACATTGGATGTTGTTAATAACAGGGTCATATCATTAGAAGAATGATGTGATGAACACTCACACCCATAGTACGAATAGCAATACGATCAAGTCACCAAGTTCATTGCTATATCAAACTCATACGAAATAGTTCTAATCCTCAGACCATGAGATCATGTTAATCACTAATACCAGAAGAGTGCTTTGATGATATCAAACGTCACACCATCACAGGGTGATTATAAAGGTTGATTTGGGTATTCTGAAAGTATTAGTTGAGGCTCATGGATCAAGAGTAGAATTTGTCTGACCCGATGACGGGAAGATATTCTCTGGGCCCTTCTCGGTGATATTGCATTAGAATCGCTTGCAAGCATGTGACTAGGTCACAGGAATGCATTATCACGGAACGACTAAAGAGACTTGTCAGGAACGAGATCGAACTAGGTATGGTTGATACCAAATGATCGGATCTCGGACAAGTAATAATATCGCGAGACAAAAGGAATTAACTATGTTCGTTACTGGTTCACACGATCACTAGTTCATCGTTGAGTAAGTGGGAGTCATCATAGATTTCCAGATCCCGCTGTTGATTATTGATCAGAGAGGAGTCTCGATCATGTCCACGTTATTCGCGAACCGTAGGGTGACACACTTAAGGTTCGCCGTCGTTTTGAGTGGATACGATACTCCAATCGAATTACAGGACAGCATAAGGGTTGTTTCAGAAAAGCACCGAAACTATTTCGGGATATCGAAATAACTCAAGGGTGTATTTGTTAATGTTTGTTAATTGAATGAATTAACAAATATTAAAGAAATAAAAATGTTTTTTTAAATCAATAAGTGTGAATTTTAATTAGCATGAATGTCATGCAAAATTAAAATGGGGGTTACCTCATGTTGATGAGGGGGTTACCACCATGAAGGGAATGAAGAGGGGGTTACCACCATGAAGAGGAGGAGAGCCTCCTTGGCCGGCCACCCCTTGGGGGCTGCCCCTCCTCCCCTATATAAACCCCTCCCTCTCCTCCATGTGACACACTTCTTGATCCTCCCCTCCCTCGCATAGTTGCTGCCCAATATCCGTCTCAGCTTAGCAAAGCTCTGCCAGAATTGTAGTTCATAGTTCATACACTTGGAGAAGTGTGTGGAGGAGTGTCTGGCGGATCCCTTCTTCTGCTGCCCCGCTGGACCGAGGGCGTGGAGGAGTCGACGACGAGCTGTACGTGTGACCGAGCATGGGGGCGCTGCCACTTGTGGCGCCGTGTACATGATCTTGTGATCATCAAGCGAACCACTACGTCGACTATGTCAAGTGAACAACTACATCGACTATGTGCGTCTTCATCGACTCTCCATCGTCAACGTTTGTGCGGGAACATAATCCCCGCTTACGGTCATCGAGGGTTAGTCTCCGTTGCTACCACCTCGTAGAGTATCTTGGCTAGTTTATGTGTTCTTGCGTAGGAAATTTTTTGTTTTCTATGCTGCGAACCCATCAGTGGTATCAGAGCCATATCTATGCGTAGTTGGTATGCACGGCTAGAACACATGTGGATGTGGGCGTTGATGATCATGTTATTGCAATTTTTTTTGTATTTTGGATCATAGTGGCATAGTGGGATTGAAGCTGCCCGAGACTAACCTTACGTGACCGCGTTCATGAGACTTGTCCCACACTTGACATGCTTCGGCATATGTGGCTTTGCGGGTGTACGTTTCTCCCACTATAGTTTTGATCTATTTTACAAATAGTTGTTAATAATATTTTTATCACCGTTGTGGTTTCATGTTCGTAGGTAAGAACGGTTCTTCCTAGAAAGCCCCAAACCACGTAAAATATGCAAAACAAATTAGAAATGTCTAACTTGTTTTTGCAGGGCATGTGATGTGATATGGTTAAATTGTTTATGTTACAAATTGTATGCGATGATCCTTTTTGTAAGTTATAAACAACCGGCAGGAGCCATATGGTTGTCTTTACATTTAAATGGCCTGCGTGCCAAATATATATATCCAAGTGATATATTGTAATGGAGGAAGACAACCAAGGTGGCGCGCCATGGACCTTGGTGCTACGCAGGTGGAATGATGGAGATCATACCATGGCGCACAAGATGGAGATCGAATGCGTGAAGGACCATATCATATCACATTATATATGCATGTGATGTTTATCCTTTTATGCATCTTATTCTGCTTAGATTTGATCGCGCGGTAGCATTATAAGATGATCCCTCTCACATAAATATCAAGATAAAAATGTGTTCTCCCATAACATGCACCGTCAAGAAAGTTTGTCGTTTTGAGACACCTCGTGATGATCGGGTGTGATAGACTCTACGTTCACATACGACGGGTGTAAGACAGTTTTACACACGCAAATGTTATGGTTCTACTTGGCGAGCCTAGCATGTACAGACATGGCCTCGGAACACGAACTGAAAGGTTAAGCATGAGTCATATGGTTGATATGATGAACATGGTGATGTTCGCCTTTGAAACTACACTGTTGCACGTGATGATCGGTTGCGGTGTAGTGGATTTGGTTCGTGTAATCA
This sequence comes from Dactylis glomerata, assembly GCA_007115705.1. NCBI lineage: Eukaryota > Viridiplantae > Streptophyta > Magnoliopsida > Poales > Poaceae > Dactylis > Dactylis glomerata. Next base: position 14,648,735 of record QXEO01000553.1, read on the forward strand.
CTTAAGATAATTAGGAGGGATGTTGTTTTAAGTGGGAGTTCACGTAGAATTTGATTTAACCTGAAATCATTCTATTATGAACTTAGTCTAAATTCACTTTGCAAATAATTTGTAGATCATGGCACCACCCGCTCTAAATTTCAATGCGTTCATGGAGAAAGAAAAACTAGCCACCAACGGTAGCAACTTCACCAACTGGGCACTTAACTTGAGGATCCTCCTCAATGCCTCTCAAAAGGGCTATGTGCTTGAGGCACCGCTAGGTAACCGCCTGCAGAAGATGCTCCCGATGAAGAGAAAAATGTTTTTCTGACTCGTAAGGAGGACCACAGTTTAGTTTATTGCGGCATACTGTATGGACTTGAGCCAGAGCTGCGAAAACGTTTCGAGAACAGCAACGCTTATGATACAATGGGAGAGTTGAAACTGATCTTCGACTCCCATACTGCCGTAGAGAGTTATGATGCTTCAGAAAAGTTCTTTAGCTGCATGATGGAAGAGAACAGCTCCGTTAGTGAGCACGTACTCAAAATGTCTGGGTACGCCGATACGCTCATCTCTTTGGGAATAACGATTCCCAATGAGTTGGGAATACATCGGGTTCTCCAATCTCTCCCACCTAGCTTCAAAGGCTTTGTGATGAACTACAACATGCAGGGCATGAGGAAGTCTCTCCCCGAGCTTCTCTCAATGCTTAAGACTGCAGAAGTGGAGATCAAAAAGGAACATCAAGTGTTGATGGTCAATAAGACCACTAGTTTCAAGAAAGGTAGAAAGGATAATAAGTCCAAGGGTAGAAACAAGAAGGACGGCAAATCTATTGCCGGTTCTGAGAGGAAACCCAAGTCTGGTCCTAAACCTGAAACTGAGTGCTTCTACTGCAAGGAAACGGGGCACTGGAAGCGCAACTGCCCAAAGTATCTGGCGGATAAGAAGAACGGGAAGATTAACAAAGGTATATATGATATACTTATTGATGTGTACCTTACTAGTAGTCACAATAGCACCTGGGTATTTGATACTGGTTCGATTGCTCACATATGTAACTCAAAATAGGGGCTAAAGAATAAGCGGCAACTTGCGAAGGATGAGGTCACGATGTGCGTCGGCAATGGATCAAAAGTGGATGTGATCGCCGTCAGGACGCTGCCTCTACATTTACCATCTGGATTAGTTTTAAACTTGAATAAATGTTATTTGGTGCCTGCGTTGAGCATGAACATTATTTCTGGATCTTTTTTAATGCGAGACAATTATTCATTCCAGTCTGAGAACAATGGTTGTTCGATTTATATGAATAATATCTTTTATGGACATGCACCTGAGAAGAAAGGTTTATTTCTTTTGAATCTTGATAGTGATGAAACACATATTCATAACGTGAATGCCAAAAGAATTAAGTCAAATGATGATATAGCCGCATACATGTGGCACTGCCATTTAGGTCATATTGGTGTTAAACGCATGAAGAAGCTTCATTCGGATGGACTTCTGGAATCACTTGATTATGAATCATTTGAGACATGCGAGCCATGTCTTATGGGCAAGATGACTAGAACGCCGTTTTTCGGTTCAATGGAATGGGCGACAGACTTATTGGAAATCATACATACTGATGTATGTGGACCTATGAGTGTGCCGGCGCGTGGTGGATATCGTTATTTTGTTACTTTCACTGATGACTTAAGTAGATATGGGTATATTTACTTAATGAAACACAAGTCTGAAACGTTTGAAAAGTTCAAAGAATTTCAGAGTGAAGTAGAAAATCATCGTAACAGAAAGATTAAATTTCTACGATCTGATCATGGAGGAGAATATCTTAGTTACGAGTTTGGCACACATATGAGAGAATGTGGAATAGTTTCACAACTCACTCCCGCTGGAACGCCACAACGAAATGGTGTATCCGAACATCATAACCGTACTTTATTGGATATGGTTCGGTCTATGATGTCTCTTACCGATCTGCCACTATCTTTTTAGGGTTATGCGCTAGAAATAGCCGCTTTCACTTTAAATAGGGCTCCATCTAAATCCATTGAAATGACACCGTATGAATTATGGTTTGGAAACAAACCTAAGCTGTCATTTCTAAAAGTTTGGGGATGCGATGTTTATGTGAAGAAACTTCAGCCTGATAAACTCGAACCCAAAGCGGAAAAATGAGTCTTCATAGGATACCCTAAAGAAACAATTGGGTACACCTTCTATCACAGATCCGAAGGCAAAGTGTTTGTTGCTAAGAACGGATCCTTTTTGGAGAAGGAGTTTCTCTCGAAAGGTGTGAATAGTAGGAAGGTAGAACTCGATGAGGTTATTGAACCTCCTCTTCATGAATTGGCGAGTGGCGCAGCGCCGGAAACCGTTCTGGTGGTGACTTCACCAAATGAAGTGGGAGCTAATGATGAAGATCATGAAACTCCAAAAGAGGATGATACCGAACCTCGCAGGTCGACAAGAACACGTGCCACTCCTGAATGGTACGGTGATCTTATCGTAAATGCCATTGTTGAGAACGATGACCCTGCGACGTATGATGAAGCAATGATGAGCCCAGATTCCAACAAATGGCATGAAGCCATGAAATCCGAAATGGAATCCATGTATGAAAACCAAGTATGGACTTTGGTGGAACATCCCAATGACCGAAAGGCCGTTGAGAATAAATGGATTTTCAAAAAGAAAACAGACGCTGATGGTAATGTGACCATCTATAAAGCACGACTTATCGCAAAAGGTTTCCGACAAATTCAAGGAATTGACTACGATGAGACTTTCTCACCCGTAGAGATGCTAAAGTCTGTTAGGATTATGTTAGCAATTGCTGCATTTTTCGATTATGAAATTTGGCAGATGGATGTGAAAACTGCGTTCCTTAATGGTAACATTGAGGAAGAGTTGTACATGGTACAGCCCAAGGGTTTTGTTGATCCTAAGGATGCTGACAAGGTATGCAAACTTTAGCGATCCATCTATGGACTGAAGCAAGCGTCCCGAAGTTGGAATCTCCGTTTTGACAAAGTTATCAAAGGGTTTGGATTTGTCAAAACTTATGGAGAAACTTGTATTTACAAGAAAGTGAGTGGGAGCTCTGTAGCATTTCTAATATTATATGTGGATGACATATTGCTGATTGGAAATGATACGGAACTTTTGAAGAGCGTAAAAGATTACTTAAACAGTAAGTTTTTGATGAAAGACCTTGGTGAAGCGGCGTATATTTTAGGCATCAAAATCTATAGAGATAGATCGATATGCTTAATTGGGCTATCACAAAGTACATACCTTGACAAGATTCTAAAGAGGTTTAGAATGGAGGATAGTAAGAAAGGGTTCTTACCTATGTTGCAAGGAAAGATCTTGAGTAAGACTCAAGGTCCGGCTACAGCTGAAGATAGAGAAGAGATGAATAAGATTCCCTATGCCTCTGCCATAGGCTCTATCATGTATGCCATGTTATGTACAAGACCAGATGTGGCACATGCTATTAGTTTGACTAGTAGGTACCAATCTAATCCAGGTTTGGAACACTAGACGGTGGTCAAGAATATCCTTAAGTACTTATGAAGGACTAAGGACATGTTTCTCGTATATGGCGTTGAAGAAGAGCTCGTCGCAAGTTGTTACGTCGATGCTAGCTTCGACACTGATCCGGATGACTCTAAGTCTCAATCCGGGTACGTATTTGTTATGAATGGAGGAGCAGTAAGCTGGAGGAGTTCCAAGCAAAGCGTGGTGGCGAGATCAACAACAGAGGCGGAATACATTGCTGCTTCAGAAGCGGTGGAGGAAGCAGTTTGGATGAAGGAGTTCATATCCGAACTGGGTGTGGTTCCGAGTGCATTGGATCCAATGGTTATCTATTGCGACAACAATGGTGCCATAGCCAATACTCAGGAGCCAAGGTCTCCCAAGAAATTTAAGCATATGAAGCGCCGATTTCACTCCATCCATGAACATGTCACGGATGGTGATGTAAAGATTTGCAAAGTACACACGGATCTGAATGTGGCAGATCCGCTGACTAAAGCTCTCCCCAAGGCAAAACATGATCAGCACCAGAACTCAATGGGTGTTAGATTCATCACTATGTAATCTAGATTATTGACTCTAGTGCAAGTGGGAGACTGAAAGGAATATGCCCGAGAGGCAATAATAAAGTTGTTATTATATTATTCCATGTTCATAATAGATGTTTATTTCCAATTCTAGAATTGTATTAATCGGAAACATTAATACTTGTGTGATTAATAAACTAAAAGGGTTCCTAGTAAAGCCTCTCTTTTATACTAGCTCGTTGATTAACCGATGATCAAGGTTTCCTGATCATGAACATTGGATGTTATTAATAACGGGGTCATATCATTAGAAGAATGATGTGATGAACACTCACACCCATAGTACGAATAGCAATACGATCAAGTCATCAAGTTCATTGCTATATCAAACTCATACGAAATAGTTCTAATCCTCAGACCATGAGATCATGTTAATCACTGATACCGGAAGAGTGCTTTGATGATATCAAACGTCACACCATCACAGGGTGATTATAAAGGTTGATTTGGGTATTCTGAAAGTATTAGTTGAGGCTCATGGATCAAGAGTGGAATTTGTCCGACCCGATGACGGGAAGATATTCTCTGGGCCCTTCTCGGTGATATTGTATTAGAATCGCTTGCAAGCATGTGACTAGGTCACAGGAATGCATTATCACGGAACGAGTAAAGAGACTTGTCGGGAACGAGATCGAACTAGGTATGGTTGATACCAAATGATCGGATCTCGGACAAGTAATAATATTGTGAGACAAAAGGAATTAACTATGTTCGTTACTGGTTCACACGATCACGAGTTCATCGTTGAGTAAGTGGGAGTCATCATAGATTTCCAGATCCCGCTGTTGATTATTGATCAGAGAGGAGTCTCGATCATGTCCACGTTATTTGTGAACCGTAGGGTGACACACTTAAGGTTCGTCGTCGTTTTGAGTGGATATGATACTCCAATCGAATTACAGGACAGCATAAGGGTTGTTTCAGAAAAGCACCGAAACTATTTCGGGATATCGAAATAACTCAAGGGTGTATTTGTTAATGTCTGTTAATTGAATGAATTAACAAATATTAAAGAAATAAAAATGTTTTATTAAATCATTAAGTGTGAATTTTAATTAACATGAATGTCATGCAAAATTAAAATGGGCGTTACCTCATGTTGATGAGGGGGTTACCACCATGAAGGGAATGAAGAGGGGGTTACCACCATGAAGAGGAGGAGAGCCTCCTTGGCCGGCCACCCTGGGGGCTGCCCCTCCTCCCCTATATAAACCCCTCCCTCTCCTCCATGTGACACACTTCTTGATCCTCCCCTCCCTCATATAGTTGCTGCCCAATATCTGTCTCAGCTTAGCGAAGCTCTACCAGAATTGTAGTTCGTAGTTCATACACTTGGAGAAGTGTGTGGAGGAGTGTCCGGCGGATCCCTTCTTCCGCTGCCCCGCTAGACCGAGGGCATGGAGGAGTCGACGATGAGCTGTACGTGTGACCGAGCACGGGGGCGCTGCCACTTGTGGCGCCGTGTACATGATCTTGTGATCGTCAAGCGAACCACTACGTCGACTACGTCAAGTGAACAACTACGTCGACTATGTGCATCTTCATCGACTCTCCATCGTCAACGTTTATGCGGGAACGTAATCCCCGCTTACGGTCATCGAGGGTTAGTCTCCGTTGCTACCACCTCGTAGAGTATCTTGGCTAGTTTATGTGTTCTTGCGTAGGAAAATTTTTGTTTTCTATGCTGCGAACCCATCAGTTGGTCCAGGTTAACACCTGGGTACCACGAGAGCATGGACTCCAAGGCTTGCACAGCGCCGGCTCGGGCCGCAGACTCCTTCCAGACGTCGACCCGGTTGGACACGAGCGGGATCCATTTGAGGAGCGTCTGGATATCGTCAGGCACCGCTCGCCCAGGCCATAAATCTTTGAACACAGAGGCAACAGCTTGGCGAAGTTCGCCCCCCAGCTTAGCCACCGGGTGGAGTCAGCCTTTGACCAATGCCATCAGCTCTCCGGAGGTAAATTTGGCCTTGGGGTCATTACAGGGGACGATCTTCTGCTTGGCCTGATACTTCTCTAGCGCGGCTGTCGCGGCCCCATCAGGCCCCTGCAAGAGCGGCCAGAAAATGAGGAAACGGCTTGAAAGAGCAAAGGCTGGGAAGCGGAGAAGGAAGCATACCGTGAAGAGCATCCTCTAGTCCCAGGATGCCGGAGTGGAGCTTGCGATCCCAAGCGCACCAAGCACTGAGATCAATGTCATGCTGCTTGCTGTCAAGCTCCCGAAGGGATTCCAGCTCGTTGATCTTAGCATTGCGGCTCTCGACTTTGCTTTCCAGCGATGCGCGAAGCTCGTCCACCTCGCTGTCATACTTCGCGGAGAGGATGTCTCGCTCTTTGGCCAACTGGTGATCAAATTCCAGCCGCAGCTTCGATTCTGCCTCTTGAGCTTCTGTCAGCTCCATTTCCAATTCATGGGCCCGGGCAGCCTGGGACCGCAAACTTTGGAGCTCTTCTGCATGCTCCTGCTTGAGTAGCTCAACCACGTTGGCTGACACCGAGTTAGCCAGTCGGGACTCAAGCGAGGAGATGAGCGAGGCGGCATCTGAGGATGGAAATGTGAGGACAGAGAAGACAACAGAAGCATTTCAAGGCAAAGGGTCCTGGGCCTACCTGATAGCTTCTCCAACTCCTTTTTTAGAGACTGGTAGTGAGATTTGTCGGCACGATACTTCGCCAACAGCTTTTGGAAGACCCTAGCTCAGAGCGTATTCAAATCCCGTGGAAAATAGAAGGGCAATGTTTCTTAGCAAGATTCATTTTCAAGTCAGTTGTCACCACAGCTACCTCGAAACTCGGGGGCTAGGGTGAAGGGAGAAATTGGTCATAGAGTTACAGGCCTCGCCCCCCAGCCGGTAGAAGAAATCAAAAGTTGAGAGCATGATACTCACAACGGTGGTCTGCGATGCCTCGAGGAACTGGAGGTTTACGTTCCTCAGCGACTCCTTAACGACAGAAAGCTGCCTGCTCAGTTCTGCCAGAGTCAGGTTGTTGCCCTGGGCCTTGAGTTTTCCGCTAGTCTCGACGCTGGCGGCAGTATCTGCCCATTCCTACTGAAGTTGACTGGCGGAGCTCAGACTCCCAATGCCAGACCCGGCCGCGGCAACGCGGATCTTCTCCCCTAAAGCGCCCTTGGTTGCGGCGTCGGGAGCTGGAGGAGCTTCGTCACGTTCACTCCCTGCCGCCCGAGCGGTGAGGGGTCCTTGAGGAGCTTTGTCAGAACTGGAAGCAGCCCCAAAGAGAAGGGGGCCAGTGGCTGCGCCAATCCCCGTCCCAAATGTGGACATAACAGTCCGCACGCTCAGGGAAGCTGGCTCCGGGGGATCTGATGCTTCCACGCGCGCCGAAGTCTCTCCTGTCGCTTTCACCACGACCGCGTGAGTGTCTTCCTGACCAGGCGAGTCAGAGGACGCGTCAGCGGTGACAACCTCCCCCGCTACAGTTTCTCCGATGGCGGGAGGAGGCGCGACGACTTCCGTCAAGATGGCCTCCCCGGCTCGTGTAAGCCCGGCCTCGGCCGCTGCTACCGAGCCGGAGACGATGCCCGTTGACACCTTTGGGCAGACAAGCTTCTCCATCCTGCCCTCACCCTCGATGACTTCTAACCGTGAGGACTGACGGTCCTCTCCGGCGCAACCCAGGTCGCCGCTGGTGCCTTCCCTGCGCACCCTCTTGCTGCACGAGAGGTCGGGGGTCAAGGTTTTGGTCTCCCCCGACGCCACTACAGGAGGAGGCCTCATGGACAGATCGACAAAAATGGGAGACCAGCAAAGAAAGTACCCCATAATCAAGCTGATCAGGAATGTGATGGCCAAAAGTGGTGAGAAGTGCGGAGGCGGAAGGCTTACCCGGCCACTGCAGTAGCTCACCGTTTGATCACCTTCTTTATCCTAGGAGGGAGCAGGCTTTTCGCCGTCGGCTCCGCTTTCTTTCGTTTCTGAGCCGGCTCGGCCGGAGCTGGCTGGATCCCTTTCTTGGCGCCAGTCGCCCGGCTTCCGGCTCCCTCCGGGTCATCCGGCTTCGAAGCGGCCGGTTCTGGGGCAACAGGAGGTTGTTCTGGAGATGTCGGCAGGTCCATGATCGGAATGGCCTGAGCTCCTGCAGCGGCCACGGCGGCAACATGAAGGGCTGCACCCCTGAGGGCAACAGCCGACCCTGGTTCATCATCATCATCCTCGGACCAGTCTCTTAAGGAGGAGGGACCTGGGAACTTACTGGAGTGGCTGAGGGGCTCGCCTGAGTCTTTGAGCTCCTCACTTCCATCATCGCCGTGGGTGGCGCTTGAACCCTCGACAACAGCATTAGAGCCGGCGTCGTCATCCTCCTCGCTGTCATCCCAGACGACCTCGTCATCTGAATGCTCCTTATCAGTGGCGAAGCCTGTTTGGCATGTGGCCAAATTCTCCACAGTTTGGAGAGCAAATAAGTTCTGCCCAAGCCGAACAGGCGATGGTCAGGCTATCAACAATTCAAGGAAGGAGAAACAGAACCTAAGCCTGATAGGCGCACGTCGGCGATCAGGTTGCTACGGTCATAACCTCAGGGCCCACACCCATGTGGCCAGGAGTTTGACCTCGGCGATTCTGTTCGCCTTCTATGCCACCTCTACCACCGCTAGCGTCCTGGAAGAGTGGCAAGTGGGATCTCTGACAGATCCCAATAAGCACATCTTGTGCGAGCGGTGCTGGAGGGGCGACACGCAGGCATCCAAGAAAGCGAGCAGGAGGTCAGATGGCTTCAGGTTACCCTCCTTCTACTGGGTGGTGATCCGCTAGAGTATCTTCATCATGTCCGGCGAGGGACGAGGGAGTGGGGCACTCCAACTATCTCGCTCGCTAGGCCCGCTGGCATCAAAGGGGGGAAGGTTGATGTAGTCAGCCCCCTCCTTCAGATTCTTCACATAGAAGAAGGAGCGCTGCCACTTCTTGCAAGACTCTTTCCCTTTTAGTCCAGGGAAGTCCGTAGACTTGCGCGCGTAGAAGGAAGTTGTTCCGCACACCACCGGGGTTGTGTCCGCCGTCTGGGTCTTGAAGTAGATCAGCCGCCGGAACAGCTCGACGTTAGGCCAGATGCCTAAATACGCCTCGCGGAGGGCCGCGAATGTGGCCAAGGTCATCATCGCATTTGCCCTGATATGTTGTGGCTGCAAATGGAAGTGATCCATGAACTGCCGCAGGAAGTTGCTAGCGGGCAGTGCGAAGCCCCTGGGGAAATGGTCGTAGAAGACCACCGTTTCCCCGGGTTGAGGAGCGGGCACTCGTTCGCCGCTGGTGGGGCGGCAACCCACCAAGTCCGCAGACGGCAGCACCCGGCCCTGCTGCAGTAGCTCGATCCGTTTCTCTTTCACCCAGGAGCCTTCCCAGGATCCTTTGGGCAGATTTGCCGGGGCGCCGTCCTCGACTGAGGTCGCCCCCTTTCCCTTTTGCCGAGAAGACTTGGGAGCCATCCGAGTGCGGATCTGGATGAACGGAATGGCGGCGGTGGGAGTTTGGAACCCTAAATCTATGGGGGTGAAGCTCGGGAGCAGAGGATTTCAGGGCGAGCGAGCGCTGAAGGAGGAAGAGAAGCGGGCGACCGGTGTTTTGCCCCAGGAACGGTTCCCAGTTTAAAAGTGGGAGGGCGGATCAGTTGCGTATTTCACCCATGATGAGCTGGCAACTGACCCCTCCGTCATGCGCCACGACCGCATAAAGGTCAGGCAACCGCCGTGGTTGCCGCAAAGGATCGTGGGGCCAGGGCCGATTGGACGTGACGCTGCGGCGCACAGACAAGTGGCGCTTTGGTCTAGACCACGAGGGAGCAAGTCCCAAGGAGCGGGCACCAGCGGGCGGCCGCGCAGCAGCCGCCAGCCGGATCGGTCTTGGAGTTGGTACGTCCCGAGATGGCTGACGACACTCCGCGGGACATGACCTCGAGATCAGCAACCTCCAGATCGGACAAAGAATCTTGGGACTTCGATGGAAGCGTGCTAACTCCGGCGAGGAATAGAACCCGCCAAAGCCCCATGCAAACCCATGAGACTTCGCCAGTTTCGGGGGCTAGTGTCGTGGGGATGACTTCAAGGGCATGTCAAGGGCCGTGCTATCTGCCGGCTGGCATCCCAGGAATCTCCACGGCACTAGGATGAGAAGACCGGCTCTGCCTGAAGGGCCGGCTGCGCCAGCAGCCGGCTGACGACTCCACCGAGGAGAGCCAAAGCCGGGCGATGAAGACAAGATTCCTCCAACGGCTGTTTCGCCGAAAGTGGCCTAGCCCTGACAAGATCGACAGAGGCAAAGGATGGGGATGACGCAAGCCATGTTCAGACTCCACCAACTAGCGAGCAAGAGCCTTCCCCATGAAAGGATCCAAGGCAAAAGGGAGGGCATATGCCTCCTAGATGTCGGTCCAAGGGGGTAATGGCGCTTTATAAAGTGCAATCATCTGACGAGGACAGAGGAGGGCCAGAAGATCACGCCGAAGACGCAGCCACGGAGGACCCGGCAGCCGGACAGCCGGTCACCTAACCTATAACCAGACCCCCGCCTATATAAGGGGTGTGGTCCCTTAGTATAGGGAGATCCGATCTTCTTCTTCTTCCTCCTCTAGACCAAATAGCTTGAGGAGTGTTGTAACCACTGTGAAGATAATATGAAACAAGGTAGGAAGTAGGGGTTTTACCTCCGACGTGGAGGGCCCTGAACCTGGGTAAACCGAGGTGTCTCAGTTGGCACAATCCCGAGCCGGACCCATCATCGCACACCGTCGAGCCCCTTCGTTAAGCCATCCCCACGGCTACTGTCTCTAAATTCCCACAACATGTCTATTATGACTTGTGCCTTGGTAAGTGTGATGCTTCTTGTTCGTATTTTGTTTACCGACACTTCACTCCAGAAACCTTTGGTGATGTCTACCGAGTTCAGTTTTCGCTTGGGGACAAGCGAGGTCTAAGCTTGGGGGGGTTGATACGTCTATTTTGCATCACTATTTTATATCATAATTTACAGTTATTCATTGATATATTTCATATTTATAGGTGATACTTATGTTGTTTCCTCTGCTTTTACATGTTTGATGATTATTGGAGAACATGTTGCTGGAGTCAGGATTCTGCTGGAAAAAGGACCGTCAAGGCACCATATTTCTGAAGATCAGAAATTCCAGGAAAATACATAGAAATTTATATTTTACCAGAAGATGAAAGTAGCCAGAAGGAGAGAGCGAGAGGAGCAGTGGGGGGCCCATACCACCAGGTGGCGCGGGCCAGCCCCTGGCCGCGCCACCTAGTGGTGTGGCCACCCTGGCCCACTTCTGCCATCGCCCTCTCGTGTATATTGTTGTCCCCAAAAACCTAAGATAGGAGGGGGATCAGAGATAGACTCCGCCGCCTCTCCGGGTCGGATAATACAGAGAGAGAGAAAGCTCTCCGGCAGGCAGAAATCTGTCGGGGAAATTCCTTCCCGGAGTGGGAAGATCGTCGCCATCGTAATTGCCATCGAGCTGGACTTCATCGGGATCATCATCATCATCACCTTCACCAGCACCTTCATCACCACCGTCACCATGCCATCCCGCTATAACATCTTGGGTTGAATCTTGTCCAATTCTTAGGGGAAACTTTCCCGGTGTTGATTACTCTTGTAGTTGATGCTATTGAGTGGAACCGTTGAATTAAGGTTTATGTTCAGATTGTTATTTACCATTATTTCACCTCTGGTCATGATCCATATGATGTATTGTGAGTACTTCGTTTAGTTCTTGAGGACATGGGAGAAGTCGAGATGTTAGTAGCGAAACTATATTGAGTAATATTTAATGGCTTGATATTTATATGTTGTGGTGCTATTTCACTAGTGGTGTCATGTGAATGTCGACTACATGATACTTCACCTTTATGGGCCTAGTGGAATGCATTGTGTATTTGGCTACTAATTGTGGGGTTGCCGGAGTGACAGAAACCTAAACCCCCGTTAGGAAACCATTGCACTAGGGAGTGTAGGATCTCAGAGTTTAAGGCTGTGGTTAGATTTATCTTAATTACTTTCTTGTAGTTGCGGATGCTTGCAAGGGGTATAATCACAAGTGTGTGTTAGTCCAAGTTGGGATAGTGCACTAGCATAGGTTCACCCCCATAACACTTATCAAACCAATGAAGATTACTTAGCTGCATGAAGCGAAGGCACTCGACAGAAACTCCCATGTGTCCTCAGGAACATTTAGTAATCATAAGTTACACAACCGGCTTGTCCTTTGCTCTAGAAAGGATTGGGCCACTTGCAGAAATTATTACTATTGTCTTTTACTTACTCGTACTTTATTTATCTGCATTACCAAATACCCCTGAAAACCCGTTTGCTAGTATTTACAGTGAATCCTTGATCAAAACTGCTTGTCAACACCTTCTGCTCCTCGTTTGGTTCGACACTCTTATTTATCGAAAGTACTACGATACACGCCCTATACTTGTGGGTCATCACAGCACAGCAAGGATTATGAATGGTAGGTAACAAGTTGACAGCAAAAGAAGAGGAGGTATATTGCAATAAAGGAATGCATAAGCCTAGGTCACCACGCCGTCACAGTAGTCCTCGGCGCTGGAGTGGTAGCCGACGATCTAGGTCATTATCGCCAAGACACCACAAAAGCCCAAAGCATGGAGGAATCCAAAGGTCCAGGACTCCCACCAAGGCATATGACTATGAAGACGACGAAAAGGAGATGGGAGCGCCGTGCTTTACTCATAGAGTTCGCACCACACTAGTACCGAAGGGTTTCAAACTACCCCACGACCAGCAAAAGTACGATGGATCTGGAGCCACAGTCATGGCTCTCAGATTACTTGCAGGCAGTAAAAATACTAGGAGGAACGAAGGAGACAGCAATGCAAAGTCTGCAATTACACCTCACCGGCGCAACCAGGTCATGGTTGAGTAAATTAGAAAGAGGAACAATCAGAAGTTGGGAGGAACTCACAAAGCAATTTACGAGTAACTTCAAGTCAACATACAAGTGGCCAGCATCAATAGAAGAAGTCAAAGCCTATGTACAGCAACGCAATGAGACACTTAGGTCATATATTCAAAGGTGGAGCATCATCAAGAACTCCGTAGTCAGATGAGAGAGCAATCGATGCCTTCACGCTCAGGTTGCGACGAGGAGACTTAGTCGAAGAGATGGGCAGAATCAAATCGAAGATAGTGTCAGACCTAATGGACATAGCAAACAGATTTGCAGATGGCGAAGACGCGTGCAACAACAAGCGGACACGATCACCAGAAGACGATAGGGGAAATAGATACAGTGGCCAAAGGAGAAGATCCCGCAGCTACGACAACTACGGTTCTCACAGTCAAGTAGCCACGGGATATAAAGACAATAATTATCAAGGAGATGACCGTGGAAACTCAAGATACCACAGCTACGGAAGAGAAGGCTTTAGCAATAGCAAAAGGTTCTAGTCAAGGGAACTTCGAGAATACAATTTGTCACCCGATGATATGCTGAACGGACCGTGCCATATACACTCCGCATTCATTGATGGGAAAAGGGTGTCTAGACACGCAATGAAAGATTGCAAAACATTCTTGAAGCTTCAGGAGGCGGCAGTCAACAAACAAGCCAAAGCAAAGAGGCAAGGGTATGAAGGAAACACAAACAACACACCTACAACGAATCAACAGGTAAACAATGGAGCTTCGCAAGGTCAAAACCAGCCAAGCCAAGAAAACGACAATGACGGAGGATATATCCCATCCAAAGGGCACATCACAACAATGATACAACCAGTCCCAAAGTTGAACAAAGAGGAAAAGAGCATAACTCGACAAGTGAACCTAGCAGTAACATCGCCTCCAACAACCACGGAATATCTACACTGGTCCGAACAACCCATAGAATTCAGCGAAGAAGATCACCCTATAATAGTACCTCGGCCGAGAAACACGCCTTTGGTACTTGATACGTCTCCAACGTATCTATAATTTTTGATGCTCCATGCTTGTTTTTACACCATTTGCCTTGCGTTTCGTTACACTTCGTGGCGTTTTTATGCGATTTCCAGAACTAACCTATTGACAAGATGCCACAGTGCCAGCTCCCTGTTTTCAGCTATTTTTGTGTTTCAGAAAAGCTACACAGGAAATATTCTCGGAATTGGACGAAACAAGTTCCAGAAGTCTTATTTTTCCCGGAAGCTTCCCGAAGACCGAAAGAGAGCTGGAGGGGGGCCAGAGGCCGCCCTCACACATAGGTGGCATGGCCCATGCCCTGGCCGCGCCACCCTGGTGTGAGGAGCCCCTGGCTGCCCCCTGACAACGCCCCTTCGCCTATAAGAAGCCTCGGGACGGAAAACCCTAGGGGAGTCGGCAAAATTTCCAGAACAGTTCCGCAGCGCCGCCGCCGTCGAAGCCAAATTTCGGGGGACAGAAGTCTCTGTTCCGGCACCCTGCCGGGACGAGGAAGTGCCCCCGGAGCCATTTCCATCGGTCTCCATCGCCGTCTCCGCCGTCTCCATCGACCTCACCGCCATCTCCATCAACCTTGCTGTCTCCTATGATGAGGAGGGAGTAGTTCATCCCTGGGGCTGAGGGCTCTACCGGTAGCTATGTGGTTCACCTCTCTCTCCCATGATGTGATCTTTATGTGATCGTGAGCTTTGTATCATGTTGAACAAGTAGATGTTATTATTCAGATATTATGTGTACTCTAGTGGTGTTATTAAAGTAATCTATTCCTCCTGCCATGGTGTAATGGTGACAGTGCGTGCATCATGGTGGTACTTGGTCTAGGCTACGATTGTGATCTTTTATGGATTATGAGAATAATTATTGCTATGATAGTATTGAAGTGATCTATTCCTCCTTTCATGGTGTAATGTTGACAGTGTGTGCACCGTGTTAGTACTTGGTCTAAGTTGCAATAATATCTATCTTGAGTTGTGCTTTGATTTGAATATCTTTATGAGTGGTGTTTGTCAAGTACTTGATGAACTTTAAGGAGTGCTTCGTAGCCCTACGCAATGATTAGTGTTGTTCAATAGAGAGTAATTCAGAGTACCATAGTGAAGAGAAGTTGTTTATTTGTTCAATCATGTTATATTGTTGGGAGTGTGTCCACTAGTGAAAGTATGATCCCTAGGCCTTGTTTCCAAGCATTGCACACCGTTTCCTTTCAGTTCTGTTACATGTTTGCTCGCAGCGATACATATCTCAGATTGCATTTACTACTCATAATCATCACTACTACTTGTATTTCACTATCTCTTCGCCGAACTAGTGCACCTATACATCTGACAAGTGTATTGGGTGTGTTGGGGACACAAGAGACTTTCTGTATCGTAATTGCAGGGTTGCTTGAGAGGGATAGCTTTGACCTCTTCCTCCCTGAGTTCGATAAACCTTGGGTGATCCACTTAAGGGAAACTTGGTGCTGCTCTACAAACCTCTGCACTTGGAGGCCCAACACTGTCTACAAGAACAGACGCGTGCGTAGACATCAAGCTCTTTTCTGGCGCCGTTGCCGGGAGGTAAGGTAAAAGGTACTCGCATCCTCCTGTGTGAGTGCTCGGAGTTATTTCCTTTAGATTCTGCAATTACATCTTTTTGTTTCTTGTTTTTATTTTCACTAGTTAGGCTTAATGGAAAACAAAGAGTTCTGTAGTCTTTTTCCTGATTTTAGATTTGAAGAAAAAATTGAAAACCTTTGGAGCTTAATTTGCATGCTAATAGTGTTGTTAGTATGAATGCTTTGAACACTGTTATTGCTAATGATATAGAAAAGTCTAAGCTTGGGGAAGCTGGTTTTGTTAAGCATGATATTTTTAGTTCCCCAGCTTTAGTGGAGAAAGTTTGCTATGATGATATGTTTGATGAATATGCTTTGCGACATAGTAGTTCTCTAGCTTGTGATGATACTAAACCTCTAGTTTATGATAGTTATGATGATGAGTATAATATTTTTAGTTCACCTACTATTGAGGATAAAATTAGTTATGATTACAATATGCCTCCTATTTATGATGATTATGGTGATGAGAATAATTATTCTATTGAATTTGCTCCTACTACTATTGTTCCTGTGGTGAGTATTAATCCTTTTATGCATGTGGCTCATGATAGGGGTGCTTTATGTGATAGTTATATTGTTAATTCTATTCATGATGCTACTGAAAGTTATTATGAGAGAGGGAAACATGGTTTGATGGATCTCAACAATATTAAGTTTCCCCTCTTTATGTTGCAAATCTTGAAGTGGCACTTATTTTATCTATCCATGCTTGCTACTATGTGCCTCGTTGATTTATTTTCTTACAAGATTCCTATGCATAGGAAGTGGTTCAGATATAAATGTCTTTCACATTTTCTTTTTGATGCTCTCTATTGCTTTAAGTTCCTGTATGGCGTCTTTGCCTCAAGCTCTTATATGGCGCCCACATGAGCATATTTGCAAATTATTGCGCCTAGCTCAAAGGCGTTAAAGAAAAGCACTCTTGGGAGATAACCCAATGTTTTATTTTCAGTACTTTTTCTTTTATTTGAGTCTTGGAAGTCATTACTACTGTAATGACCGCTCCTTATCTTGTTTATTTCGTTTTTGTGCCAAGAGAAGCCTCTAATTCGAGTGAGGTAAAGATTTGGGGATATTGCTGTCCTGAAACTGTTTTCGGTGCTGCACCGTAAAAATTCGTGAAAATTCTCTGTATATCTTTTGGACCTGCGATTTCTTGTGCATATGCCCCAGGTTATATCCAAACTTTCGTTAGTTGAACACTTTTTGATTTGAGCAACATAAAACCCCTCAAAAATTCGGCCTTTGTCAGCTGTTCTGTTTTGACAGATTTCTGCCAATATTTGTGTTTGCCGCTTTATCGCTTTCTTTTGAGTTATTTTGATCATGGAACTTTTGGGGAAGTTGCTACAGTAGTATTTGCTATATATGTGGTAGTTTTGAGTTGAAACCTGAAGCAAAAAGAGGTTGATTATATGATATGCTTACACTAATGTTGCTAATAGATTTGTGTTTAGTTTTGTATGAAGGAAGTTTTCAAGTGTAGGGATTGGAGAATGATGAGATGAGTTGAAGAATGGACAAAAGCGCAAGCTTGGGGATGCCCATGCATCACCCCAAGAAATATCCAAGAAGTACAAGCATCAAAGCTTGGGGATGCCCCCGAGGCACCCTTTCTTCATCGGCAAAAATCAGGTCACCTTTCAAGACACTATATTTTTATTGCTTCATGCACTATGTGTTTTTCTTGGAGTGTCAGTTGTTTTAGTTTTCTTTGTTAGTTTGTTTTGTTTGCTGCAATAAATGGTTAGATCACATCATGTTTCTTTTGGAGGAGATGAACTCGCTTTTCATTTGCCAAGAACACTCTAGTTTTCACTCTTATCTTTCAATGAGTGTTCTCTTTTTCTGCTACTGCTTTTGGTTTTCGTTTTTGCCTTGATTTGCGTTCAGATCTTCTTATATCTTTTCATCAAGGTGTATTTTTGCCTCTGATCTTTATTGGTTTTCATCAAAAGAGGTGTCTTAAAAAAATTTCAAATGGTGTTGGAAAAGAGAAAAAGCTTTATGCAAAAAAGTGGTACAAGAAGGAGCTTGTGTAGACTGCGGCCTAGGCTTTTGCATGTCGTGCTTGATGTCTTTTTGATAGTATGCTTAGTGGTTTTGCTGTAGCATGACTTGTCTCAAATAACTGAGATTGCTTAATGAGCCTTTGAAAAAATCATGCGTTGTTTTTATTATTTGGAAGCATTATTTTGGTTTTCTCCTTTGATGCTTTATTTGGGTTGACTTGGCGCATCCTCACACATGTTAGACTCTTACAAAGTCGCCAATAGCCTCTATGATCATTTAGTTTTTGACTTTTGATGCCATCTTATGCTTCTTTTAATGTCGCTTTGTCGCTATGCATGATTATGGCCATTACTGCTCTCTTAGTTGGTCGCTCCCAGTCTTTTGCTAGCCCTCATTTTGTACTGAGTATGAGCTCTACTCGTGCATCCAACTCCTAAAAACCAAGTTTGCCATTGTGTCCACTATAAACTCCTATGCATGGTATTTGTAAGCCATTCCAAGTAAATTTTCATGTGCTACCTTTGAAAAAACCTTCAAAACACTTCTCGTTTTGTGACACTGTTTTCAGCTCATGGGGACGTAGTGGTCGGATTTGCTATCTTCCATATTGCTTATTCCAAAAAGAAAAGAAAAAAGAGAAAAAAGAAAGAAAAAAGGCACTCCTCCATGGAATGTGAATGTTGGTGGGCACCCGATGGAATCGGTTAGCCATGGTTTGTGAAAGAAAAAAAGGTGGGGAGGAGTGCCAAGCTTTATAAAAGAGCACAAAAAGTGCCAATCTCTCTCTCAAAAACTTGCTTCATTTTTGTACGGAAGATAGTAAGAACCCCATTGCCAGTCGTTGACAAAGACAACCACCTCTCAAAACCAATTTTTATCTCTCTGTTTTACAAATGAAAAGCTCTAGCACATGTTTAATCACTGCTTCCCTCTGCGAAGGGCCTTTCTTTTACTTTTATGTTGAGTCACCACCTTCTATCTTTATGCACCATTAAGAGAGCATAGTTGTCATTCTTAGTATAATGTGCATTGTCCCAAAGTTTTCATTGATTGATTCATATTGTTGGTTTCACTTGTTCTTAAATTATTTGTATCTAGTCGCCCTCTTAAACTTGAAGGTGTCCTATGCATTTATGTTTTGCTCTCTTTGAAGGACAAGCTGAAAACCATTTTTATGTTTTTCCTTATGATTTGAACACACGTTTGACTTTCATTGTTTCATTTTCATGATCTTTTGTTTGTGTTTCTTTTCATGTTATAACATGGTTGCTAAGTTTCTATTATCAAGATTATGTCTTTCATGCCCATGTTTTAAGTTCTCATGATCCCAGCTCACAATGCTTACATATATGATCAAGATTGTGTAGGTGCATGTCACCTCAAAAATTATTTCTTTTGTTATCACTTACCTACTCGAGGACGAGCAGGAGTTAAGCTTGGGGATGCTGATACGTCTCCAACGTATCTATAATTTTTTATGCTCCATGCTTGTTTTTACACCATTTGCCTTGCGTTTCGTTACACTTCGTAGCGTTTTTATGCGATTTCCGGAACTAACCTATTGACAAGATGCCATAGTGCCAGTTCCCTGTTTTCTGCTGTTTTTGTGTTTCAGAAAAGCTACACAGGAAATATTCTCGGAATTGGACGAAACAAGTTCCAGAAGTCTTATTTTTCCCGGAAGCTTCCCGAAGACCGAAAGAGAGCCGGAGGGGGGCCAGAGGCCACCCTCACACATAGGTGGCGCGGCCCAGGCCCTGGCCGCGCCACCCTGGTGTGAGGAGCCCCTGGCTGCCCCCTGACGACGCCCCTTCGCCTATAAGAAGCCTCGGGACGGAAAACCCTAGGGGAGTCGGCCAAATTTCCAGAATAGTTCCGCAGCGCCGCCGCCGTCGAAGCCAAATTTCGGGGGACAGAAGTCTCTGTTCCGGCACCCTGCCGGGACGGGGAAGTGCCCCCGAAGCCATCTCCATCGGTCTCCATCGCCGTCTCCGCCGTCTCCATCGACCTCACCGCCATCTCCATCAACCTTGCTGTCTCCTATGATGAGGAGGGAGTAGTTCATCCCCGGGGCTGAGGGCTCTACCGGTAGCTATGTGGTTCACCTCTCTCTCCCATGATGTGATCTTTATGTGATCGTGAGCTTTGTATCATGTTGAACAAGTAGATGTTATTATTCAGATATTATGTGTACTCTAGTGGTGTTATTAAAGTAATCTATTCCTCCTGCCATGGTGTAACGGTGACAGTGCGTGCATCATGGTGGTACTTGGTCTAGGCTATGATTGTGATCTTTTATGGATTATGAGAATAATTATTGCTATGATAGTATTGAAGTGATCTATTCCTCCTTTGATGGTGTAATGTTGACAGTGTGTGCACCGTGTTAGTACTTGGTCTAAGTTGCAATAATATCTATCTTGAGTTGTGCTTTGATTTGAATATCTCTATGAGTGGTGTTTGTCAAGTACTTGATGAACTTTAAGGAGTGCTTCGTAGCCCTACGCAATGATTAGTGTTGTTCAATAGGAGAGTAATTCAGAGTACCATAGTGAAGAGAAGTTGTTTATTTGTTCAATCATGTTATATTGTTGGGAGTGTGTCGACTAGTGAAAGTATGATCCCTAGGCCTTGTTTCCAAGCATTGCACACCGTTTACTTGCTGTTTTGTTACATGTTTGCTCACAGCGATTTTTATTCCAGATTACATTTACTACTTATAATCATCTATACCACTTGTATTTCACTATCTCTTTGCCGAACTAGTGCACCTATACATCTGACAAGTGTATTGGGTGTGTTGGGGACACAAGAGACTTTCTGTATCGTAATTGCAGGGTTGCTTGAGAGGGATAGCTTTGACCTCTTCCTCCCTGAGTTCGATAAACCTTGGGTGATCCACTTAAGGGAAACTTGCTGCTGCTCTACAAACCTCTGCACTTGGAGGCCCAACACTGTCTACAAGAACAGACGCGTGCGTAGACATCAGTACTCAAAGCTTAGATCAGGACATACGACGTTGATAGAGTGTTCATGGATGCAGGGAGCGGAATAAACCTGATATACGCAAAGACACTTCAAGCAATGCACATATCACTGGAATTCCTGAAGCCGATAGACTACTCCTTCCACGGAATTGTACCAGGGAGTGCCAACTATCCATTGGTTCGAATAGCACTCAATGTTTGCTTCGGTAATTGCCAAAACTACAGAAGTGAAAAGCTCGACTTCAAAGTCATGGACTGGCCCTCCCAATATCATGCGATCCTCGGGCGACCCGCATTTTCGCGATTCATGGCGGTATCTCACTATACGTACCTGGTACTCAAGATGCCAGGACCAAACGGGATTATCATAGTAAAGGGAAGCTTCAAACTCTCAGATCTATGTGACAAGGAATTCCACAAAATGGCGTAAAACTTTGGCATGATAGCCAACTATGGAGAACCTAAGGGTAAAGCAGCAAGCGCAACTACAGGCGTCACAAAACAACTCGAAGGACACCCAGCAGATCCAGAAGCAAAAAAACTATGGGTACAATCATCAGACCCAAAGGAAGATGAAGTGGAAGAACAGAATACCTCCATAACATAGACGGCAAGCGTACGGAAAAGGTTAGGAAAGTAGAGTAGGAAAAATAAGGCTATTAAGCCACGAGTTATCCTAGGGCAATGCCCTCTAGACCCAGAACATAGGTCACATGCCGGGTCTCTTGGGACAACCCATGTATCTTATATTTAAGCATAATAAAAAGACAAGTTCCTCCCTTTCGAGTCTACAAGTCTTTGCAAAACAAATATCAAGCTCTACACTACGGAATTGCGGCAAACGCACAAACAAATATAAACGCCTTGAGCACAAAGTTTCTGGCAAACAACCCCAGAATACGAACACTCTCGTGTTTCATAAAAAAATGTATATACAACAATAGAACATTACAACATTGGTTGATCTGAATCATCTACCATGAGAGGGTTCAAATAATGATGCTCGCGGAAAAATCTAGCATCCTCTTGAAGCAACCTAGCTATGATTCTCCTCACCGGCTGAGACGTGGCATCCATATGGACCTGCAGCTTTGTGCGCCCTAGAGGCAAACTCAGAGACATGGAACTATAGTTCAGCCTTGGATGCCACTTTCGTATCCATCCAAGAGCAAAATTAGCACCAGCTACTAAGTTTAGCTCTATCAAATGATGAATTCATTGGCTTGATCTAAAAGCGTCGAGCAGCTGCTTAAAACTTTCCAGCGGAGGATTGTGAGGAATCATAACGGAGTACATGGTTGTCAATGATCTTTGACAACCATCGACCGCTTCCCCAATATGTTGAGCATGATCCTGTAGAAGAACAATGGCACTGCAATGCCATGGATCAACCCACAAAGTATCGGTATCCCTCGATGCCCTTTCTAGAGCCGCAATTCGCTCGGAAACCCGACGATCCTCATCAGTGGGATGCAAGCAAGTACCTGGAAGATGCAAACTCATCAGAGTACGAACTCAAGAAAATCAGCAGGAAACTCAAAAGGGTCTCAAGAAAACTCACATTTCAGTTGCTCGCACGCTGACTCGATAATCTCAACAAGATAAGAATCACATTCCTTGAGGTGCATAACATGGGCTGCCAAACCAGACACTTTATCTTCAAGCGCAGATACCTACCTCATCAAACCATAAGACTTACTAGCCTGGTCCAAGGCAGACTTTGCTTGAGGCTTCAACAATGCCAAGCGACCTTCAAGGTCCGAAATCCTCGACAAGTACTTAGTACATCGACAAGGAGAACGAGGAGGAGACAAAACCTCAGAGTTGGATATATTGGCGGGTGGCAAGTCACCATCATGATTCAGCGATCCACCAGCATACACAGGCTAGAAGGCAAAAGAATGAAAGGAAAAACAACTCAGAAACACATTGAGTGACCAAGCGCAACACTTCATAAAACAAAAATATTTACAGGAAATACAGATTTCCCCGATAGATTATCGGCAAAAGATGGAAAGGTCCACTACATCAACTTGAAAGAAAAGAAATTACAAAGAGAAGGCTAAAATCTATGCCACATCCGCAGCAGGCTCCATGGCAGTAGAAGGCGCAGAAGAGTCAGCAGCAGCAGTAGCGCCAGGTGGAGGAGTCAAGCTACTTGGCGTAGGAGTTGAAGAAGCTGAGTGATAAGAGATAGAATCCTTGGCACGTATTACTTCGCCTTCTCAAAAAAATTTAGCATCTCCGAAACAGGACAAGCTCAGGAAGAGCCAATCTTTTCCCAGTCTACTTCTTCGCCTTGCGACTTGTAACACCCTACTTTTTTGTAAAACAAATTAAGACTAAGTTAATGCTTTATTCAGGGTAAAATAAAACTTTTGTTAAGATTGTGTGCATATATGTGCATGTGTGCTAGAGGGAATGAATTCATGTGTGTATGCATGATTGCATGTGCATATGTGTGGTGCTAATTAGATCTTTTATTTTAGTTTTCTTTCTTCTTTAATTCTAGCAAACTTGAGTTGATATGTGTTTGATTGGTTTGCAAACTTTTCAAAGGCCATTCAAACTTAGGTAGATCAAATTCAAATCCTTGGCTTGCTTTAAAGTGCACCATCATTTCATGTGTGAATTTCTTTTCTCTTCTCTTCCTTTATTTTCGGAGCAAACCCTTTTCCACTAAAACCTAGCACCCATGCCCAGCAAGATGACCATCACTTCACCTAGCAACACCCCAGCCCCAGCATTGTTCAAAAATTTGAGAGAAAGAGGGAGAAGAGGAGACCCGAGCCTTGCATGCTCAAGATCTTGCCAAGATCTCTCCCAGCTTCTCTCTCCCCTCTTCTCCACTCGCCAGGTGGGCAGGCGTACCCCCTTGACCAAGCAGCTGCACCTGTCAGCCCCTGGGGTGCGCCCTAGTCCTCTCCCATGCCCCCGCTCTGGATAGAGACTGAGGCCGAGCACCTTGAGCTCCACCCCTCCTCTCTGCCCCTCCGACCAAGCGAGCGCGCGCAGTGGCATCCCTGCACCTCGCGTGTTTCCCAGGCGAGCCCTCTCCCTCTCCCTCTCCCGTGCACCACCACCGCCAAGCCACCCCCAACCCGTACCGGCCATGTCGATCTGGACACGGCCACGATTTCTACCCCATGCTCTATCCCTGTCCCTCTCGTTCATGCACGCGAGCTCTACACCACCCCAGCACCCCACTGGCACAGCCACTCTCTCTCTCTCGCCTGTTACAATGCCGGCCCCGCTGTCGAACACCTGCGGGTCGACGTGACTGGACGACCTGCACGTCCACCTCGTCGCCTCTGTCCATCCATGTCCTTCCAAAAACTCGCTCGTCGCGCACACCTGGACCCTGCACTGCGACGCCACCGCCCACCCCGGCCAATGCACGCCCAGAACACCATGACCGTCCCTGCAAGCCACCGAGACTGCCTTGCCCATTAAATAGCCACACGCCACCTCTCCTCCCTGTTCTTTCTCCCATTTGCATCCCCAACACCCCAGCATCACCGCCCAGAGCCGCAGTCAAACTCTCTGGCTCTCCCTCGCCAGGGAGAGCTCGATCTGTTCGGGTCTTGCACGGAGAAATGGTGAAGGTTGCCATCGTCGCGCCTTCTTCTCTCCCTCGTCCATTCCCTCTAGAACCTGCTCACTCTTCCCATCCTAACCATCCTCTCCATTTTGGCTAGGTCAAGCGGAGCATGTTGCCATCACCGAGCCAAGCCGGAGCACTCGCAGGACAGCCTCGACCACGCCATCGCTAGGAACTGCTTCTGCTTCACGGACGATGAGCCTCGACCACGCGAAGCCTCACAGCCGCCGCTACCCTGTCTCCAACAATGAGCAACGCCCTAGGTGAGCCCTCGCCATTCCCAGCAAACCCTAGCCTCGCCGTAGCCCTAATCTTCTGTCGCGGAGAGGACGAGCGGGTGTCGTCGATCTCCACTTGATCGGACGGCCGAGATCGGCGCATACCGATTCGGTACCCCGCGACGGCTGAGCACCCTGGCCTGCTGGCAGGTTCGAAACCGCCGCCATCCCGTGCCCCTCTCGCTGGATCTGGGCCGGCCCGACGCTGTGTGGCCTGGCTCGTTTAGATCCGGCCCGAAACTCTTTTTTTTCTGAAATCTGTTTGAATTTTGTTTAGATCTATGAATTGTGAAATTCATAGAATATTCTCTGTAAATGGAAATTGTGTGACTCAAGTTCCTGTGAGTAGCTTAACTTGTTATCTTTCAGATGGCATAGGTCCCATGTCTGTAGGATCATAGTAGATCAAATGATAATTTGAGTGGTTAAATAAGTCTCTTTTCAAACTTTATTTCAAAACATGAGTTCTAGGTACTATTTTAGTGTGCATCCAATTTTCAGAGGTATTCTAGTGTGTTATATTGCATGACCAACTGGTTTTACTATTTTAGGATCTATATCTTTGCAGTAGTAATTAATATGGCTATTTGTGTATTTAGTCTTAGATAAATTGCCATCTGCAGTAGATTAGGAATTTTAGATTTAACCCAATTTCTTTGGATTGTGCTCTGGAAGAGCTTTCCAGCAGACTTTAGTTCATATTTTTCTAATGCTCAGAGAATATCTGAGAATTATTTTGGTGTTCTAGTGATATTTCCTATTGTTTAATTCATAGAAATGCAACCCTAGATTGTTTTGGAATGAATCCAACTTTGTTAGGTTCATAAGATTGTTGTCTACCTGCAAGTGTATTGATTGTGTAGTTGGTCCATAGGACCACCTGCATGCTTGTTGGGAATGAGGTGGTGTTGAGTTGCTTTATTTAAGAAACCCTAGTTTCTAATAGGATTAATTTGCTAAATAAAAACCTATAAAATTTTGTTTTGTTTTCTAAACATGTTTGTTTCTGATACTCTTTGATTGTGTGGTATTGAGTGATGGAATGTTTGTGACTTATGTATACATGTATATTTATTTGTGTGTTATTATTTTCCGACGATAGAATCGAACGAGGAGTGTACCAAGGAGGGAGAAGTCTTTGAGTACCAGGAAGAGGAGGACCAGGGACTAGCCAACCAAGGCAAGCCATCTAAAACTTGATGCATATCTGAATCCTACTTACATACTTTGCATGTTTCATACTGGTTTATTAAAGTGCATGATTTTATCTTGCTATAGTCCTTATAGCAATTAATTGTTGGCTCAAGCTCCACGAGCTAAATTGTTATCATCCTTCGAGATGACCCCTGTGAACACCTATTCTTTACCCTTACAATAGTGGCCTGTTGATTAGTAGCAAGGCCTTTGGGAAACTTCTAGTGGAGCCAAAAACTCTAGGATTGGGAACACTCAAAGAAAGTTTCGAAAATGCTTTCGAAAACCTTGGAGTAGTATCTACTCCACTGAAATGTTTTCAAAAAAATGATTTTGGACAAATGGAGATGATCATGGAGGATAAAGGAGTTGGTGGTTTTTCAAATGACATTGGTGATCACTAATTGTTCGCTCAGAACAATTAACCCATGCAACCACATTACCCCGGTATGGGACGCCGCTTAGTCCGAAGTCTATCTGCCTTAGTGCGGGGAGCCTCCCACTATATAAGGGTTTGTAGGACCCCGGAATCCGGGTTGTCGCAAGTGGTGGGCAATAGTGTAGCGGGCCCACCAATAGGCTACCCATCTGGAAGACACTTGGGTTTCTCCCGCCGTGGCACTGGAACTACGCTCGATGGAGGTAGACGGCCAGGGTTTCCCGGGGAGGTATACTCCATAGGGTAGGCACCCGTACTAAGGTGGATTGATGGAAGGCTCTGTTTGATTATCCGAACCCCGCATACTTGTGTATGATGGTCCGTGGTGGTATCCCGGCGGATTTATTGAATTTTGTGGGTAAAGTGTACAACCTCTGCAGAGTGTAAATCTATTCGAATAGCCG
Organism: Dactylis glomerata; assembly: GCA_007115705.1. NCBI lineage: Eukaryota > Viridiplantae > Streptophyta > Magnoliopsida > Poales > Poaceae > Dactylis > Dactylis glomerata. The sequence goes on from QXEO01000553.1 coordinate 14,675,316, forward strand.
AGTCCTTGGTCATGGACGGTTGGGACGACCGTTACTTAGCCCAATGTCGGTATTGTTTTCAAAAGATGTTTTTGGAAAAATGGAGAAAGGTGCCAGGCGGAGTACTCGGAGGGTACTGTCGTGGCATGGCTATGGTTCGGAGTACTTGCAGGGTACTGCCGAAGAAATGAGGTGGTCATGTGAGATTGTCCTGGATTTATAAAGGGAGGTGGTCATGTTTGATTGGCCACCGGCTCTCTCTCTCTGGAGAAATAAAAGAGTTCCCCCTTTCCTAGAGAGTTTTACAAAAATCAATTTATCAAAAATTGTTTTTCAACAAATATATAGAGATGTCGTATGACATGCTATATGGACAAGAGAACCTATGGTAGTGTAGAACAAACTAGATTAGAGCCTTTTCACCTTGCTATAGCCAAACTGCATATCAACACTTCCTCCTAGATGGTTTGCGAGTACAATTCCAAAATGTACTCACGACTTTGTCCCTGGCTATTAACTTGGTCAGATTTTGGTGAAGATTATGATGATGATGGTGAGAAGTTCGACGACGCCGGTACGAACTAGGATCCGTCTCCCGGTCAGTCGCCTGTAGGGTAGAGGCATGACACGGGCTACTAACGCTACCCTTGTATCCGCTGCAATGCTTAGTGAACTTGCCCTGCGTGGCATTTGAATTCGGCCAAGTGGCCATGTAAGACTATTTGAACTCGCTATGTAATGGATGATGTATTCTGTAATGCCAACTCTGTTATGTGGATTCACAACGGTCTTCCTGGGATCGTGAATTGTATGCATAACGGGAATCCCGGGTGGTAAGTCGGGGTCCCCTTCTGTCATGATAGGGTGCTGGAGGACTGGAGGCATCTATTCTTCAACTGTACTTTCAGTACTCGTATATGGAATTACCTGCAAATTTCATGGTTTCCTAGGAGCACTTTTGAAGCTCTTTCCAATGCTAAAAAATCATTCCTAGGCCCCTGTTTTGCTGAGATTGTAATCACTGCATGCTGGTGTATTTGGAAGCAGAGGAAATGGCTGGATCTTCAAAAACATCAGACCAACTTTCAGGAGATGGAAGTCTAGCTTTGTCCAAGAGGTCACCATGCCTAAGCATAGAGTGAAGATTGATACTGTCCCTATTTTGTTATCATGGATTGACACTCTTCCTTAATCCCTTTTCTTTTTTCCTTTTTTGTGGCTGTATATACCTTGTAAATATTTTTTTGTGTTTAATATAAAATTTTGGGGCTGTGGGGGTTTCCCCCACACTAAAGGCTTCAAAAAAAAATAACAAGCCCAAAGAACATGTTGTGACAAGAAACCAAGCTTGCAAACTCTGTGGAGATATAGGACATATATCTAAGGATTGCGAGGAGCAATGCCATAATTGTGGAAGAGATCATAGTAATGAAGAATGCCGCTTGTCGAGGGTTACGTGTCTTTTGTGTGAAGGAACAAATCACGTCCTCGCAAAATGTCATCTCTATGCTATGATGGATGAAGTGAATCAACAAGTCAAGCAGAAGATACATCACTCACTCGGGAAAGTAGGTGCTGAATTCGAGCCCAAGGAGGCGCAATATTTTGTCACCACCAAGAGAAACAACCCGAGCGAAAGACTACAAGTAACCAAAAATAACCGCAAGAAGAGGGAAAGGTTTCCCACAATCATAATGGAGTATGAGAAGCAAGAATTGGAAGATCTTCTAGCCCTAGAGAAGCCAAAGAAGAAGAAAAGTATCAGCCAAGTAGGAAAGGATCTCAGCCTTGTCACTACTTACAAATGTGGCGACAAAGGACATTATGCAAATAAGTGTCCTGAGAAGTACTCAGAGCGCCAGTAAATAAGGACAACTGAAGGATGACAGACCATAGTGGGATATGGTATCAAATCAATGAGCAACCAACGTAGAAGATGTCATATGCAACTGCTATCTTGGAATAAATGTCATAAGGATATGTAAGGAGTGAAATAATAGACTATGTGATGTGGGTAGTACTCTCATGATGTAATAAGGTGGAATGAAAGTCTTCATGTATCTTTTCAAAATCAAACTTTTATGCAAATCTCGCTCTAGTAATGTTGCTAATGCCCATAAGATGAGGTTGTATGGAAAGCAAATTTCGCCAAGGAAAAAGGATCATCGAAGGATTCTACTACTTGTGGGACAATACCATATAGGAATTTTATGCAAACCACTAGCTAAGGATCGATAGATTTGTTTTCTAAACTTCTCAACAGGAATTGAAACATGGATTCAATATCCATAGAATCTTTTGTCAAAGCTAGTAAGGTTGACCAAGAGTTAGTGTACGAGATGTACCAAACTGAAATATGTGGGGACCCTGGTTTACCATCCGGAATTCCTGTTATGCATACAATTCATGATCCCAGGAAGACCGTCATGAATCCACATAACAGAGTTGGCATTACAGAGTACATCATCCATTACATAAATAAGTCATTTAGTCTTACATGGCCACTTGGCCGAATTCAAATGCCTCGCAGGGCAAGTTCACTAACATAGCAGCGGTAACACAGATAGCGTCGGTAGCCCGGGTCATGCCTCTACCCTACAGGCAACTGACCGGGAGACGGATCCTAGTTCGCACTGGCGTCATCGAACTCCTCACCATCATCCTCGTAGTCTTCATAATCTGGCCAAGTTAATAGCCAAGGACAAAGCCATGAGTACATTTTGGAATTGTACTCGCAAACCACCTAAGAAGGAATAAGTTGCATGCTATTTGGCTGTAGCAAGGGAAGTTGGGTTGAGGCTAGTGCTTACTTCTAACTAAGGTTTCTCGTGACGACATAGCATGTCATACGACATCTCTATATCATAGTTTCTCTTGTCGATATAGCATGTCATGCGACATCTCTATATCCTTATTAAAGAAGAGTTTTTGTAAAGCATCTTTAGAAAAGCACTAGGAAAGGGGGAACTCATTTTCAAGAGAAGAGCCGGGGTCAATCAAACATGACCACCATCCTTATTAATTTCGATCAATCGCACATGACCACTTCCAACCCTTCGGCAGTACCCTGCAAGTACTCTGAACCATAACCGTGCCACGGCAGTACCCTCCGAGTACTTCGTCCGGCACCTTTCTCCAATTTTTTTTTCGAAACCAACTTTTGGAAACCAAAACCGACATTGGGCTAGGCAACGGTCGTCCCAACCGTCCATGACCGAGGACTCAGCTATTCGAATAGAATTACACTCTGCAGAGGTTGTACACTTTACCCACACCATCCGATAAATCCACCGGGATTCCACCACTGACCGTCATACACAAGTATGCGGGGTTCAGATAATCGATCATAGCCTTCCATCTATCCACCTTAATACGGGCGCCTACCCTGTGGAGTATACATCCCCGGCAAATCCTGGCCGTCTACCTCTGCCGAGCGTAGTTCCAGTGCCACGGCGGGAGAAACCCAAGTGTCTTCCGAACGGGTAGCCTATTGGTGGGCCTGCTACACTGTTGCCCACCTCTTGCAACAACCTGGATTCCAGGGTCCTACAATCCCTTATATAGTGCGAGGCTCCCCGCACTAAGGCAGATAAACTTTGAACTAAGCCCCGTCCCATACCGGGGTAATGTGGTTGCACGGGTTAATTGTTCTGAGCGAACGCCTAGTGATCACCAATGTCATATAAAAACCACCATCACCTTGTCCTCCATTTTGATAAAAACCATTTTCGAAATCACTTCAGTGGGGTAAATAATACCCCAAGGTTTTCGGAAACATTTTTGTAAACTTTCTTTGAGTGTTCCCAGTCCTAGAGTTTTAGCTCCACTAGAAGGTTTATCAAGGGCATTGTTGCTAACCAACAAGCCACTAATTCAGGGGTAATGGGATAGGTAATCAAGGGGAGTCATCTTGATGGATGATAACAATTTGACTCGCGGAGCTTGAGTCAACAACTATTTGCTATAGGAGATATAGCAATATAAATCCATGCACTTTAATAAAACAGAAGGAGACATGCAATTGTGTAAATAGGATTTCAGATATGCATCAAGTTAGATGGCTTGCCTTGGCTGGCTTGTCCCTGGTCCTCCTCGTCCTGATACTCGTACACTTCACCTTCTTCGGTACACTCCTCGTTCAATTCTATCGCTGGGAAAAATACCAACGCACAAATAAATACACAAGCATACACAAGTCACAAACAATGCGGCATTCCATACCATATTATCAAAGAGTATCAGAAGCAAACAAGTTTAGAAAACAAAGAAGATTTTATAGGTTCTTAATTAGCAAATTATCCCTATTAGAAACTAGGGTTTCTTATTTGATGTGAACACAACAACTTAGCAACCAATTCAAGCATGCAGGCATTCCATGCATCAAACAACACACTCAACATACTTGCAGGTTGACAACAATCTTAAGAACCTAACAAAGTTGGATTTACTGAAAAACAAGCTGTGGTTAATTTCCTATGAATTAAACAATAGGAAATATCACTAGAGTACCAAATCAATCCTCAGATATTCTCTGAATCTTAGAAAAATATGAGGTAAAGTGCTCTAGAAAGCCCTTCCAGAGCATGATCCAACAAAGTTGGATTCAGCACAAAAATTCCTTTTCTACAGCAATTAGTAATTTTCCTAAGATTAATTGCACACAATGCCCTTTTAAATACTACTGCAAGAATATAGGTCCTAAATTAGCAAAACCAGTGAGTCAAGCAAGGTATATTGATAAGCTATCACTGAAAATTGGTTTCACTCATTATCAACATACCAAACTCAAGATTTGCAATTAAGTAAGAAAATAGGCTATTAACACATCACTATTTATCATTTGCTCTACATTTCTCCTAAAATCATGGGATATATGTCATCTAAAAGACATTGTCTTAAGCTACTCATAGAAATTTGATTCACACCATTTGCATGCACAGATCAAATTCTATGGAATTTCAAAGTTCACAGAATAATCAAAATTATCAGAGCATTTCTAAAAAAAAATATTTCACGGGACAGATCTGCCCGGAACGGGCTGAGGCGGAACAGATCTGGCCCAGATCTGCGGGCGACGCATGCGGGAGAGGATTTCAAACGGCTGGCAGGCGGGTCCCGGCTGTCAGCGCCCCTGGGAGGCCGAATCGGTACGCGCCGATTTCGGCCGTCTGATTAAGTGACGATCGATGGCGGTCGTTCGTCATCTCCGCGACAGAAACGAGGGCATCGGCGAGGGCTAGGGTTTGGTCGGGGGCTCACCGGTGCTCACCTGGGGCGGCTCGGCATCGATCTGGTGGTGGCGTTTGGCTGCGGTGGGTCAAAGAAGGTCGGCGAGGTCGTCAGAGAGGTGAACGTCGAAGCGACGCGGTCCTGGGCTTGCTCCTTCACCTCCAGACGCTCTGGCGAGGTCGGCGATGGCATCGGCTACTGTCGGTTCTGGCCCTGGAAAAGTATAGCGTTAGCATCGCCGGAAGTCTGGGAAGCTAGAGAGAGGGAGGAGAGAGGCCAGCGACGTCGCAGCTGACGGCAACCTTCCCCTTTTCTTCCCCGGCTTTGGTTGTTCTCTGGCGAGCTCGCTAGGGCTGGGCACGGCGAGGGAGAAGGTGGCTGGGTGCATGCGAGCTTGCAGAGAGGGGAGTGCGGAGAGAGGGAAATGACGAGTAGAGAGGGCGAGGAGAGGGGGCGTGGGGTTTTATCTGCTCGCGACGGGCTCGGTCTAGGGTGCACTCGTTGGAAACAATTGGAGGGTTTGGGCGGCGCGCTGGGGACGTCGTTGTGGTCCTAGTCCAGTGGTGTGGTCGGGGACCTCGGGCGCGTGCTGTGCCAACGGCCAGACGCACGGGTTCAGTCAGCGTGCAACGTTTTCGTTTCACGGCCGGAAGGTTCAGGTGGGCGAGCATGCTGGGCGAGGGTGGCATGTTGCTGGGGCTTCGATGCCGTGCTGGGTGATGTGCACTGCGGGGAAAAAGTGTGTGCATGCCTCAGAATGGCTATGCCGCTCTTGGCGCCCAGAGCGTGCACGGGAGGGGACAGAGCGCGGGCTAGGGGACGGCCAACGGATGGCGTGGGCGGCAGCAGGCCATTGGGCGTCGACGACGGTGGCTAGTGGGCTCTGGTGGCATGGTGGCAGGGGTTGGTTTGCCTCCTGCGCCCTGGTCAGCATGAGCGTGCGCTGGGTGGCCTTGGGCCTCGAGAGAGAGAAGGGGTGAGGTGGGGGTGATGAGTGGCTTGCAGGTGGGGTCTTGGCACTCTCCTGGGTGGCTGCTTGATGCTGGTTGGGGGTTCGAGAGGGGTGGAGTGGGAGAGAGGGGAGGGAGTGAGATCTGGGCAAGATTGCCTCGGGCTCCCCCCTCCTTTTGTGTCCAAGTGCATAGGACAAAGAGAAAAAGAGAGAGGGAGAGAGGGTAGCCGGCTAGGGTGACTCTTGGTCGAGTTTGCAAAGAAAAGGGAGAGAAAGAAAAAGAAAAGAAGAAGATTTGGTGAATTCAGCCAAATTTCATTTGAATTTTTAAAAGTGCAAAGTTTTGACCCAAGGGTGCTGGTGAAGGTTTCAATAGTGTTTTCAAACAGATAACAAGGCATCCTCCAAGTTTCAAGATTTTTGGCCGAGTGGAAATAGGGTTTTGATCTAGTTCCTATTTTCCAATATAGTGTGCAAAAATAAAGTTTAAATAAAACAAATAAAAAGATTGTTGGTGCTAAGGTTCTAATTCACTAGGTTTAGCAATAGCATGAAATCATAGCACACTTCCATGCATTCATGCAACAAGTTTAATTGAAATTGAGAAGAAAAGGATTTAAGTGGCACACACACATGCACATGAAATCATAGTGCAAAACAAGCAAGCAAGACCTAGGTTTATTCTTTCTAGGTTTGAAATGAAATTTAAATACTTTGCAGGCCAACACACATCACAATTCACACTTTGCAAGAATTTCAAATGAGAATTTTTAATCAACAGATTTTATAGAACCACATCAATGCACATGGGATCAGGCATACACATACACAATATCTTAATAAAAAGTTTTAGTTTCCCCTAAATAAAGCATCACTTGGTCTTAATATGCACTACAAAAAGTGGGCTATTACAGACCTTCCCCCCTTAAAAGAATCTCGTCCCGAGATTCCGTAGCTAAGCGTTGAGTAACTCGGGAAATTCTCACTGAAGATAAGCTTCACGTTCCCAGGTGGCCTCATCTTCGGTATGGTTACTCCATTGAACCTTGTACATGTTGATCTTTCGTCTATGGGTGAGACGGACATCTTTTTCCAGAATACAGATTGGTCTCTCACAGTAGGTCAAGTCGTGATTGAGGTCAATGGTGTCTTGATCAACCTCCTTGAAGGTCTCGGGTTGGTTAGGGGCTTGGAGACACTTGCGAAGCTGGGAGACGTGGAAGACGTCGTGAAACTCGGACAACTTTGGGGGTAGTTCTAGCTTGTAGGACAACTCTCCTCGGCGTTCAAGGATCTTGTATGGACCGATGTAGCGGGGTGCAAGCTTTCCCTTCTTGTGGAAACGCTGCATACCTTTGAGTGGAGTCACTCGAAGATAGACAAAATCTCCTACTTGGAAGGTAAGGGGTCTTCGTCGAGAATCCGCATAACTCTTCTATCTAGATTGAGCAGCCTTCAAACGGTTTCGGATTAGTTGTACTTGCGCTTTGGCTTTCTTGATGATATCGGGACCGAATACTTGGCTTTCTCCAGTCTCTGACCAGTTAAGAGGGGTTCGGCATTTACGGCCATACAGGGCTTCGAAGGGGGCCATTGGAAGACTATCTTGGTAGCTATTATTGTAGGAGAATTCGGCGAATGGCAAGCAGTCCTCCCATTTGGCTCCATAAGATAGGACACAGGCACGGAGCATATCTTCAAGAATCTGGTTGACCCTCTCGGTTTGACCTCCAGTCTGCGGATGATAGGCTGTGCTAAATGAAAGTTTGGTCCCTAAGGCTTCATGGAGTTTTGCCCAAAAACGACATGTGAATTGAGTACCATGATCGGATACGATGGTCTTGGGTACTCCATGTAGACTCACAATCCTGGAGATATAAAGATCGGCGAGTTCTCTACCATTGTGGGTGGTCTTGACGGGAATAAAGTGTGCAACTTTGGTTAGGCGATCAACAACGACCCAGATAGAGTCATGTCCTCTGTTTGACCTTGGCAGGCCAGTGATGAAATCCATACCAACTTCTTCCCATTTCCACATGGGCACCTTCAGGGGTTGCAGCAGACCCGCAGGTCTTTGGTGCTCGGCCTTGACACGCTGGCAGACGTCGCACCGGGCAATATAAAATGCTATTTCCCGCTTCATTCCATGCCACCAAAACTGCTCCTTCAAGTCTTGGTACATCTTGGTGCCTCCTGGGTGAATCGAGTAGGGAGTATCATGGGCCTCCTTCAAGATGAGCTGCTTCAACTCTTCGATACTAGGGATGCATAGGCGGCCATTATACCATAGCATACCCTGCTGATCAATCGAAAACCTAGGCACTTCTTCACGTTCCATCCTGCGCTTAATTCCTTCTATGATTTCATGTCCTTTCTGAGCTTCCTTGATTTGGTCAAAGAGAGTAGGTCGGACCTCCAGGTTGGCTAGGAACCCATGGCTCACAACCTCAAGTCCAAACCTTTCAAACTCTTCACATAAGGTAGACTCGCTGGTTTTTAGCAGGGCATTTAGGGAGCAAGGCTCTCGGCTAAGGGCATCGGCGACCACGTTCGCCTTGCCCGGATGATAATGAATACCTAAGTCATAATCTTTGATAAGTTCAATCCACCTACGCTGCCTCATATTCAACTCCTTCTGAGAGAAGATGTACTTCAAGCTCTTGTGGTCAGTGTAGATCTCACATCTGTTTCCCATAAGATAGTGCCGCCAAGTTTTGAGTGCATAAATGATGGCAGCAAGTTCTAGGTCATGGGTAGGGTAGTTTAGCTCATGCGGGCGCAGTTGACGGGATAGGTAAGCAATGACTTTGCCATCTTGCATCAGGACACTCCCAAGTCCAAGCTTGGAGGCATCGCAATAGACGTCAAAGCTTTTGATGATGTCGGGCATGGTCAAGATGGGGGCTGATACAAGTCTCTTCTTGAGCTCCTGGAAGCTCTGCTCGCACTTCTCAGTCCACTCAAACTTCTTGTCCTTCTCGAGGAGCTGGGTCATTGGGCGGGCAATGCTGGAAAAACCTTCAACAAACTTCCGGTAATATCCAGCTAATCCAAGGAATGCTCGAACTTCAATGGGATTGGTTGGGGCTTTTCTTTCTAAGATAGAGGTAATCTTCGATGGGTCAATGGACACTCCCCCGGCTGAAATAACGTGTCCCAAAAATCCACTTCCTTTAGCCAAAATTCACACTTGCTGAACTTGGTGTAAAGTTGGTGTTCCCTCAAGGTTCCCAACACTAGTCGCAGATGCTCTGCGTGCTCTTCCTCAGTCTTAGAATAGACCAGGATATCGTCTATGAATACCACCACAAACTTGTCAAGGAACTTCATGAACACCTTATTCATGAGATTCATGAAGTAGGCTGGGGCATTGGTCAGGCCAAAGGACATCACGGTGTACTCGAATAAACCGTATCATGTGGTGAAGGCGGTCTTGGGGATATCAGACTCGCGGACCTTCAGCTGATGATATCCAGTGCAGAGATCAATCTTGGAAAACACTTTAGCTCCATTCAGCTGGTCAAATAAGTCTTCAATTTTGGGGAGTGGATACTTGTTCTTGATCGTCACCTCGTTTAACTTACGGTAGTCCACACACAGTCGAATGGTACCGTCTCGCTTGTCCACAAATAGAACAGGCGATCCCCAAGGTGATGCGCTGGGATGGATAAGACCCTTGCTGAGCATATCAGTGAGCTGCCTCTTTAACTCTTCTAACTCCTGGGGGTTCATGCGGTAGGCTCTCTGCGCTATAGGGGCTATTCCGAGAATCAACTCAATAATGAACTCAATATCCCGGTCGGGAGGCATACCTGGCAACTCTTCGGGGAAGACATCGGGGTACTCACATACCACCGGGACTTGGTCAAGGGTTGGTCCAGATACAGATTTCTTGTAGTAGGCTTTGCGGGATGGCATGGTTGCAATGTGCTCGACTTGCATACCCTCACTGTTGGTTACGGTTATAGACTTCCTGGCGCAATCTATGTGCCCTTGATACTTGGACATCCAATCCATTCCAAGTACCACATCCAAACCCTTAGTGCCTAAGATGATCAGGTTGGCTTGGAATGATGCCCCATGGATAACTATGGGTACCCCTTCGCAGCATAAATGGGCTTTAACTTGGGATCCAGGAATTTGTACTATCATTTTGCATGCCATTTGAGTCGCGGTCAACCCTCCCGCGGCCACAAATTTCTCAGTGACAAACGAATGTGAAGCACCCGAATCAAACAAGACCTTTGCGGGGACTGAGTTGATGAGAAACGTACCAAGGACAACATCAGGAGCTTCGGCTGCTTCTTCTGCGGTGACATGGTTCAGGTGTCCTCGTGTAGTATTGGCTTGGTTCTTTGGGTTCTTCCCAGTGGGTCCACGGCCTTGACCCTGGTTGGGTCTCAGCGCGTTGAGGCTCGGTGCAGAGGGCTTCTTCAGAGGGCACTCCTTAAAGAAGTGTCCTAGCTGGCCGCAGGTGTAACATCCGCTGCCTTGGCTGTGGTTAGCGGGGTTGAATGTATTGCGGTTACTTTCGGAGTAGTTCCCACCTGAGGGGCGATTGCTAGAATACTGACGATTCGGGTTGTTGGGCCTGGGGGCTTGGGATGCAAACCTCTGTGGAGGGGGCGCAGCCCTGGATGGGGGCAGGCTACGGGACCTCTGTCCACTGGGTCCACCCTGACTCATCATCCTGTGCTTGTGGCTCTCACGGGCAGCCTTGTTTTTGTCTTCAACCATGATTGCAGCATCCACCATAGCTTCCAGATCAGGGTAATGTACGGCGACAAGGTAAGTCTGCAACTCCTCTTGCAGTCCATTGAGGAACCTTTCCCTCTTCTTTTCATCGGTATCAATGTCATTGGGAGCATACCTTCCCCAGGTGGTGAACTTGTCGAGGTACTCAGGAACACTCATCCCTCCTTGCTTCAGATTGAGGAACTTGTCCCTCATGATCTTGATGAGTCCAGAAGGGATATGGGCCTTGCGAAACTTGGTCTTGAAGGCCTCCCAAGTCATCACTTGGCCCTCGGGCTGCATGGCGCGGACATTTTCCCACCATGCTCCAGCTGCTCCAGCTAGGAAGTGGGTGGCATACAGCACCTTGTCATTGGCTCCAACTCCAGCGTACTCTAGCTTGTTCTCAATAGTGCAGAGCCAATCATCGGCCTCTAGTGGTTCAGTGGACTTGGAGAAAACTGGGGGATTGGAGTTCTGAAAATCCCTAAGCTTGTTTTGGGCCTCATCATTGCCATGGCCACCATTGTTGTGGTGGGTGGTGATCTGGGTGAGGTGTTGGAGTGTGGCGAGGTTAGCTTGGCGCTCGGCACGTGCGGCTTCACAATCCTCTAGCATGAGCCACAGTACCTGCGTCATGTCAGGCTCAGGAGGTGGGGGCGGGTTGTTTCCAGCGTGGCCTCGAGTTTCCGGAGCCATTCTGGAGAGAAGTTTATCTTGTGAGATACAACAACAGTTTTGAATGCAAGGGGGAAATAAGTTGTGCAACATGACATGGAAGGAAATCATAAGAAACATAGCTACACCAACATCCATAAACATACATCACCAAACATAATCATCCAAGTCCACCACATGCATACATACATACAAAAGAGGTGCCACATAAGTCTAGCACACATACCACAGAGTCTCATGCAACACATACCAAATGGTTTCAGCTGAACCATACAACACACCTAACGCAAAAGGGGTCGATCTAGCCACTACGCGACATCCTAAGTGAGGTAGCAGTGCGCCGGGTACCTACTCGTCGACGCTAACTTGAGGCACAACCTCCTCGAGGTCCTCCTCACTCGGGGTCGCAGGAGCGTAGAAGTCCATGATAGCGTCGCGGTCATCACCGCCATCGCTACCACGGTCATCGTCGTCAGTGCTCGCGGGCTCCTCGTTGTAGGCCTCCTGGTGGTCATCATCGCGGCCAAGTACCTCCTCGTTCTCCTTGCGGAGCTCGGCGGTCTCCTCCTCTAACTCGGACACATGGCTCTCGAGTGAAGCTAGGTGATCCTCCAGATCACAGGCGCGCTGTCGCAGAGCCCTGTTCCTCTTCACGATCCTCCTCTTGGCAGCGAGGAGACGGTGACGAGAGAAAATGGACTCCTGCAGGTCCTCACGAAGAACGGCCAGCTCCAGGCCTCGCTCGTCGGCAACCATACGGATGTGGTCCAGCTGCCCTTGGGTGTGGTGCAGCAGGGCCTCCGTGTGGCAAAGGTGGCGAGTGAAGGGGGTGTGTGCGGCGGCCTAGTGAGGAAAGCCATCGTAGTCGACTCGCCCGTAGTGCTCGTAGCGGGTGCCGAGTAGCTCGTCGTAGTGGAGGTGGACGAGGCGCAAGATAGTGTGTCGGAGGACACGCATAAGTCTGTCGCCCCACGTGCGCTCGATCACCTCGAAGGTGAACTCTGGAGAGGTCGGCGGGACCTCCTTCCCGCGGACCTAGCAAACGACCTGGTACGCCAACTCACGGGTACCCTCCTTGAAGAGCTGATAGCCTCGGACCTCCGGACGTGGGCGTCTGAGACGTGCGGCCAACTCCACTAAGTCACGCTCAAAGACGAGCACGTCCTCGTGGGTACCGACCTGACGGTGTGCAGTAGGAGCGTTCATCTACACAAATTTTTAAGGTAGGTTGAGTTAATAACTTACCCAAGTGTGCAATATTTTAAATAACAGTAAAAACTTAAATTAAGATGCAAGTAGTCTAAATGCTTAAAGAGTAAGGTGAGAGATGAGAGCAATATATATTTACCTTATATATATTAAGCCATCTCTTATAACTTTTTAACAGTGAAAATAGTTTTACGTCCGGTCTAACGCCCATGCTATCTAGGGTCTCCTAAGGTCAGGATGGCTCTGATACCAACTCTGTGGGGACCCCGGTTTACCATCCAGAATTCCCGTTATGCATACAATTCATGATCCCAGGAAGACCATCATGAATCCACATAACAGAGTTGGCATTACAGAGTACATCATCCATTACATAAATAAGTCGTTTAGTCTTACATGGCCACTTGGCCAAATTCAAATGCCTCGCAAGGCAAGTTCACTAACATAGCAGCGGTAACAAAGATAGCATCGGTAGCCCGAGTCATGCCTCTACCCTACAGGCGACTGACCGGGAGACGGATCCTAGTTTGCATCGGCGTCGTCGAACTCCTCACCATCATCCTTGTAGTCTTCATAATCTGGCCAAGTTAATAGCCAGGGACAAAGCCGTGAGTACATTTTGGAATTGTACTCGCAAACCACCAAAGAAGGAACAAGTTGCATGCTATTTGGCTGTAGCAAGGGAAGTTGGGTTGAGGCTAGTGCTTACTTCTAACTAAGGTTTCTCGTGACGACATATCATGTCATACGACATCTCTATATCATAGTTTCTCTTGTCGATATTGCATGTCATGCGACATCTCTATATCCTTATAGAGAAGAGTTTTTGTAAAGCATTTTTAGAAAAGCACTAGGAAAGGGGGAACTCATTTTCAAGAGAAGAGCCGGGGTCAATCAAACATGACCACCATCCTTATTAATTTCGGTCAATCGCACATGACCACTTCCAACCCTTCGGCAGTACCCTGCAAGTCCTCCGGACCATAACCGTGCCACGGCAGTACCCTTCGAGTACTTCATCCGGCACCTTTCTCCAATTTTTTTTTTCGAAACCAACTTTTGGAAACCAAAATCGACATTGGGCTAGGCAACGGTCGTCCCAACTGTCCATGACCGAGGACTCGGCTATTCGAATAGAATTATACTCTGCAGAGGTTGTACACTTTACCCACACCATCCGATAAATCTGTCGGGATTCCACCACGGACCGTCATACACAAGTATGCGGGGTTCGGATAATCGATCATAGCCTTCCATCTATCCACCTTAATACGGGAGCCTACCCTGTGGAGTATACATCCCCGGCAAATCCTGGTCGTCTACCTCTGCCGAGCATAGTTCCAGTGCCACGGCGGGAGAAACACAAGTGTCTTCCGGACGGGTAGCCTATTGGCAGGCCCGCTACACTATTGCCCACCTCTTGCGACAACCCGGATTCTAGGGTCCTACAAACCCTTATATTGTGCGAGGCTCCCCGCACTAAGGCAGATAAACTTCGAACTAAGCCCCGTCCCATACCAGGGTAATGTGGCTGCACGGGTTAATTGTTCTGAGCGAATGCCTAGTGATCACCAATGTCATATAAAAACCACCATCACCTTGTCCTCCATTTTGATAAAAACCATTTTCGAAATCACTTCAGTGGGGTAAATACTACCCCAAGGTTTTCGGAAACATTTTTGTAAACTTTCTTTGAGTGTTCCCAGTCCTAGAGTTTTAGGTCCACTAGAAGGTTTATCAAGGGCATTGTTGCTAACCAACAAGCCACTACTTTAGGGGTAATGGGATAGGTAATCAAGGGGGGTCATCTCGATGGATGATAACAATTTGACTCACGGAGCTTGAGTCAACAACTATTTGCTACAGGAGATATAGCAATATATAGCCATGCACTTTAATAAAACAGAAGGAGACATGCAATTGTGTAAATAGGATTTCAGATATGCATCAAGTTAGATGGCTTGCCTTGGCTGGCTTGTCCCTGGTCCTCCTCGTCCTGATACTCGTACACTTCACCTTCTTCGGTACACTCCTCGTTCGATTCTATCGCCGGGAGAAATAGCAACGCACAAATAAATACACAAACATTCACAAGTTACAACCAATGTAGCACTCCATACCATATTATCAAAGAGTATCAGAAGCAAACAAGTTTAGAAAACAAACAAGATTTTATAGGTTCTTAATTAGCAAATTATCCCTATTAGAAACTAGGGTTTCTTATTTGATGTGAACACAACAACTTAGCAACCAATTCAAGCATGCAGGCATTCCATGCATCAAACAACACACTCAACATACTTGCAGGTTGACAACAATCTTAAGAACCTAACAAAGTTGGATTTACTGAAAAACAAGCTGTGGTTAATTTCCTATGAATTAAACAATAGGAAATATCACTAGAGTACCAAATCAATCCTCAGATATTCTCTGAATCTCAGAAAAATATGAGGTAAAGTGCTCTGGAAAGCCCTTCTAGAGCATGATCCAACAAAGTTGGATTCAGCACAAAAATTCCTTTTCTACAGCAATTAGTAATTTTCCTAAGATTAATTGCACACAATGCCCTTTTAAATACTACTGCAAGAATATAGGTCCTAAATTAGCAAAACTAGTTAGTCAAGAAAGGTATATTGATAAGCTATCACTGAAAATTGGTTTCACTCATTATCAACATACCAAACTCAAGATTTGCAATTAAGTAAGAAAATAGGCTATTAACACATCACTATTTATCATTTGCTCTACATTGCTCCTAAAATCATGGGACCGATGCCATCTGAAAGACATTGTCTTAAGATACTCATAGAAATTTGAATCACACCATTTCCATGCACAGATCAAATTCTATGGAATTTCAAAGTTCACAGAATAATCAAAATTATCAGAGCATTTCTAAAAAAAAAATTTCACGGGCCAGATCTGCCCGGAACGGGCTGAGGCGGAACAGATCCGGCCCAGATCTGCGGGCGATGCGCGTGGGCGAGGATTTCAAATGGCTGGCTGGCGGGGCCCAGCTGTCAGCGCCCCTGGGAGGCCAAATTAGTATGCGCCGATTTTGGCCGTCCGATTAAGTGACGATCGACGGCGGTCGTTCGTCGTCTCCGCGACAGAAACGTGGGCGTCGGCGAGGGCTAGGGTTTGGTCGGGGGCTCATCGGTGCTCACCTGGGGCAGCTTGGCGTCAATCTGGTGGTGGCGTTTGGCTGCGGTGGGTCGGAGAAAGTTGGCGAGGTCATCGGAGAGGTGAACATCGAAGCGGCGCGGTCCTGGGCTTGCTCCTACACCTCCAGACGCTCCAGCGAGGTCGGCGATGGCGTCGGCTACTATCGGTTCTGGCCCTGGAAAAGTATAGCGTTAGCATCACCAGAAGTCTGGGAAGCTAGAGAGAGGGAGGAGAGAGGCCAGCAACATCGCAGGTGATGGCAACCTTCCCCTTCTCTTCCCCGGCTTCAGTGGTTCTCCGGCGAGCTCGCTAGGGCTGGGCACGGCGAGGGAGAAGGTGGCTGGGCGCGTGCGAGCTTGCAGAGGAGAGGGAAGTGCGGAGAGAGAGAAATGACGAGCAGAGACGGTGAGGAGAGGGGGCGTGGGGTTTTATCTGCTCGCGACGGGCTCGGTCTAGGGTGCACTCGATGGAAACAATTGGAAGGTTTGGGCAGCGCGCTGGGGACGGCGTTGTGGTCCTAGTCCAGTGGTGTGGTCGCGGAGCTCGGGCGCATGCTGTGCCAACGGCCAGACGCACGGGTTCAGTTAGCGTGCAACGTTTTCGTTTCACGGCCGGAAGGTTCAGGTGGGCGAGCGTGTTGGGCGAGGGTGGCATGTTGCTGGGGCTTCGATGGCATGCTGGGTGACATGCACTGCGCGGGGAAAAAGTGTGTGCACGCCTCGGAATGGATATGCCGCTCTCGGCGCCTAGAGCGTGCACGGGAGGGGACAGAGCGCGGGCTAGGGGACGGCCAGCGGACGGCGTGGGCGGCAGCAGGCCATTGGGTGTCGACGACGGTGGCTAGTGGGCTCTGGTGGCATGGTGGCAGGGGTTGGTTTGCCTCCTGCGCCCTGGTCGGCACGAGCACGCGCTGGGTGGCCTCGGGCCTCGAGAGAGAGAAGGGGTGAGGTGGGGGTGATGAGTGGCTTGCAGGTGGGGTCTTGGCACTCTCCTGGGCGGCTGCTTGATGCTAGTTGGGGGTTGGAGAGGGGTGGAGTGGGAGAGATGGGAGGGAGTGAGATCTTGGCAAGATTGCCTCGGGCTCCCCCTCCTTTTGTGTCCAAGTGCATAGGAAAAAGAGAATAAGAGAGAGGGTAGCCGGCTAGGGTGACTCTTGGTCGAGTTTGCAAAGAAAAGGGAGAGAAAGAAAAAGAAAAGAAAAAGATTTGGTGAATTCAGCCAAATTTCATTTGAATTTTTAAAAGTGCAAAGTTTTGACCCAAGGGTGGTGGTGAAGGTTTCAATAGTGTTTTCAAACAGATAACAAGGCATGCTCCAAGTTTCAAGATTTTTGGCCGAGTGGAAATAGGGTTTTGATCCAGTTCCTATTTTCTAATATAGTGTGCAAAAATAAAGTTTAAATAATAGAAATAAAAAGATTGTTGGTGCTAAGGTTCTAATTCACTAGGTTTAGCAATAGCATGAAATCATAGCACACTTCCATGCATTCATGCAACAAGTTTAATTGAAATTGGGAAGAAAAAGGATTTAAGTGGCACACACACATGCACATGAAATCATAGTGCAAAACAAGCAAGCAAGACCTAGGTTTATTCTTTCTAGGTTTGAAATGAAATTTAAATACTTTGCAGGCCAACACACATCACAATTCACACTTTGCAAGAATTTCAAAAGAGAATTTTTAATCAAAAGATTTTATAGAACCACATCAATGCACATGGGATCAGGCATACACACACACAATATCTTAATAAAAAGTTTGAGTTTCCCCTAAATAAAGCATCACTTGGTCTTAATATGCACTACAAAAAGTGGGCTGTTACAAAATACAAGGTAACGATTGGGTGCGTTATGGATTGGCCCCCATGACGACTACTCAAATTGTTCGCTCTTGATATGAGGAATGGTAAATCTAGAGAGACATACCTACAAGAGAGACGACGTTGTTAAACCTGAACCCTAGAAGGATAAGATATTGTACCCTTATAATGGGCAAGTGTTGCCAAAACGTAGGAATACGGTGAGGATGAACCACAAGCTTACCGTTGAAGATGACTTGCAATAGAAGATAGTGGTGTATAAGAAGCTATTAGAAAGTTTTAACTTGGTGATATGAGATGAAGCTATTAGAACATCTTAACTTGGTTATTCTAATTGACCCAAAGAGTGACTCTTCAGTGTCCAAAGTAGTTCAACAAATATCATTGAAGCACTACAACGGAGGAAGCTATACTCAAGCCATCTTGAGGAAGAGTGGATGCTATAGTATGTGAATGGACACCCACCTATTGAAAATGAAGATAGAAAATAACTATGGGTTCAAAAGATGACACAATGCCAAGTCAAAACCAGGGTGTGCCCCGTATGAACCCAAAGACCTAGACTACCCACAAAAGTTTCTTTTAAGGGTGGTAGCCCACCTAGTACCCCAAACCCATCTTTCTTTCTAGCCTCTCCAAATCTCGGGGACGAGATTTCTTTTAAGGGTGGTAGTCTGTCACATCCCAAAATTTTGGAATGTGAAAAATAAATAAAATAGAAACCATGTATGTTTGAATTGATTGAAATTTCACAAGGAATTAAAACTTTTTTAAAAGCTTTATTAGGAAAACCATTTCAAACTTTCTATTATTATTCCTTGAAGAACTTATTTGAGAAAATAAGAATTCAAAATACTATTTTGTATCTAATCAAACCTATGCAAGCTTGTTTGCAAAGGAAATTTATACAAATGATTTATATTAAATGAAGTTTGCATTACTAAAAACTTACTTGAAAATAAAAAGTCTTTATAGAGTTTATTCTCTGAATTTTTAAAAGGATTATTTCAAAGTCCTATTTCTATTTTAGATTATTAACATAAAGCCCTTTAAGCCAAATTATAAAGTTTTTCTTAAAAATCTTACTTTGTTTTGAAAACTTGTTTTCTTACTGTTCTGGAATGTTGTCTTGAATTTTAGAAAATTTTACAAATTGGTTTGAATTTAATTGAAGCCAAAATGCAAAAGTTATGAAAGAAATAGAAAATAGAAAAAGAAAAGAGGAAAAGAAGAAAAAATATATAAAAGGGGCCTGGGGAACCCCTTCGGCCCAGCAAAGGAATCAGCCCACGGCCCACCCCGGATTATCTCCTAAACCGGTATCTCTTTTGTCTCTCTCTCTCTGACAAGTGGGGCCCGGGTGTCATCCCTAACCTCCAGCTAAAATCACGCCTGGGAGCTCGCCGAGCCGCGTGATCCTCTCCCCATCAATTTGGTTGATATCTTGCCCAATTCATCGCACCCCTGCGCCTATAAGAACCCCTCGCCCCTCTCTCAGTTTCCCCTCTCCTCTCTCTCTCAACTACGCCGCCATGCCGACGAAATTCTGCGTCGGGATCCGCCTCTACCGATAAAGTTTCCGGTGAGCACAGACTACCCTGACTCCTCCCTCTTGTTTATCTCTTCTTATTATTGCCTGGCGCATCTCCCAAACATGACCATATTTTTGCTTGCGCCCCAGAGCAACAAATCCGCCCTCACCAAAATCTTGCCGTTCGCGACCACGACTCCGGCGAGCAATCACCGGACAACCAGAGCGCCTCAAGATCGTCCGCTTCGCCACCACGATCACCTCGGTAGTCTGCATCGTCTGGTAAGTTCACCATCCCTAGAATCTTCCTGCAGTCGTCATGCCGCCCGCGTCCATAGTTGCATCGCCACTGCACCTAAACTCCAGCCGCCTCTCTCCTCTGTCACAGGAAACGAAGATTCATGTGCTGCACACCGTCGTCACCGATGTTTCCTCCCGAACGCCGTCGTCACATCCGCTAGTCTCAAAAACCGCCGGAACCACCTCGGTGTTGATCTCCAGAGCCGCCGGAGCCTTGCCATCAACGCTTCGTGGTGAGTCCTCCCCTCCTTCCTGTTCTGGCCGTAAGATCTAGATCCGATGGCATACAACAAATCACTTATCGAAGGGGTATGCTCAGATCTGAGCCATTCAGATCTCTTTAGATCTGATGGATGAAAACCCTAATCCACATGAAGCGGTACCAGCCAATCAGAAGCCTGCACGTGGTCGTCTCTGGATAAGCCCCGGTTCAATTTCGTTTTAAAATTTCAGAAAATAGTCTAACCTTCAAAAATCCATATCTTTTGTTCTATTTATTCAAAAATTGCAAATAATATGTCCCTGAACTCCTAAAAATGTGTAGAACACAATTGTGCAATAAAATTTGTCTTTTGAACTAGTTGAAAACATTCAAATTTAAATATGTGAGTTTGAGTGTTTTTAATATAGTTCAAATTCTATAAATCCTTTTTAATTTATTCTTTTTGCAATAGGATCATATTGTTATCCTCTATCCAGTAGAACTACTGCACAATTTTTTTGGACCAATTTTATCAAGTATTCAAATTCAAATGAGGATTTGAGTATTTTTCCTCTAGATTTAATTCTATAAATATTTTAGGCATAATTCCTTTTGCAAAATTGCTTACCTTGATAATGAAAAACCACCAGAACACTTCACACACTTTCTCCACTTATTCAAAATTCAACTCTATTGGTTCATCCTATTTGCAAGCTATAGATGTGTTATTTGAAACACCTTGCAAATATCAAGTCTCAATTCCTGTCATGCACTTTGTGCTATTTGATTTTGTTCCACTATGCAATTGGTGTGAATTACCCTAAGTCCTAATGACCTTACACTCCACCATGCCTTAGTGAAAATCTACTCTCTGTCCTTACCCTAGTGGAAACTATCAACTCCATCTCATCTAAATTCTTCTAAGTGTTTTGACCACCCCATCCAAACACTATGGCATAGAAGTTTTTCCCATATCAATACCATGGAGAAGAATTTGAAGAGAAGACAAGGAGTTGAAGGCAAAGCAAGAAGTTAAAAGAGAAGACAAGGAGATGAAGCAAAAAGAAGAAGTTGAAGAGAAGACAAGAGATGAAGGAAAGACAAGAAGATCAAGAGAAGAGAGACCAAGTCAAGAAGATGAAAGTGTTAGACCTCATGACTTAGAATTTATTCATCTAACTTCTCAAACCAAGCCTAACAATCTCCTTGAAACTATTTTTACTAAGTGTTTGACACTTCTTAACAATCTAGAAAACCCCCATCAATCCTTTGAAGTCTTTGACTTAGCCATTCTCTCCATCCATATCAAGTCAACTTCATGCCCCAATCTTTTGTCCAATTATCATTAAGACTTTGAAGACTAAGCTAAAACAAATAAACACTTGTGTTGTCTTGTTTGATTATATTGCTTGATTGGTGTGTTTATGTTGTGTTACTTTCTATCTTATAGTTGTATGGAGAGCCACGTGTGTTGATTAAGAGAAGTACAATCTTCAGAAATTTCTAAGGCAAGTGTCACTCTTGTTCATAAAATTCCCAATGATGTTTTACTATGCATGTAGTATTTCTCTTCTTTTAATAATATGCATGTGTAGATTGTTAGGCTTGCTATCTCCTATTTAGGATATCCCTGATTACCCTGTTAGAAGAAACACCATAAGTGTAGATTGCTTAGTTGTGCTATAGAATTCGTGGTTGGGATTCCACATGTTCTTTTATTAAGTTTGAAAACTATGTTTTGCAAAAACTAAGAAAACAACTAAGTTAATGAAACACCTGGGTGGGAAATTGGTAAGATGGATTTATGTTGAGTGGTTACACCGGAGCCATCTCTATGGTGGTCATGTGTATCTCACTTGTAGATGGCCACCCAGGAACAAAGAGATTGGAGACATTCAAGTCATGAAGCTTCCAGTGCAACCACGAGTCATATGGGCTCTGTCTTGACTAACTAAGTTGCATGATCTCAGCCAGACGAACAGAGGGTGGTAGTGATTTGTAGGATGGAACGCGTCCGGGTTGGTCTGAGGGATTGCTTCTGAAAGGTCTCGTCTTAGTCTTCACTTGGCCATTTGAGCAAAATGAGCATCATGGCAAAAGAGGTTGACTGAGTCTTGTGGGAAAAGTGCACCACCTCTACAGAGTGTTAAAACTAAGTACTTAGCTGTGTCCCTGGTTACGGACAATTTTGAGCAACATGAATTGAAGCTGTTCAAGGATCTCCTCATCCCGACTTCTTCAGAATTATAACTTGAAGGGTGAACAAGGCATTGTTGTGTGATCATAATTATGTACACCTAGTGGATTCCTGTGTGTGCATAATTAACTAGGAGCACCTGGTGGATTCCAGTGTGTCCAGTAGTGCTTTAAAAGAAAAATGAGATCTTTTGAAAAGTAGGATAAACAATTGCTTTTCTGCAAGCTCAGCCTAAAGGTCCACTCAGCCAAATATTCATTTAAGTGTTAGGTTCCATTTGTGTCCACCACAGGTGACATCTTGCCAATACAATTCAAATGTATTGACCCTTTGTGGCTGCAACGTTTCATGTTGCAGGTTTTGACGATAAGAAAGGTACGATAGGGTTATGAGTCTATCTGCAGCATGTTCGCCTGTGGCACATGAAGAAGAAGGACTCCATGCTGTTTTTTATTTCATTGTAAACTCTGATAGCTTTACGCAATGAATATTGTAAAGTTTCTTTATGTAATTATTGGATCATGCGATGTAATAAAATGACCCTTGTTTCTTAATATTACATCTTAAACTATGTGTGCTAGCGTTTGATCCCAGGACTAGCACTGAAAAGCACAGGGATCATCATCTTTAATAGGTGAGGTCACTACAGTGGGCTTCAAGAGAAGTACTCATTGTCACTGCTTTCTTCAAATGCTTGGAAGCACGAGTAGGAGTACTTTTTGCAAGAGGAACTGTTGATGACTTAACCACCACAGTTTTCTCCTGAGAGGGCTCCTTGGAGATGGTCAAAGCATCGAGAAGAGGAGCAGCTGCAGCATCCTTCTTCGGATCGTCATCGTCCCTGAGAAGGAAACACTTGGAATCAACAAAAAGGATAATAGTTACGGATAGAAAAGTTTGGATATAAAAAGGTAGCAAAACTCACGAGTCCAGTGCGTCAAACATTTCAAGAGCAGAGGCCTTGGCAGTAGAGGGCTCCCCCGGCGCTTCCTTTGGAGAGGAAGTACTCGAGGAAAGCAGTTCGTTGAGATGCTTCCTTTTCTTATCTAGGCTTGGCTCTCCAGAATTAGCAGGGGGAGGCGATGAAGTAGAGCCGCTTTCTTCTCGAGAAACTTTGGCATAATCTCCGTCCTGGCCTTCGTCAGCCTCGAGGGCTTCAGAAGCAGCAGAAGCAGGATCAGCCTGAATTGGCCCGTCCTCTGGAAGAGGAGGACGAGAAATCAAAAATTGGTGGCCTACAAAAGAATCAATCACAAAATATCAAAAAACAACAGCAAAACACAAAATGACAAAGAATAAAGAAGTCGACATTGACGAGTTATAGAGCACAGACCTCGGGTAAAGGATGAGTGGAGTCGAAGAAATCAGCTATCAAAACTGGGATCTCTTTCTCCTTCGTGAGAGTAGTCAAAGCTCTCACTCGTTTTTCGAGACCCTTTTTCTCTAGGTCCTCCTTGGACACTCGAGAAGGATCTTTCGAGCTAGAATACGACCACAGTTTGCAGACACGAGCTTGGAGAGGTTGAATGCACCTCTACAGGAAAAACACCATGACTTGCGTCCCTGTTAGTGCACCTCCAGTTGCGCTCTTTAGACTCTGAATGCGAGTCAGCAAGGGCTTGATGTCCTTGATCTCAGCTTCCGTGGGAGGAGAGTCCCACGATGTCAGCTTCGACAGACTCTTGTTTGCATCAAAGGGGGCAATACCAAATTTGTCAGAGGAAGTAGTCTTTTAGTCCTTGATGTAGAACCATTTCTTCCTCCAACCTTGAACTGAGGCAGCCATGTTAAATTCGAGATAATGCGCCTCGGTGTGCACAGATATGACAGCCCCGCCAGCTCAGGGTTCTTAGATAAAGACACACTGGGGCGGAGGCGGAAAAGAAGTTTCCAAAGAATCCAATGGGGATCGACCCCCAGGAAGGACTCACAGAGGGTGATGAAGCAGGCAATGTGTAAAACAGAGTTCGGCGTGAGCTGGTGAAGCTGCACGCCATAAACAAAGAGGAGCCCACAAAGAAATTCGTGGGCAGGAAGAGAAAGGCCACGGAGAAGGAAGGAAAGAAACATCACCCAATAACTGCTCGAGGGCTTGGGGATGCGTTCGG
Organism: Dactylis glomerata; assembly: GCA_007115705.1. NCBI lineage: Eukaryota > Viridiplantae > Streptophyta > Magnoliopsida > Poales > Poaceae > Dactylis > Dactylis glomerata. The sequence goes on from QXEO01000553.1 coordinate 14,699,420, forward strand.
TGCTGGGGAAGGACGAGGAACCCCTCCCTCTGAGCCTTGGTCAGATCGGATTCTTCAAATTTAGAGGGAACCAAGCTGGTCGCCGCATTCCCGCTCTTCTTCTTCTTCATCTTTTCTTTGTGCACAACCTTCTTTGTGGGCATTCGGAGGAGATGCGCTCGGGGGCTACAAGGAAACTCAAGAGCATAGGGAAGATGAAGCAATGGCGGCGGCGGAGAGGCAGAGAGCTGGTAAACAGTAAAAACAGAGGTCTCCCCCTTATAAAGCTTCCTGTGAAAGGAACACGGGCTGAGATGTGGCGCACGAAGCGGAAGCGGTAAGCCCACTAACGAGCAGAAAACTGTAAAATTGCTACGCTGCCCACGTGCAACGGTCAGCATTCAGTCAAATCGCATGAATAGTGACTCTATCAATGACGTCACAAGCGTTGAGTCACCGAAAAATAATAAATCATGATACGATTCAAAGATCATGGCTTCCCGCAAAACACTTAGTAATATCCTCGAGGGCTACTCTGCTCATCAGTGCTAATCAAAGTACCCGACGAACATTCAACAAGTAATACCAGGCAGCGGTGAAGGAACACTTTTCTGTGAATCTATACTCGAAAAAACTTTCGACTATACCCTCGGGGGCTACTACCATCGGGAGCGCTGGTCGCGCACTCGATGAAATCATTACGCAAAATAAAGCGACTATGCAAAGCATGCAAGGAAAAAGTTTACTTGAGCCTATACTAGAAAAACTTTCAACTATAGTCTCAGGGGCTACTCCCATTGGGAGCACACCCAACGAAATTTCAGTTTCCAAGAATAATAAAGAAGGCAAAAGAAGACTTGTTTATTGATGTTTCTCCCATCGAGAGCAAATTCATATTAGTCAAAAGTTGGAGAACCCGAAGATTTCAGTATTGAAACAGTCAAACATGGCTAAAATGATTGCAAGATATGATTCTCGAGTTGCATCATCGTGACAAAACTCGAATGCCATGATTGAAACAGAACGTGAAGGTAAGACCCCAGGATCCATCCTGTGTGGCCTAGTATACGCACCTGGATGCGCTCTGCTAGTAACTTTCCGTGTCTACGACGCGAAGAAAATCCTGGTGGACGCACTGGGTACCCTGAGAACTACTAGAACTCTTTCTTTGTAAGTCCTAAATGTGGCAAAAGAATGGGTTAGACCAGGTCCCAGATTCAAGTTCAAGGGGATTGAATTTGAAGTAGGTGACAAGTATCTGCTCCGATAATTAACTGGCCTCTTGATCAGTTAGAGCTGTCAGGCTTGTTAACCAAAAACCCCTTGCAAAATACTATAATGAAAGTTGTTTAATTGAGTACACGGAGAAGAAGAAGTCGAATATTGATCAAGTCAAAGATATGAAGATTTGAGATTCAACCCAAATCTATAATTTTGGTAGAATCTCAGGGGCTACTGAAAAGGGTATAGCTAATAGAGCCCGTTACCTATGTACCCCTGAGGCCCGTTAAGCTAGGCCCAAGAATATTCGTAGTTGAAGTACGATTCTGTGTTGTATACAGACATTGTAATATGTATCGGACCCGACCGGTTCCTTGAGACTTGGCCACCTATATATAGGGGCCAGGAGAGGCCGGTCAGGGACAAATTAAGTGTAAGCCAAGTTGATCACCATGTTTATTCTTGATACATGCCTTGTTTGACTGATCTTTACCTTCGAGTTCATCCGACGCCCTATTCCCCGGATCCTAACTCCTTCATCTAGGACATTTGTCGAGTTAACCCTCGTCACTCAGCAAACACGTTGAAGTTGAAGTTGGATTTAGCCATTTGATCTACAAAATTTGCAAGTACAATTTAGACTATGTTCATGAGAATTAGTTCAACTTAATCAAATTACTAGATGAACTCCCACTAAATTCAACATCCTGCAAGTTGTTTAGTGAACACGATCCAAATTCACCACACCTTATCCGATCTTCACGAGAAGAGATGTGGTTTCAATGGTGGACAACAAAGTGTCAATCATATCATTCATATGACTCATGCTTAACCTTTCGGTTCATGTGTTCCGAGGCCATGTCTGTACATGCTAGGCTCGTCAAGTCAAACCCAAGTATCTCCACATGTGCAAAACTGGCTTGCACCCGTTGTATGTGAACATAGAGTTTATAGCACCCGATCATCATGAGATGCTTCAAAATGACGAACTTTAGCAACGACGCATACGAGGGGAGAACACAATTTTATCTTGATCTTTAAATGAGGAATCATCTTACAATGCTACCATCGCGATCAAAGCATAATAAGATACATAAAGAATAAACATCACATGCATAAAATTATGTGACATGGTGATATGTCTCAAATGTATCTATAATGTTTGATGCTCCATGCTTGTTTTTACACCATTTGCCTTGTGTTTCGTTACACTTCATGGCATTTTTATGCAATTTCTGGAACTAACCTATTGACAAGATGCTAACTTTATCACTCTCATGCTGGTAACTCCAGAAAAATTTGACTGGGCAAAGAATTTCCTAAGATCATCTCTCTGGCAAATTATGATTGAAAATGACTCAGAGGAGAATTGTATACCTTTTGTTGTACCTGATTCATGCTCTGTGTAGTAGGCACCTGTTTGCTAGATTACTGATTTGGAAGAATGCTCTGATAATTTTCTTTAGTCTGGAGGGGAGAAGGAGGATCTGGTGACACCGTCAGCTCCAAAAATAAAGAGAAGGGGTAAAGGGGCACTTGTTGAAACTGAGGTAAGGAGAAGCCCTAGAATCTTGGAGCTAAATGATGGTTTTAAAAGTCATTCCTGCTGCAATAATAAAAATTGTCTATCTTGCTTGGCTGCCCCTCCAGTCACAAAAAACAATATAGTTAAAAATCTTGCAATCTCCTTTTGCAAGGTCTCCTCTGAAAACTTGGAAAACAAACTGAAGAAACAGAGCAAAAAGGGAAGCAAGGAGAAAGATGCTGGGGACGTTGGTGTCAAGGCCCAGCAAGGAAAGAAGAAGAAAACCAACTAGTTCCCAATGATTAGCATCTTTACTTTTGTTAAGATATGGGGAAGACCCCCAAGTTGCTGTAATAAGTTTGTTAAGATGTGGATCTATGTTATTTTGCTGAACTTCCATGTACTGAAAGCTGCTAAATGTTGCATCTGCTGTGGGATTTGCCTCTGGTATATTTGGTATTGCCACTTGGTTAATATGAATATTTGCTACTCAATGATGAAAAGAATTGCATGAAAAAAGACCTGTATTGTTGACAGAGCTGCTGTCCATTTTGTGAATGGGCAACTGACTGAAAAAACCCCCAATTGGTTTAATCATAAATAGCAAAAGAATTTGGAAGATTATGAACTGGAACATAAGGGGAATAAACTCAGAGAAAAAATGGTTTGCTTTATCAAATAAAATAGAAGAATGTGGCTGTGACATCATTTGCTTACAAGAGACCAAAAGACAATCATTTGACTCACAATATCTAAAAAAATTCTATCCAAGGAGATTAAGCAAGTTTGCTTATCTACCTTCTAATGGAGCTTCTGGGGGCATACTTATTGTTTGGAATGATGCCATTTTCAATGGAGAATTACTTTTCCAGAATGATTTCTCCATCTCGATAAACTTTACCTGCAAACTCTCAAATGATTCTTGGGTTCTTACTTCTGTATATGGACCCTGTCAAGCTGAACAAAAAGCTCTCTTTATTGATTGGTTTGCCAACATTGACATGCCTGATGAAACTGACTGGATTGTTCTGGGAGACTTTAACTTTATCAGAGGACCTGAAGATAGAAACAAGCTAGGAGGAGATATAAATGATATGATTCTTTTTAATGATGCTATTAACAGACTTGGCCTTATTGAATTGCCCCTCAAAGGAAGAAAATTTACATGGAGCAATATGCAACAAGATCCTTTATTGGAGAAGCTTGATTGGGTTTTCACTTCTGCTTCCTGGACAATTTCCTATCCTTCTTCTTTTGTCTAACCTATGGTGAAACCTACATCAGATCATGTTCCTTGTGTGATTGCTTTTGAAAGTAATATTCCTAGATCTCCCATTTTAGGATTTGAAAACTACTGGTTGCATCATTCTTCATTTAAAAGCATAGTGCAAAATGCTTGGAACATTCCAGTGAATTATTCTGATAGTGCCAAGAAGATAAATGCAAAATTCAAGGATCTCAGAATAGGACTGAAATTGTGGGCAAAAAACCTTCCTTGCCTCAAGAAGACTATTGCACAAGTAAATGAGGTGATTGATTTGCTTGACAATTTTGAAGAATTCAGAGCTTTGTCAACTGCAGAATGGAACCTAAGAGAGATTCTAAGATCACATGTTCTTGAACTCATCCAAAACTAGAGAATTTACTGGAAGCAAAGGGGGAAAATCAAATGGGTCAAGCTAGGGAATGAGAACACTAAATTCTTTCATACAAAGGCAACAATCAATTTCAGGCATAATCATATTGCAACACTTCAGAATGAAGACCATGTTGAGATTTCTGACCATGAAGGGAAGGCAGCTATCCTTTGGAAGGCTTTCAAAGATAGAATGGGTAAATCTGAAAATCCAAATATGTTATTCAATATTGAGGAGCTTTACCCTTCGAAACTAAGTGATCAAGCTAAAGAGAAATTGGAGGAAACATTCACTGATAATGAAATAGATGATGTAATCAAAAATCTTCCCAATGACAAATCTCTAGGTCCTGATGGTTTTAATAATGAATTTATCAAGAGTTGTTGGCAAATAATCTCTGAAGATGTCAAGCAACTTATCAGAGACTTCTTTGAAGGAAAAGTAAATCTTGAGAGCATAAATTCCTCTTTCATCACTCTGATACCAAAGAATGACAGCCCTTCTACTGCCAGTGACTTCAGGCCAATCTCCCTTTTAAATAGTGTGATGAAAATTGTCACCAAGCCTCTGGCCAACAGACTGCAAGGAACTATCTTGGATCTTGTTCATAAAAATCAATATGGTTTTCTCTCAAAAAGATCCATTCAAGATTGCTTGGGATGGGCATATGAATATCTGTTCCAATGCCACCAATCCAAAGAGGAAGTCTTAATTCTAAAATTAGACTTTGAGAAGGCTTTTGACAAAATTGAGCACTCTGCTATAATTGAGATTTTAAGAGCCAGAGGTTTTGGAGATAAATGGATTCGATGGATTCAAATGATTCTAGCTTCTAGTACTTCTTCTGTGCTGCTTAATGGAGTTCCTGGGAAAAAATTATATTGTAGAAGAGGGGTGAGGCAAGGAGATCACTTATCACCTCTAATTTTTGTCCTAGCAGCAGATTTACTGCAAGCAATACTCAATAAGGTCATGAATCAGCAGCTGATCTCTCCCCCCATCAGCAGAGCAGCCTGCCCTAACTTTCCTGTGATCCAATATGCTGATGACACTCTGGTAGTAATGAGAGCAAATGCAAATGATCTCATGTGCTTGAAGGCTAGTCTTCTTTCTTTCACTGAATCAACTGGACTGAAGGTGAATTTCAACAAATCTTGTATGATGCCAATTAATATGGATGATCCTAGATTGACACATTTTGCAAATACTCTATCATGTAAAAAAGGGCAACTTCCATTTACATACCTTGGACATCCTCTGGGAATTACAAAACCAACCCTAGAACATTTCCTCCCTATGGTTCAAAGGGTGGAGAAGAGATTATGTGGAATTGTGGACTTTCTGGATTATGGAGGGAAACTACTTATGGTAAAGTCTGTTCTTGCCTCACTACCAATTTCTTACATGGCATGTCTAGACATCCCAGTAACAATAAAAGATCAGATTGTTAAATATATGATGCACTATCTATGGAGGAAAAAAAACACTGAAGTACAATCAAGAGGACAAGCACTCATTGCATGGACAACTGTTTGTAAGCCAAAGGACCAGGGAGGACTTGGTGTACTGAACTTAGACACTCAGAATAATGCTCTGCTGTTGAAAAACCTACATAAATTCTTCAATAGATTGGATATTCCTTGGGTAAACCTTGTTTGGTCTTCTTATTATGCTCAAGGTCAACTACCTGGAAACCACCTGGAAGGGTCTTTTTGGTGGAAAGCTCATCTTAAACTGTTGGATAAATATAAAGGCATAAGCAGATGTCACATTGGAGATGGGAAATCAGCCTTATTCTGGACAGATCTTTGGGAATCTGAATGTATTATGCATAAATATCCACACCTTTTGACATTCTCAAAGAGCATAGATTTATCTGTTAAACAGGTGATGGAAACTGAATTCCTTGAAGATCTTTTTCACCTGCCTCTATCTCAACAAGCTTTCTCAGAATTTGAGTCACTAGAAAATCTTTGTGATACTATGATGAGAACCATTCAACGAGGGAATGCTGATCAGTGGAGTTACATCTGGGGGAACAAGGAATTTACAACAAAACAAGCATACAAAGCATTGATTGGGGTCCAGGTTGTTCCTCAACATTTCAAATGGATTTGGAAATCCTCATGTCAAGCAAGACACAAATTCTTCTTCTGGCTTCTGCTTCATGACAGATTGAACACAAGGAACTTGCTTGGAAGAACGAACTTCTCAATACAATCTTACTCATGTGCTACTTTAAACTGCTGTTGGGGATATACCAAATGGGTATACCAGCGACGTAGTCCTAAATCAGCAAGCCAGGGTGGCCCATCAGGGGTGGTATGGCGGATTCGCTATACCGGGCGGCCCAGTTGCTGAAGTTGCCACGGCGGTACTGGACGCAGGCGCTTATGGCGTATCCGGAGACAGGCCCATGGCGGATTGCTGACGACAGGCCCATGGCGGGTTCGGAGATGGCCCATGGCGGGTTGCCTTGTAGCACACGCAGAGGACTTAGTCTAGGACTCCAAGTTGTATCCGCTTCGATACCAACGTGTAGCCCACGCCAGGCGCCTTTATAAGCCCGGAGTGGAGCAGCCCTTGAGGCAAGATTAGAGTCATACGGCCAATCGCATAGCGAAACAGCCAACCTCATCATTGTAACCAAGCACTTGTTGCCATATAGTGAATTATAGCGGCACGTAGGATCTCGCCACCGTCGCGGGATCTGAAGCTGGGTAAACTCGTGCTACCACCATCCTGGATCGCTCCTCTGTGTTCACCCCCTTCCACAAACCGCCATACCCCTACCTCTATGGCAGATCTGTTGACGAAACCACGACAGTTGGCGCCCACCGTGGGGCTAATCGCGTCTGGAGCGCGGATCCAGGCGGGATCCGCCTTTGCAGGCATCGGCGACACCGTCGCCATCGGGCGCGTCCTCTACGATTCCGGCTTCCCCATCGTCCCAGCGGATAACCTCTGGGTGCCGGCTAGAGAAGACCCTGCTCGATTCACCGTCGTCCCGATTGGAGATATCCATATCTTCATTGGAGAGATAAACCCTACCCCCGCTACGAAAACCAATTTCCGGCGGATTGGTATGGCTGAAATCCCCGAACGGACCGCTTTCGAGCTGGATATGGAGGAGGACTCATCTGATCTGGAACTTTCCAAGTTGCCCAGATCGGATCTGAAAAGTAATCCCACCCAGCCCGCCCTAGAGGTAGAGGAAGTGGTGGAAGACCGCAGTGAATCCGCCATGAGTAATCTGGCGTTAGAGACACCGCGGTACTGCCTTGTTGCGTTCGCAGGTATCACTTCGGGATCTACCTCCAATGGAGAAGATAGCCCAGGTGAATCCATCCTAGAGGCACTTAACGAAAGTGGTGAATCGGATGACTGGGACAGCAAAGGCTATGATTCTGACCACTACGATGCCGCCATGAGGAAACTCGAGGCGGAATTGGCGCAGCAGACACTTGAAGAGCAACAAGCAGCGGCCAAGCAGGTGTTTGTAACCAACAAAGGAGATGACGCTGGGCAGACAACTGGTGATCCGCCATCTCAGGCAGTCCATGATGGAGATGCCGGCAATGAGCAGGGTAACCCGCCACCAGCCGCCGATCCCGCCACGGAGCAACTTCCTGAGATCCACGGCGGACCCAGGCCTCTGCAACCCGCCATCCCCGTGGACCAGCACCCGGAAGACTTCACGACCCCGCTGGATAAGGTCGTCTACGGAACTCTAGCGGATCCAATCACCCCTGACTATGTCAGAGATGTGAACGATCTCGAGAAGAAAAGACGAGCACTCCTCAAGGAAGCAAAGCGAGTCGAGAAGATGGGCAAGCAGGTTGATGACGACATTGCTAAAGCTCAAGACACGCTGAAACGCGCAAGGAACATGGAAGAGAAGTATGCCACTCTCATCTAGAACCAGATCAACGAGGGAGGCGACCCGCAGCTGGTACGAAACCTTGAGTTCACCGTACCAACAGCGGAAACTCTAGCCAAGATGTACATCAAGAATCCGCCATACGTGGACAAAAACCGCGATGAAGTTAGGGCTACGCCCATCGAGAACATCGTGGCTGCAAAGGAGCTATTGGAGCATAATAAGAGCCCAGCAGCCCTAGAGATGGCGGTGAAACTAATGACCAAAGCATTAGTACAGCAGGAGAAGGCTACGTCGTCACGACGGCTCGAATCTGATCCTGCGCTATGCAGGTCCAGTACTGCCTCTAAAGCTCAGGGCACTGGCAACTATGGTGGACATCCTGACAACGAATCTCATACCAGATCCTCGGAGATCCGAAGAAGAGAAGCTCGTAACCGGGCGAACGCCATCCCAATATCCTCCGATGACAAACCAAATGGCAAAGGCCCACAGAGAAATCCATCACCACCCCGCAAGAATTACCCTGCTTACGGATACCAACAAGGCAATGCTGCCCCTCGCCATAAGACCAACATGCCGCCACCAAAGTATAAGACGTTCGAAGTCCCAAAGGGAGGGATCGTCATACGCGACAATGATGGCAAGCGAGGACGAAGCCGTGACGCTGGACGCAGAGACGATCCACCACGACGGGAAACCAGCAGAGACGGCAGATCCAAGAGAAGGGACCGATCTCGCCATGACGACGGCGCGCACCGTGACGGTGACAAGGACAAGCATCGCTCCACTCGCCGCCACGATGACAAAGGGCGGGGCTCCCGCCGCCATGACGACAATCCATCTCCACGAAGAACGGAAGGAAGCCGTCGTAGCTGCAAAGATCAGTCGCAGGACGGCGAGAGTAAACGACGACGCGACCCTTCGCCATCCCCACCAGGGAGCCCCCATGGCGGCGGTGGTGGTGGCGGCGGACCAGCAAGGTCACACAACTCTTGCAAGGATCCACCGGAACAGAAGCCCTATGACGTCCGTACCCATCTAAACGAGATTGCCAAGTCTCAAACAGCCTTCTTCCTCGGCCCAAAATGCTTTGGACAATGGATTCGTGATGAGCCCATCCCGCATGGGTTCAAAATCGAGAAAAATATCCGCCAGTACAATGGAGTCGATAGGCCTCTAACTTGGCTACAAGACTACTTCAACGCAGTACAGTTCGCCGGGGGATCACCCAATGTTGCGGTCCGCTATTTGCCCCTGATGCTATCCGGCACTGTGAGGCAATGGATCAACGACTTGGCAGAAAACTCTATCCAAACCTGGTTCGATATGCAAACTGCGTTCACCGAAAATTTCGAGGGGACTTACAAGAGACCCCATAACATTGGTGACCTCCAACGGTGCCGACGCGCCGACGACGAGACCTCCCGAACTTTCCTCGCGCGATGGCTGGATATGAAGAACTCCTGTGACGGGGTTACTGATGAATCCGCCATCCTCACGTTTATTGACAGTTTGGAGAGAGGCCAACTGCTCCGCCATCGCCTGTTGTGGGAAAGGAACGAAGGGAAGTTGACCCTAAATTCCATGATCACCATCGCAAGCAACTACGCGGCCGCCGACGACGACGCCCGCGAATCTCTGAAGGCTTCCGCCATCCAGAACACTGGAAAGCGGAATAGCAGCAACAAACGGAAGAATCCGCCAGAAGAGCCGCAGGCTCCGGACATGGTGGCCACAACCTTTGCTGACAAAGGCCAAAGCAGCCAGCGCGGCAGAGGACGCGGAGGTAGCGGTGGCCAGCCGCGGAGTTCTGCAACTCCCGCTTCGGCGCCATCCGCTCCCGTGTCTTACGACGAATACCGCGATATGCCATGTTTTGCCCATCGCGACGCTTCAGGAAAGTGCAACCACACCAACCGGGACTGCAAGTTTGTCAACGACCTCAAGGCGGATCAAGAAGGTGGCTTCAAACGCAGCCGGCGACAACGGCCTCGTGGCAAAGGAAAAGCGGACAAAGACAAGGAGTCTAGGGATGGCAGTGATATGGATGAAGACCCTGCGCCCAAACCCGCCGAAAAGGCAGAGGGTGGTGCTGGCAAGGGCAACCCAATCAAGGACAAAAAAGGTTCCTTTCACACATTCCTTGGACCCCCCACGGCCAAGGCACAGAGAGCCGCTATGCGCTCCCTCAATGCCACCGTGCCTAAAATCCGCCAGTACGTCCGATGGTCCGAAGTACCGGTGCACTAGAGCCGTGATGATCATCCAGAGCATATCCCAGATGGATATTATGCCATGGTGGTATGCCCTGTAATCCATGGCTATGAGTTCTCCAAATGTTTAATGGATGGCGGCAGCAGCCTGAACATCATGTACGTGGAAACTTTGACAAAGCTCGGCCTTACCAAGACCCAACTCCGCCATAGCGCGGTCACCTTTTATGGAGTGGTTCCTGGTCGCCAAGCCAAGTCCCTCGGGTCCATCACACTCAAGGTTGCCTTCGGTAGTGAGGAAAACTACAGAGAAGAGCCCATAACCTTTGAGGTTGTCCCGTTCAAAAGCACTTACCACGTGATCTTCGGGCGCCCCGCCTTCCACAGCTTCCATGCCAGGCCATGCTACATCTACAATCAGCTGAAGATGCCAGGACCGGATGGCATAATTACCGTTTATGGCAGCTTCAGAAAGGCAAAGGAGTGCGAGGAAGGAGAAGCCGCCTTCGCGGAAGCAGTGTTCTTTGGCGAGGAATTCAAAGAAATCCATGCCGCTATGGACCCCGCGGAGATGCCGGCATCCAAGCAGGAAGTTTCCGCCTCCCCGCCCACCTTCAAGCCTACAGTCGATACAAAACAGGTGGAACTTGTCGCTGGCGATGCCGCCAAGACCACCGCCATTGGGACAAACTTGTCCCCCAAATAGGAAAGCGCGCTCGTCGAGTTCCTCCGTGAGAACCGGGACATCTTTGCATGGCAGCCATCTGACATGACGGGTGTACCCAGGGAACTTGCCGAGCACGCTCTGCAGATAATTCCTGGCTCAAAGCCAGTAAGACAAGCCATGAGACACTTCGGGGATGAAAAGCGCCGCGCCATAGCAAAGGAAATTTCCAAGCTGTTGAAAGCAGGCTTCATCAAGGAAGTGATACATACGAAGTGGGTCGCAAATCCGGTGCTAGTTCCTAAGAAAAACACAAAAGTTCTGCGCATGTGTGTAGATTACACTGGCCTGAACAAAGCATGTCCAAAAGACCCTTTTCCCTTGCCTCGCATTGACCAAGTCATTGACTCGACGGCGGGATCAGAGCTGCTGTGTTTCTTAGATGCCTACTCGGGATACCACCAGATCAAGATGAAAAAGTCCGATCAGCTCGCTATGTCGTTCGTAACACCTTATGGCACATATTTCTATGTCACAATGCCATTCGGTCTGAAAAACGCAGGAGCAACGTATCAGCGCACCATGCAAAAGTGCCTGGCGGATCAAATCGGACGAAACATCCACGCATACGTGGACGACATCGCAGTTATGTCTAAAAAGCAAGATGGCCTTATAGCAGATTTGCAAGAGACATTTGACAATCTCAGGAAGTACAACATGATGCTTAACCCAACGAAGTGCGTCTTCGGGGTCCCAGCTGGACAACTCCTAGGATTCATCGTCTCCCACCGCGGAATTGAGGTTAACCCGGAGAAGATCAAGGCAATCCTTGACATCTCCCGGCCCATAGACCTAAAAGACGTACAGCGACTCACAGGCTGCGTGGCAGCAGTGAGTAGATTCATCAGTCGTCTTGGCGAGAAGGCTTTGCCACTCTACAAGCTGATGAAGAAATCAGACGAATTCGTCTGGACCGACGAGGCAGACGCTGCACTTAAGGATCTGAAGAGAGTGTTATCCACTGCACCAGTCCTAGCGGCTCCCGAAGACCAGGAACCCATGTTACTATACATGGCGGCAACCAACAGGGTGGTCAGCATCGTCATGGTGGTAGAACGTAAGGAAGAAGCGCAGGAGTATGGCATACAAAGACCAGTCTACTATGTCAGCGAGGTCCTGACGGAATCCAAGCAGCGCTACCCTCACTACCAAAAATTGGCATACGGAGTTTTCCTAGCTTCTCGTAAGTTAAGGCATTACTTCTATGACCATAAGATCACAGTGGTGAGCAAAGCCCCGCTGAAGGACATCATCAACAACAGCGACGCAACAGGACGAGTTGCGAAGTGGGGCATTGAATTGGCCTCTTTTGACCTCGACTATAAACTACGCCCGTCCCGGAACCGGAGCATTGGGTAATGCACTTTGATGGCTCGAAGTTGCTACACGGCTCGGGGGCTGGAGTGACACTCAAATCGCCCAAGGGTGATGAGCTAAGCTATGTTCTCCAGATCCACTTCCCCACCACTAACAACATCGCGGAGTATGAAGCTTTACTGCACGGGCTACGCGTCGCAAAGGAGATCGGCGTACAACATATCATGTGCTGTGGAGACTCTGACCTTGTGGCTCAGCAGGTGGCTGGCACATATAAAGCTCGGAACGAAGTCATGGCGGCATACAGAGATGAAGTGGACGAGATGGCCAAAAGTTTCCTCGGCTACGACATAAAACACGTACGACGAGAAGATAACATGGCAGCCGATACCTTGTCCAAACTGGGTTCCAGCCGTAAGGCAGTTCCGCCAGGCATATTCCTCAAGCATCTGCGCGTACCATCAATTAAGATGGTGGATCCAGAAAATCCGGAGCTAGCGAGCTCCCCTGTTATGGCGGTTTTGCCAAGCAATCCGCCATGGGCAGAGCCCTACCTGGAATTTCTGACGAACAAGAAGCTTCCCGAAGACGAAGTCCAAAAAAGACAAATCGAGCGTAGAGTCAAAGCGTACACCATCATAGATGGCCAACTCTACAAATGAAGCACCTCGGGAGTTTTCATGAAGTGCATATCCCAAGTGGATGGAATCGAAATACTAAGAGAGATCCACGAAGGCGAATGTGGGCATCACGCCGCCGCCAGATCCCTAGTAGCTAAAGCATTCCGCCATGGATTCTACTGGCCAACAGCCAAGGCAGATGCAGACCGCATTGTGGAGCTCTGCCATGGTTGCCAGATGTACTCCTAGCAAACCCATATGCCCGCCACAGCACTGCATACGATCCCCATAACTTGGCCTTTTGCAGTCTGGGGGCTGGACATGGTGGGTCCGCTAAAAATAGCACCTTCGGGATTTACGCACCTCCTGGTAGCGGTAGACAAATTCACAAAGTGGGTGGAAGCTAAGCCCATCAGAAAACTTGATGACAAAACTGCCCTCAAATTTGTCAAGGACATTGTGGTCAGATTCGGCAACCCACATAGCATCATCACCGATAATGGCACTAATCTATCTCAGGGAGAAGTTGAAGAATACTGCCATCACAACGGAATCCGCCTTGACCTAGCATCTGTGGCGCATCCACAATCTAATGGCCAAGTTGAACGGACCAACGGACTAATCATGTCAGGGATCAAGCCACGCCTAGAAGCACCGCTGCACAGAGCAGCTGGAGCCTGGGCAGAGGAGTTGCCATCTGTGCTGTGGAGTCTACGGACCACGCCAAACAGATCAACTGGCCTTACCCCTTTCTTCTTAGTCTACAAAGCAGAGGCAATCTTGCCAAGTGATGTTCAGTATGATTCTCCAAGAGTCGAGGCCTATAAGGAAGAAGATGCGGAAGCATCCAGACAACTATCTGTGGACCTGCTGGAAGAAGAACGAGACCTCGTAGCCCAGAGATCCGCCATCTACCAGCAGAATCTCCGCCGCTATCACAGCCGGCGAGTCCGCCAACGCTCGTTCAAAGAAGGTGACCTGGTGCTACGTCTGAAACAGCAGAAGTCCCACAAGCTATCCCCGCCTTGGGAAGGACCCTTCGTCATCAGCAAAGCTCTACTGAATGGTTCCTACTACCTCATTGATATTCGCGAGCTAGATAAGTGACCAAGTAAGAAGCGCAAACGAAGAGACCCTGACGATATCTATGACGAGACAGATCGTCCATGGAACATCGCACAGCTACGTCCTTTCTACACTTAGCATTTACCTAGCTATGTAATAGGCACCTCTATATGATCAATGAAATAAAGCATTTGGTTCACTCTTGATTTTTTCTGAGTCTTTTACCTCCTTTATTGTTCATTTAGATCGTATAGAACCTTTTGCGCAATTGTGCTTTGCACTTGCGTCTCTTTTAAATCCGCCATAGGCGGTCCGCGTAGCTTTTTTATGTTTTGATCTTCATCCGATGTTTTCTGTGTGGATTCCAGAGTAGTGACTTTTTGACGATCTAAGCCGCCATCTGCTACGGGTTCTGGACGGTTGCTATTAAGTATCGTCGCCCTAGCGGATTGTTCGTGCTAATATTTCGCCATCTCACGAAAAGTCAAGCACAGAGAGCCGGATGGCGGATCGCATAATCCTACGCGTGAATTTTTTTTCAAAGTGTTGTTTTTTGGGCATGGCAAAAAACTGCAAGTTGCATAAAATTAGGCCTGGCAGTTTCTTCGCGCAATCAAACCACTTCATAAAAAACAAACTGCAAAAGTTCAAAAATATTCCACTGATCCGCCACAAGCAGATCAGTTGCAGTGCACAAGCATTCACACGCAATTTAAGTTTAGATTACAGACCCACTCAGGGGCCGAATTAATGCAAAGTATTTTTTCCGCCATATCGCAGGGCACATCTCAAGAAGATGGCGGAACCTTGGAGGACACCTCGTCACCGCCATCACCACCTGCAGTTGCCGCGGAGGCGGATGCCGAAGCCTGGCTTGGCGACCCTGGCAGCTCGTATGCTTCATAGTATACGTTCAACTGAGTGCCAAGGGCACACAGTTGATCGTATCCAAGCACGCTCTGCCGGATGGCGGCCTCGTCCACCGGCGCGCCGTCCTCGCCGCTCTCCGGGATGCCGGAGGTGAGCTGGTCCAGGTCCATCTCGGGATAGTGGGCCTTCACCAAGGTCAACGCTGTCCTGGCACCACCCCGAGCAGAGGACAGTTTCCAGTCCGCCACCAGCCCTGGCACCAGCAGAAGCTTCTGTGTGAGCGCGATGGCGGAGATGTTGGAAGAACCCGCTATCTGCAGGCTCCCGCACGCTTGGCGACCAGCGCTGAGAAGGCCATCCAGCTCCTTCCTCGCTGCGTCGGTGGCCATGCGCAAGCCCTCAGCGGTGTCCATCTCGCCCTGCCCCAAAGCGACTGCATAGCGGAAAAGAAGACGCATCATGCACGGCATAGCAGAAATTGAAAAACTTTACGTTATAAGAAGAGATGGTACCTAGCAAGTTGTCCTGGAAGTGATGGAGGAGCTCGTTAAAGCCTTCACGCCGCTTCTCAAAATCAGCGGCGGCTTTGCGGAGGTCCGCTATCTCCTTGTCCTTCTTCTTGCCCTGGTTCTCCTGGTCCTTCAGCTGCCTCTCGAGGGTGGCGTTTTCAGCCAACGATTTCCGGAGCTGTTCATTCAGCCCATCCATCGCAATGGCATGGCCCTTCTTCATCCCCTCAAGTGTGGACTTGAGCTTGGCAGCGTCTGCATGGCGGAAGTTTGTCAGCTCAGCATTGATTGAAAGGAAAACAAACTTGTTAAGGTAAATTACCGCTATTCTCAAGCTCCTGCTGCAAATCCGCCATAAGAGCGCTTTTGGCTGCCAGCTCCTTCTCCTGCGAGCTGACAACCTGGACCAGGTCTTCCACCACCTTCTTGTAATTCTGGCAAAAACAAAATTGAAGTGTTAGTTACTCTTAGAGCTTCATGCCAGATACATATCCGCCATAACGCTCGGGGGCTACTCACGATGATTTTTTAGTCACTCTTAGAGCATCATGATGGATAGAATCCGCCATAATTCTCGGGGGCTACTTATGCTGATTTTTTGTCTTCCTAAGAGCTTTATGCTGGATAGTTATCCGCCATAACGCTCGGGGGCTACTCAGTATGAAATTTCAAGGGTTCTCTATAGAGCACTGTGTGAACTACCAGCGCTCGAGGGCTAAGCTATTAAAAAATTACAGAAGTCACTCTTGAAGCCCCGTAGCGGATCGGAATCTACAAATCCGCCATGGTGCTCGGGGGCTACTGGGAGTACATACCTTCTTCATTGTGGCTGTTTTCTCAACAAAAGCGGTGATACCGCTGGACAGCTGGTTGCTGGCATCTTCTTGGCTGGAAATAAGATTGACGACCTCAAGTTGCTTTTGTCTCCAGTATAAACTGCCCCCTGACGGAGTATCCTCCACTTGACCCTGAGAGCCAGAAGCCTTTTCGCTTTGCACGACATCATTAGCCGTAGCTTCAGTCGTTGGGTCGATTTCTGGCATTGGGTCAAACTGACCACCAGCATCCTCCATATCAATATCAATACGAACGGAGGGAGTTGGTGCATCAGGGGTGAGCGGGATAGTGGCAGGGGAGGGCTTGGCTCGCTTGGAGGACGGCTCCTTGACAGTAGGCTTCTTTCTTCTGAGAAAAAGGGGATTAGAGATGGAAAGCAGCAAAACAATGAAGAAGGGTGTCCAAAGATTACCTTGACTTGGGCAAATTGATGGTAGCGGTATTCTCAGATGGCGTTTCTAACTCCGCCCTGCGTTGAGCTTCGAAACAACGGGAATCACCAGATTTCCCGCCACCACCGCGAGTTTTTCCACTACCAGCCCGTTTCTTGGGAACCACCTTCTCCTGGGTCGTATGGGCTGTATCATCCACATTCCCCGCCATCTCCTCTTTGTTTCCGCTAGAGTGAACAACTTCCTCCTTAGCGGCAGATTTGAGGTTGGAGCGGCGAAGGGGATGGGCAAAGTGAGCAGGACCAAGCGATTTGAGCTGATAAGAAGAAAAATGTTGTCTTATAAAATATAAAGATATTGTATAGTACTATGGCGGAAAGGGAACTTACCAAAGGACAGGTGCCATTCTCAAACATAGCCATGCCAAACTTCAAGGGTTTCTTCCTGGGAGACTTCATCAGAGAACGGATGCGCTTCTCGACCACTTTAGGGTCTAGCTCCTGGTCCGAGCAACGCATGCCATCATTTGCACCAGTATACTCGTGCATCAGGCGATCGCGGTGTTGCAGTGGCTGAATCTGCCGGGATATCCAGCAGTTGATGGTGCCGATCCCTCTCAAGCCATCCACAGATAGCCTGGCGATCCGCCGAGCCAAGAGCTTGACATAGGGGGTGGCGGACTCATCGTTGACAGCTATCCAGGAGTCACGAGATTCAGCAGGAACGTTCTTAAAGGGAGGAAGGCCGCGGGCTTGAGATGGCGCAGGTTTGTCCGCCATATAGAACCAGGACCCTCTCCATCCTATGGCGGAATCCAGTGGCATGATGAAGGGGTATTCCTTCGACCTTCGTGGAAGAAAGCAAACCGTTCCGCAGGTTCGAAGAGATCCGTCATCTTCATAGTTGGCCCGCACAGAGAAGAAAAGTTGGAAGAGGTCCACCCTGGGGCGGATCCCAAGGTATCCCTCGCATAAAGCTGCGTAACCCGCCACAGACACCAAGCTATTTGGTGATATGTGGTGGAGCTGCAGTCCATAAAACTTCAGAAGATTAGTGAAGAAAAGAGATGGAGGCATACTGAGACCCCTCTCCACGTGAAATTTGAGCATCATGATCTCGGAGGGGTTAGGAAGAGGCACTGGGGCCTTGAAGTCAGTCCGCCATCCGGATTCAGCTTGAGGAGCCACAGTGCCCTCGCCTTCCATGGCCTGGATGTCAGAATCCTTAACATGGGATTTCTGCCAATACCCATGAAGGTTCTGGGGGATCTGCTCTTCATCCTCAGCACCTTCCTCTTCAGCTTCGCCATCCGCTTCCTTGTCTGCGAGATCATCCAGGTTTGCACCCGCCATCTCCTCTTCAGCTTCGGACATGTTGTCCTCTGGGTCCAAATCCGCCATCCCGGGATGTTCTCCCTGGACTGATTATTGCAGAGGGGAATCTTCCTCCTCAGCATCAGAATGGTGGCGGGCCGGTGATCCGGAGTTCATGGCGTCGGGCGAAAGGAAGGTTTCGCTATGAAATGCTTGAAGAACTTGAGTGAGTTGGTCCGGCGGAAAAAGCTACCGGCGGCGAGGTTTTCCGCGGTGGCTCGTCGGAGATGACGAAGCTCTCGTGGCGGCGCTAAGGAGAGAGAATGCGACGCGGGCGAATGAGGGGTGACCAGCCGGGGGTGAGAGGCCGGGGTATATATAGACCCCGGGCCTCGAGATTCGTGCCCGCCATCACCACCGTTCGTCCTGATCGCAAAAACCCTAATCTGGTGACACGTGTCCAGGGGTAAAAAAGTATCTTGGTGAAAGCAGTGCGTGCACTGTAAGTTTTGCCCTAGAAGGAACTGTGTGCCGAGATTTACGGCGGATTTCAACGGTATGATCCAACGGATCCCGAAAATCTCGCTAAGATAACTACGTCGCTTGATCCGTTATTTACGGTGGATTAATAGATGAAAGAAGGAGCATCAAGATGACCGCCATCCCGGTGCAGAAGAGCTATGGCGGAAGTAGCTCACCAAGAATATGCATGGCGGATGAAGATGGCAATCTTGAAGTTCCCTGGGGGCTACTGTTGGGGATATACCAAATGGGTATACCAGCGACGTAGTCCTAAATCAGCAAGCCAGGGTGGCCCATCAGGGGTGGTATGGCGGATTCGCTATACCGGGCGGCCCAGTTGCTGAAGTTGCCACGGCGGTACTGGACGCAGGCGCTTATGGTGGATCCGGAGACAGGCCCATGGCGGATTGCTGACGACAGGCCCATGGCGGGTTTGGAGACGGCCCATGGCGGGTTGCCTTGTAGCACACGCAGAGGACTTAGTCTAGGACTCCAAGTTGTATCCGCTTCGGTACCAACGTGTAGCCCACGCCAGGCGCCTTTATAAGCCCGGAGTGGAGCAGCCCTTGAGGAAAGATTAGAGTCATACGGCCAATCGCATAGCGAAACAGCCAACCTCATCATTGTAACCAAGCACTTGTTGCCATATAGTGAATTATAGCAGCACGTAGGATCTCGCCACCGTCGCGGGATCTGAAGCTGGGTAAACTCGTGCTACCACCGTCCTGGATCGCTCCTCCGTGTTCACCCCCTTCCACAAACCGCCATACCACTACCTCTATGGCAGATCTGTTGACGAAACCACGACAACTGGAGTCATGAAGAAACACTTCACCACCTTTTTGTTACTTGTCTTTTTGCATCAGCCTGTTGGGATGCCATCTGCCCAAACAGAACGAAAGATCTATCAATCTTGGAAACTTTATCAGATCTCAGAGACAAACTTCATGTACCTTTCTTCATGTAAGTTATAATACTGGCAGCTTGGAGCATATGGATTATTCGAAACAACAAGATCTTCAACAATGAAAATCCAATAATCGCTAGTTGGAAAGCTATCTTCAAACAAGAACTTAGATGGGTTCAATTTAGATTGAAAGCAAAACATTTAGACAATTTCAGAGATTGGATTTTGCATATACCTTTGTAATTTGTTATATTCCATAGCCCTTCCTCTACTAGCTAGATGCTTGAAATTATGTAATCTTGTAACACTTTACCTATATTTATAAAAATTGCAGTGGGACTCTCTCCCACTGTTTTACCCTTTCAAAAAAAAAAACAGTGCCAGTTCCCTATTTTCTGCTATTTTTGTGTTCCAGAAAAGCTACATAGGAAATATTCTCGGAATTGGACGGAACAAGTTTCAGAAGTCTTATTTTTCCCGTAAGAGGACCGAAGACCGAACGAGAGCCAGAGGGGGGCCAGGGGCCAGCCTCACCATGAGGGGGCGCGGCCGCGCCCCTGGCCGCGCCCCCCTGTGGTGAGACCCCCCTGGTCGCCTCCTGACGACGCCCCTTCGCCTATAAGTAGCCTCGCGATGGAAAACCCTAGGGGAATCGGCAATTTTCGAGAAAGAGTTCTGCAGCTCCGCCGCCGCCACTGACGAATTTCGGGGGACAGAAGTCTCTGTTCCAGCACCCTGCTGGGACAGGGAAGTGCCCCCGGAGCCATCTCCATCGGTCTCCATCGCCGTCTCCGCCATCTCCATCGACCTCACCGCCATCTCCATCAACCTTGCTGTCTCCTATGATGAGGAGGGAGTAGTTCTTCCCCGGAGTTAAGGGCTCTACCGGTACCTATGTGGTTCACCTCTCTCTCCCATGATGTGATCTTTATGTGATCGTGAGCTTTGTATCTGGTTGAATTGGTAGATGTTATTATTCAGATATTATGCTACTCCCGTGCTTTATATTTGTAATCTCCAGAGATACCTTCTATCATGGTGTGAAGGTGACTAGTATGCACATCATGTGTATCTTTTTGGTTAATGTCTCTATGAATTGTTGGTGTTTGTTGGAACCATCTAGTGCGTTCACGGTGATAGTGTGGGACAATCTAGTTTGGGTACATACGGACTTTGAGGAGTGCTTCATAGCTCTACGCATGATTAGTCTTCATTTTCCATTGGAGAATTATTTTGAGTTGCATATTGATGATTGTATCTATTGGTTCAATTATGTTATATTTGTTGAGAGTGTGTCCACTAGTGAAAGTATGATCCCTAGGCCTTGTTTCCAAGCTTTGCACATCATTTCCTTTCAGTTTTGTTACATATTTGCTCGCAGTGATACTTATTTCAGATTACGTTTACTACTCATAATCATCGCTACTACTTGTATTTCACTATCTCTTCGCCGAACTAGTGCACCTATACATCTGACAAGTGTATTGGGTGTGTTGGGGACACAAGAGACTTTCTGTATCATAATTGCAGGGTTGCTTGAGAGGGATAGCTTTGACCTCTTCCTCCCTGAGTTTGATAAACCTCGGGTGATCCACTTAAGGGAAACTTGCTACTGTTCTACAAACCTCTGCACTTGGAGGCCCAACACTGTCTACAAGAACAGATGCGTGCATAGACATCAAGCTCTTTTCTGGCGCCATTGTCGGGGAGGTAAGGTAAAAGGTACTCGCATCCTCCTGTGTGAGTGCTTGGAGTTATTTCCTTTAGATTCTGCAATTATATCTTTTTGTTTCTTGTTTTTATTTTCACTAGTTAGGCTTAATGGAAAGTAAAGAGTTCTTTAGTCTTTTTCCTGAGTTTAGAATTGAAGTGTTTGAAAAACCTTTGGATCTTATTTCGCATAGCAATGTTATTATTACGAATGCTTTAAATACCATTATTGCTAATGCTATAGAAAAGTCTAAGCTTGGGGAAGCTGGTTTTGTTAAGCATGATATTTTTAGTTCCCCAGCTTTAGTGGAGAAAGTTTGCTCTGATGATATTTTATCTCCCATGTGTGATGTTTCTAATGATGCTCGTGCTCCTCATCCTTTTAAAATACCTATGAAGATTGTTGAATATGCTATGGATAAGTGCTATTTAGGAGATGGAATAGTCCATCCTGGTGATCATTTGCTTTTTATACATGAATTATGCGAGTTGTTCAAGTGTGCAGGTATTTCGATTAACCGAGTTAAGAAGAAGCTATTCTCTTTATCACTGAAGGGCAGAGCTGCGGAATGGTATAAAACACTGAAGGATGGCTGGCCTATTGATTGGGAGGAAATTGTACCTCTCTTTTATTCTAAATTCTATCCTTCTAGTGAGGTTTATAAAGATAGGAATTACATTTATAATTTTCATCCACATGAGGGAGAAAGCATTGCCCAAGCGTGGGGAAGATTGAAGTTACTAATGCACAAATGTCCTATTCATGATCTTCCCCGTAATATTGTTATTAATAATTTTTATGCAAGGCTTTCAGGATATTACAAGGACTATCTAGATGCATGCTTTGATGGGTCTTTCACAAGCAAGGATGTTGACACCAAGTGGGATCTGCTTGAAACAATTCAAAACAATATTGAAGGTTGGGATAGCAATAAAGGTAAAGGATCAGGTATGAATTATGAGTTTGATTGCATTTAGTCTTTCGCTAAAACTGCTAATTTTCAAGAGCTTAGTGCTAAGTATGGTCTTGATCCTCAAATTATGATTGATTGCTTTAAACCTTTGCTTCCCATATTAATGTTCCTAAAGGAAATGGGGACGTGTATCATGAACCTTTTAAGGACACTTGCATAGAAAATGATATTGTTGTTGATGATTGCAATAAACATGCTCGAACTTCTGAAAGTCCTATTTCTTATAAGCATGTTAATTTTTGTGGAGTACATAGACCTTGTGAACAGAGTCACAACAAGGAAGATTATTGTGTCCACCACGCAAATGAAGAAACCCGAATGTGGTTCCGGGCTCTAGATGAGCTTGGTAAAAAGGTTTGTAAGCTTTATCCTTTTCTTTGTAAATATTGCGATGACATAGGTCATTTTAATTTCCAATGCTCAAGCCCTAATAGTTACTCTTCTAGTACCGCAAGTTTGTATTGTGATGACAAGATTACTCTCAATCAGCATGATGAGCTTACTTTGTTTTTGGGGTGTGAAGAGATATCTAGAAAGATTTCTTTGGTCGATATGAATGATGCTGATATTAATAGCACACTTCGTGGTTGTCGTCTCTATTGTGTTAAAGATTGCCTCGCAAATACTTACTTACAAAATCTTATAAAACATGATGTTTTGCCAAGCTATGACAGGACTGATAGATGTTTCTATCTTATTAATAGAGAGGAGGAATCCTCCAAAGTTTCTTCTGTTGTTTCTGTCAGTAAACCAGATTATGTGGAGAAGATGCCTTTCCCTCCTAAAGGATATGTGGAGAAGATGCCCTTCAAGTCTCTGCCTCCTAAAGGCGAGAGTAAGAAGAGTAATAATAGTATGAAGAAGAGGAGTAAAAGGCGAGACGAAATGGTATCTTCCCCTAAGCATTTTGATCCTATTATAGATTATGATAATTCTGATTGGGATGATGTTCCCATGCCTGTTACCTATGTTAGTGATCATGATTGGGAAAAGCACTCTACTTTTGATATTGAAAATCTTTTTGGTACCAATTCTAAGGTTAATAATTGTTGTACCATTAGTACTATCCATGTTCCTTCCTATGATGATATGTTTGATGAGTATGCTTTGCGAAATAGCTGTTCTCTCGCTTATGATGATGTTAAACCTCTAGTTTACGATGTTTATGATGATGAGTATAATATTTTCAGTTAATCTACTTTTGAGGAGAAAAATAGTTATGATTACAATATGCCTCCTATTTTTGATGATTATGGTGATGGGAATAATTATTCTGTTGAATCTGCTCCTTCTACGATTGTTCATGTGGGGAGTATTAATTTTCTTATGCATGTGGCTCATGATAGGGAAGCTTTATGTGATAGTGATATTGTTAATTCTATTCATGATGCTACTGAAAGTTACTATGAGAGAGGGAAACATGGTTTGATGGATCTCAACAATATTGAGTTTCCCCTCTTTTTGTTGCAATTCTTGAAGTTGTACTTGTTTTGCCTTCCTATGCTTTTTGCTTTGCGCTTTCATGACTTGTCTCTTTACAAGACTATTTTTCATAGGAAGTGGTTTAGATTTAAATGTGTTTCATATTTGCTTTTTGATGCTCTCTCTTGCTTTAAGTTCCTATATAGCGCCTTTGCCTTAAGCTCTTTTATGGCGCCTACATGAGCATCTTTGCAAATTACTGCGCCTAGCTCAAAGGCGTTAAAGAAAAGCACTCTTGCGAGATAACCCATTGTTTTATTTTCAGTTCTTTTTGTTTTATTTGAGTCTTGGAAGTTATTACTACTGTAATAACCTCTCCTTGTCATTTTTATTTCGTTGTTGTGCCAAGAGAAGCCTCTAATTTGAGTGAGGTAAGATTTGGGGATGTTGCTGTCCCGAAACAGATTTCGGTGCTGCACCATAAAAATTCGTGAAAATTCTCAGAATATCTTTTGGACCTGCGATTTCTTGCGCATATGCCCCAGGTTATATCCAAACTTTCATTATTTTAATACTTTTTGATTTGAGCAACAGAAAACCCTCTAAAAATTCAACCTTTGTCAGCTGTTCTATTTTGACAGATTTCAGCCAATATTTGTGTTTGCCGCTCGATCGCTTTCTTTTTGAGTTTTTTTGATCACGGAACTTTTGGGGAAGTTGCTACAGCAGTATATGCTTTATATATGGTGGTTTTGGGTTGAAATCTTAACCAAAGGGGTTGATTCATTATTATGTTTATGCTAATGTTGCTAATAGAATTGTGTTAAGTTTTGTATGAAGGAAGTTTTCAAGTGTAGGGATTGGAGAATGATGAGATGAAGAATGGACAAAACCTCAAGCTTGGGGATGCCCATGTCACCCCAAGAAATATCCAAGAGGTACAAGCGTCAAAGCTTGGGGATGCCCCCGATGCACCCCTTCTTCATCGGCAAAAATCAGGTCACCTTTCAAAACACTATATTTTTATTGCTTCATGCACTATGCGTTTTTCTTGGAGCGTCAGTTGTTTGTGTTTTCAGTTTTCTTTTGATTTGTTTGCTGCAATAAATTGTTAGATCACATCATGTTTCTTTTGGAGGAGATGAACTCGCTTTTCATTTGCCAAGAACACTCTAGTTTTCACTCTTATCGTTCAACAAGTGTTCTCTTTTTCTGCTACTGCGTTTAGCTTTTGTTTTTCGCCTTGATTTTTGTTCAGATCTTGTTATATCTTTCCATCAAGGTGTATTTCGACCTCTGGTCTATGTTGGTTTTCCTCAAAAAGAGTTGTTTAAAAAAGTTCAAATGGTGTTGGAAAAGAGAAAAAGCTTTATGCAAAAAAGTGGTACAAAAAGGAGCTTGTGTAGACTGTGGCTTAGGCTTTTGGATGCCATGCTTGATTGCGTTTTGATAGTATGCTTAGTGATTTTTGCTATAGCATGACTTGTCTCAAATGACTGAGATTACTTAATGAGCCTTTGAAAAAATCATGCGTTGTTTTTATTATTTGGAAGCATTAATTTGGTTTTCTCCTTTGATGTTTTATTTGGGTTGACTTGGCACATGCTTACACATGTTGACTACAAAATAAGTCGCCTATAGCCTCTATGATCATTTGGGTTTTGACTTGTGATACCGCTTTATGCTTCTTTCAATGATGTTTTGTCGCTATGCATGATTATGGCCGTTATTGCTCTCTTAGTTGGTCGCTCTCAGTCTTTTGCTAGCCCTCATTTTGTACTGAGTATGAGCTCTACTCGTGCATCCAACTTCCAAAAACCAAGTTTGCCATTGTGTCCACTATAAATCCCTATGCATGGTATTTCAAAGCCACTCCAAGTAAATTTTCATGTGCTACCTTTCAAAACTTTCAAATACTTCTCATTTTGTGCCACTGTTATTAGCTCATGGGGACGTAGTGGTCAGAATTGCTATCTTCCATATTAAATTGAGTACCCTTCGACTAGGCAGCTTCATCTACTCGTCATTAATTTTGCAAGGGAGCTGGTCAGACCATTGTAATCTAATTTTAAAAAAGAAAGAAAAAGAGCACTCCTCCATGGTATGTGAAAGTTGGTGGGCACCCGATGGAATCGGTTAGCCATGGTTTGAGAAAGGAAAAAATGTGGGGAGGAGTGCCAAAGCTTTATAAAAAAGCACCAATGTGCCAAATTTTCAAAGAACTCGGAACCGCTCTCACTTGTTTATTATGGAAGATAGCAAGTCCCCATTGCCAGTCGTTGACATGAAACAACCACCTCTCAAAATAATTTTTTATCTCTCTTTTACATATGAAAAGCTCTAGCACATGCTAAATCACTGCTTCCCTCTGCGAAGGGCCTTTCTTTTACTTTTATGTTGAGTCTCCACCTTCTACCTTTATGCACCGTCTAGGAGAGCATAGTTGCCATTCTGAGTATAATGTGCATAGTCCCAAAGTTTATTATTGATTGATTCATGATTATGGTTTTGCTTGTTCTTAAATTACTTGTATCTAGTGACCCTCTTAAACTTGAAGGTGTCCTATGCATTTATGTTTTGCTACTCCATGAGAGACAAGCTGAAAACCATTTGTTATGTTTTCCATATGGTTGAAACACACACGTGACTTTCATTGTTTTATTTTCATGATCTTTCCTTTGTGTTTCTTTTCATGCTATAACATGGTTGCTAAGTTTCTATTATCAAGATTATGTCTTTCATGCCCATGTTTTAAGTTCTTTGATCTCAGCACTCAATGCTCTACCTCGTTGAACAAATTGTGATGGTGCATGTCACCTCAAAACTTATTCTTTTGTTATCACTTACCTACTCGAGGACGAGCAGGATTTAAGCTTGGGGATGCAGATATGTCTCAAATGTATCTATAATTTTTGATGCTCCATGCTTGTTTCTACACCATTTTCCTTGTGTTTTGTTACACTTCATGGCATTTTATGCGATTTCTAGAACTAACCTATTGACAAGATGCCACAGTGTCAGTTCCCTATTTTCTGCTATTTTTGTGTTTCAGAAAAGCTACACAGTAAATATTCTCGGAATTGGACGAAACAAGTTCCAGAAGTCTTATTTTTCCTGGAAGAGGACCGAAGACCGAACGAGAGCCGGAGGGGGGCCAGGGGCCAGCCTCACCATGAGGGGGCGCGGCCCAGCCCCTGGCCGCGCCCCCCTGTGGTGAGACCCCCCTGGTCGCCTCCTGATGAAGCCCCTTCACCTATAAGTAGCCTCGCGATGGAAAACCCTAGGGGAATCGGCAATTTTTGAGAAAGAGTTCTGCAGCTCCGCCGCCGCCACCGATGAATTTTGGGGGACAAAAGTCTCTGTTCTGGCACCCTACCAGGACGGGGAAGTGCCTCCGGAGCCATCTCCATCGGTCTCCATCGCCGTCTCCGCCGTCTCCATCAACGTTGTTGTCTCCTATGATGAGGACGGAGTAGTTCTCCCCCGGGGCTAAGGGCTCTACCGGTAGCTATGTGGTTCACCTCTCTCTCCCATGATGTGATCTTTATGTGATCGTGAGCTTTGTATCTAGTTGAATTGGTAGATGTTATTATTCAGATATTATGCTACTCCTGTGCTTTATATTTGTAATCTCCGGAGATACCCTGTATCATTGTGTGAAGGTGACTAGTGTGCGCATCATGTGTATCTTTTTGGTTAATGTCTCTATGAATTGTTGGTGTTTGTTGGAACCATCTAGTGCGTTCACGGTGATAGTGTGGCACAATCTAGTTTGGGTACATATGGACTTTGAGGAGTGCTTCGTAGCCCTACGCATGATTAGTGTTCATTTTCCATTGGAGAATTGTTTTGAGTTGCATATTGATGATAGTATCTATTGGTTCAATTATGTTATATTTGTTGAGAGTGTGTCCACTAGTGAAAGTATGATCCCTAGGCCTTGTTTCCAAGCTTTGCACATTGTTTCCTTTTAGTTTTGTTACATGTTTGCTCGCAGCGATACTTATTTCAGATTACGTTTACTACTCATAATCATCACTACTACTTGTATTTCACTATCTCTTCGCCGAACTAGTGCACATATACATCTGATAAGTGTATTGGGTGTGTTGGGGACACAAGAGACTTTCTGTATCGTAATTGCAGGGTTGCTTGAGAGGGATAGCTTTGACCTCTTCCTCCCTGAGTTCGATAAACCTTGGGTGATCCACTTAAGGGAAACTTGCTGCTATTCTACAAACCTCTGCTCTTGGAGGCCCAACACTGTCTACAAGAACAGACACGTGCGTAGACATCACATGGTATAGCCAATCTTCACGCAATGATCTCCATCTTGTGTGCGCCGGCATGATCTCCATCACTCCACCATGATTGCCTCCACCAAGAATAGCAACTACAACTATTGCTAACTACTTAGCCATAAAGTAAAGCTATTACATGGCGTATAAGAAGTTGACACGCAGGTCATACAAAATTATAAAGACAACCATATGGCTCAACTCATCGACGTGCAAGTCGTGAAATATTACAAAACATGATCATTGCGTACATCTCAAATCATACACATCATGTCTTGGGCCATACCATATCACAAAACACTCCCTGCAAAAACAAGTTAGAAGCCTCTACTTTGTTGTTGCATGTTTTACGTGGCTTATGGGAGTAACAAGTTAAGAACAACTAGTCGTCAACCCGTGCTACTGCACGGGCTAGTAATTAGTACAATTCCATCATGAGTCATATCTCAAAGCTTTATATAATTATGACCTGATAACCTACATCACACACCCTACGTATAGTAATTTTGGATCTACTATTTGATGAAAGATGAAGTTATATATGCTGATTCTCAAGTTTAGTGTGATGAAATATAGATGTGTACGAACAACTATTTGATAATGAAACCTACTGGCGTTAATCCACAGATCATTCGTATACGCACGCCAGGTCTTTCTAAAGTTGCCACTATCAAATGTGAGGATTTATATCAGTCAATCAATAATTATTAAAACCTGTAATACAAAATAACTATAAAGAAAGATATAAATTTATTCATAATAATCTTGCCAATGGATAACTTTTAAAAAATATTGAGTGATGAAAGAATAAAATGGTTTTGAATCTCACCAAGCGCAGGCCGTTCCTAGTCCACCTCTCTAGAGCATCACCGATCATATTTTCTTGCAGATCCAGACCAATTTCCTTTCATCATCATGAATAAAACATTATTCTGTTCACACACACCTCTCCCACATGAGCGAGTTGATCTGCCTCCTTCAAAGCATAGTTTAAAAAACCGAACCGGTGAGGTGACTGGCTCACGGGTTCACTAATCCAACCGGTGGCTCAGCTGGTTCAATAGCGACAACAAACCATCAAATTTAATAAATAATTAAGTTAATTTTGAAAAAAAATAGCATCGAGTCATATATTTTGTGTTTGCTTTTATAGTAGATCACAAACTAAGTGTAGTAAGTGTGGTATTAGGCCTTACGCGGGGTATTTGGAGCAAGACTCTAGGTTTTAGGATCATAATCTCGCAAAAACACATTATTTTTATGCATTTTTTGGTTTTTAATTAGTTGGACCAGTGACTCTTAAAAAACCAGTGAGGACTTCGGTTTAGAATTTTTTTTGGGTCAAACAACCGAACTGGTTTAGTTTTTAAAACTATGCTTCAAAGCGACGCCTGCTTACAATAATCTCATTAGCCTGAAGAAGAAATATCTAAGGCTTGAACTCCTTGAATGGTTTTCTTTGTCTCAACCTAAGATGTGTCAAATGGATAGGTCGTTACTTCTAGACACCTTTTATAGTATTTTTGTCTCTTTATACTTCCTAGATTATCATGATGACTATTATCTCTAGATCTTCAGGAAAATGACCATCCTCGCGTATATATTTGTCCGTGCAAGGTGCATGCTAATAATGTATGAAAATGCATGCAGGGATGCAACACGAAGAACATGAGTAGATATCTGAATTTTGAAGCACCGTAAGGCCTCGCTTGGAACGTCTTATAAATATACCGTCCGCCCTGGGTTTTCCATTGACAGCGTAATTCTAGCGTGGGCATCACAAGTCCGTGAATTTCTCCCTGGATTTTGACTAATATACGACGTGCCAAGCGAGTCCTAAAGGAAAAATAATAATCCTAGATAAATGAATCTGGGTAAACCATGGAGAGGAACTCTTACTAAAGTTTCAATCGTATAATTCTAGTAAAGAATATGTGTCAAATGGAATGGTAGTTACCTCTGGACCTTTTACAGTATTCTTGGAGTAGATGATCATGACTATTTTATCTATAGATCTTCAGAAAAATGACCGTCCGCACGTATATATTGCTCCTTGCAATCTGCCTGCAGGTAATTTTTGGAAAAAGCATGCATGGAAATATGCAACACGGAGGACATGGGTAGATAAAGTTTAGGTAATATTTGAAGATTGAAACACCGTTAAGGAAAAATAATTTAATATAAATTAACCTAGGTACACCATGGAGAGGTCTTCTTACTATAGTTTCAATCGTATAATAATCCTAGTAAAGGATATATGATTTCACCGTGGGGTAACACCAGCAATTAGCGGGAGATCAACGTGGTTGGAATCAGCTGGTGCCGTGAGACAATTACCATAGTGTGCAGCTTATGGATCTGATTAGGAGAAGAAGTGCAATCTGTACCTGAGATCAGCCGGACTATTAGCAGATTGATCTAGCACGCTTGGTCGCTGCTGCCGATCGCCGCGCATGTAGGCATGTGACTATAGAGAGTCGGTGGCGAATTTTCCCATGGATCGACCTTGCACCTGACGCTACAAAATTTATTGGGCGATTGTTAACATAGTCGCTTCTGCGACATCACAACGAAATTGCAAAAGGCTGTTGTATTGCATGCCCTAGCGAGACGGGGAAGGACGACAGGAAAATAGGAGTCACGATTCATATCGTCAGCTCGTTGCGTGGAGGATACGGACACATCAT
Organism: Dactylis glomerata; assembly: GCA_007115705.1. Classification (NCBI taxonomy): domain Eukaryota; kingdom Viridiplantae; phylum Streptophyta; class Magnoliopsida; order Poales; family Poaceae; genus Dactylis; species Dactylis glomerata. The sequence continues at coordinate 14,730,045 of QXEO01000553.1, forward strand.
CCAACGGTTTTAGATTGATCATCGGTTAATTGGATGGACACTATTTAATAACCTCTAGGATTAACGTGGAGCCTCCTACGGTGCCTCCAATTAGTAAATATAAGATTCTTACCTGTGAAAAGCCACAACGGTGATATTATGGTTGCTAATATCCATTGAAAATCCCATGGCAACTATAGTGAGAGAAACTGGCATCCACCAGCCGCATATGTGGAACAAGCCACATGTCAAGTGTGAAGCTGGTCCCGCGAACAAGGTCGCGTAAGGTTGGCCTGGACCGCTTCAATCTCACTATACCGTGCCATAAGAAGTACACAAAATAGAGGTTTGCAACAGAAAACATCAACGCCCACAACAAGCATGTTGCGTTCTACTCGTGAAACACATCTACGCATAGATCTAGCTCTGATACCACTGAAGGACGGTATGCGAACAAGAAAGCCAAGATCTAATCTAGGAGATGTAATCAATGAGAGAGATAGATGAGATCTTCATACACTTGAAGAAATCGCACAACAGAAACATTCAACAGAACGTGGATGATGTAGTCATACTAGCCGTCTCCTTCTCGCGATCTTATCTGATCCAACACCGCAAGTCGCGGTGCCTCCGAGAGATGCACACGTACAGTGCAGCAATGTCTCCTCCTTCCTTGGTCCAGCAAGTATGGTGGAGAGATAGATTGGATCAGCAGCACGACGGCGTGGTGCTTATGGTGGAGAATTTCTGCGGCAGGGCTCGCCTACGCGCAGTCGCGAGAGAGAGAAGTGGAGGGCAGTAGTTGGGCCAGTGGCTAGGGTTGGAGGAGGGGGAGGCTGTGCCCTAGCCCTCCCTTATATAGGAGGCTAGGCGGCCAGCTTGGCCCCTCCCCCAAGCCCTAGGCCAGCGGCCAAAGGAGGGCAGTGTGGGGGCAAGTTTCCCCCTCCTTCTTGAAGGGTTGCCCTAGGGTTTCCCCTGGGCTAGCCGGCTGGGCCCTTTTGGGCATGGTGCGCCTGGCCCAAGTAGCCAGGACACTTCCCCTTAGGCCCACGCAGGCCTCCATCAAGTGGGCCCACTATGGCCCCACTCCGGAACCTTCTAGAACACTCTGGTACAATACCGATAAACTCCGAAGCCTTTTTAGAATCCAAAAACTGCTTTCCATTCTATGAATCTTATTCTCTAGACCATTCTGGAACCTCTCGTGATGTCCGGAATCTCATCCGAGACTCCAAACAAAAACTCAATAACCAATTATCCATTATATCCTAACGTTGATGCACATTAAGTGTGTGACCCACGGGTTCGAGAATATGCAGACATGATCTTCTATCAATAATCAATAGCAGGATCTGGAAACCCATATTGACCCCCACATATTCATCAATGATCATATCGGATGAACCACGATGCCAGGATTCAATTAATCCTGTATATGTATTCCCTTCATCTCGCGATATTTTACTTGCCCGAGATTCGATCATCGGTATCTGCATACCTAGTTCAATCTCATTCACATCAAGTACTTTAGTTGTTCCATAATCCAATATCACTTTGTGATTAACTCCTTAACCACATGCTTGCAGGCGGTGTTGATATCGATTACAGAGTGGGACTGAGGTATATCTCTCTGACTCGGGAGGGACAAATTCCATCTCGATAGATACAACCCAACAAGTACTTTCTGATTACCTAAGAGACACCTTTATGATCACCCTTTCATAGGGTGATGTTTGATGACCTCAAAGCTCTCTTCCGGTACTAGGGAGTTGCATTTTCTCATGGTCTAAGGAATACAATACATGACATAGAAAAAAGTTTCGCAAAGATGAACACAATGACACGATCTAATTGTTGTGCTTTATTTGGGTTTGTCCATCACATCATTCTCCTAATGATATGACTTCATTATTAATTGACAGCTCATGTCTATGGTTAGGAAACCTTAACCATCATTAATCAATGAACTAGTCCATAGAGGCATACTAGGGACACGGTGGTTCATAAACTACACAAGTATTAATGCTTCCGCTTAATACAATTCTAGCATAGAATATAAACATTATCATGAACAAGAATTATAATAATAACATCTTTATTATTGCCTCTAGGGCATAATTCCAACATTGCTCAAAAGTTGAACTCTCACATCCTAGTTGGTGAAGACAGAGCCCATAATGTCATAAGGCTGCACTAAAAGTACTCTAAAGCACAGAAGACATGGTAATCTCTTTAATCCTGGGTGGCAATCCCGAGTGGCCCCCTGAGCATACATCCTCTCGAGGCATGTGTCCCAGAGCCCACCTACTTCGCCTCCTCTTATCAAACCAATCCACCCAGGTGATTCATTTTAGTTGAAATTCTTAATTTGTTCACAAAACACTTTATCAAAGTGATCATAGCATGGCATCAATGTTCAATAATATTTTTGCAAATAAGCTTGCATAGGTTTGAGTAAATACAAAATAGTATTTTGAAATTCTATTTTCTCAAAAGAGTTCTTCAAGAAATGATAGAAAGTTTGAAATAGTTTTTCTAATCTATACCTAATAATAGAAGGAGCAAGGGTTCCATGGTTTGGTTCTTCTGTCAATACTGTTATCGCTAATTTCTTCGTATGTTGCAATCGCTTGCACGGGCCAAGCCCAACAAGGTAAGCGTGTCGCTTCATACAAGCTTTCTCATAGTTTGTGTGAGCAATTTCGTAGCTGACTCGGTTGTTGCAATGTCACCTGGCCCGATATACCTAGCCCCACACCGCCGGTCTGCCGCTAGATCGATCTAGATAGTCATCCTTGGCCAGATCGATCTAAATCATCATCCCCACGGTGTTCCCTACCACCCCGCGAAATCCGGCGTAGCGCTTGAAATCCAGCGCTCCGGGTAGCGCTTAAAATCCAGCTGCCGGCGCAGCCACCCTCCTCTGGTGGAAGAGGAGCTGGCCCGCAAGCTCCAAGCTGCCCTCGCGTGCATCCTTTCTCCGGTCGAGCTACGGGACTCCCCGTTCCTGCATGACGACAGCGCCCGACCCGCAGCACCGCTCGTCGGTAGTTGAGGCGTGGCCGCTGCGTCGCGCCATATCCGAGGAGGGAACAAGCCAGAGAAAGATTGGAGGGCCAGCCGTCGCTATGGTGAAGAGGAGGAGCGGCGGTTCTTTGATCTGATGGTGGGGTGGTTCCCGTAGGCGGTGGCTGCATCCAGGCGGCGCGTAGATAACATAAGAAGGAGGGGCACAATAGAGTGTGGGCGTTATGGATCCACTGATTTCGTTGCAAGCGCTGGACAACACGAGGGACGCTGGAGGTGGCGATGCAGTGCTGGCGTGCCCACACCGCCACTAGATAGTCATCCTTGGCCAGATCGATGTAGATCATCATCCCCACGGTGTTCCCTGCCGCCCTACGAAATCCGGCGTAGCGCTTGAAATCCAGCGGCCCGGGTAGCGCTTAAAATCCAGCTGCCGGCACAACCACCCTCCTCTAGTGGAAGAGGAGCTGGCTCTCAAGCTCCAAGCTGCCCCCGCGCGCATCCTTTCTCCGGTCGAGCTACGGGACTCCCCGTTCCTGCATGACGACAGCGCCCGACCCGCAACACCGCTCGTCAGTAGCTGAGGTGTGGCTGCTGCGTCGCGCCACGTCCGAGGAGGGAACAAACTAGAGAAAGATTGGAGGGCCAGCCATCACTGTGGTGAAGAGGAGGAGCGGCGGTTCTTCGATCTGATGGTGGGGTGGTTCCCGCAGGCGGTGGCTGCATCCAGGCGGCGTGTAGATAACATAAGAAGGAGGGGCACAATATGTCAGTGTTCTGGATACCGGGGTATCCCGGTCCACCTGTTCCTGGGCTCCTTCAACGGCCTAGCTTCGGCCCAGGGGTGGAACGATGACCAAAGCCAGCGGAGAAGACCCTCATGAGGAGGCGCCTCATGAGGAGAACGATGGCTAAAACTGCTAAGGACCAGAAGACCTCCTCACGAGCTGTTTCTTGTGAGGGGAGGGACCACGTCCACGTCAGCTCGGCACGTTTCCGTGCTGAGCAAGAAGATAAGGGCAGAAGACCGCGTACCGCCCACGCTACCCCCGACAGGAAGGAGACCAACTTTCGCCATGCCTGCATAAAGCGGCATAGTGGTTGTTGGCCACCCCCCTAAAAATAGCATGGACGGTGCAGGGCGCCAGAGGAAGACGTTAGCTTCCTCCACCCACTCTTGTGGACCGGCGCCACTACTCTACGAAGACTACGTCCATGGAAGAATCAAGACTATAGCTGTCCTCCCTCCTTGGCCGTGTGTGGCAACCCCTTCCCCAAGATGATAAGGGGAAGGAGGACCTAGGCGCTATAAAAGGAGGGGAGGCCACCCCTTAGAGGGGATCGGATCTTCATCTTTGGGCTCCTAGCTAGGCTAAGTTGGTTCTTCTACCTCCAGCCAGTTAGAGCTCTGTAACCAAGACCTTATACTCCTCGCGAGGTATCGCGTCGTAATACAAGAAGGCAGGAAGTAGGGGTTTTACCTCACCACGAGGGCCCTGAACCTGGGTAAAGCTCAGTGTCTCTCTCTGCAGTGCGTTGTGCGTTCGATGACTCGAGGCTTCCGTCACCATGTTTCGTTGCGATCCAAGATCTCCCACGTTCAGCCCCCTGTGTTCGAATCTTTGGGTCCGTCGCGTGGTACCCCGTGTTCTTGCGACACGAAATCCATCGACATATGGTGCGCCAGGTAGGGGGCTGTGGTGTGTTTTCTTCTAGATCTGCTTCGACATGGCCGACGCCAACACAAGGCTCGAGCGTCTTCGCCGCCGCAATGCCGTTCGGGGGCAGACCGAGCCCATCTTCTGTCGTCGGGACGTCTCGGCCGGGGAGGAAGAGGAGGAAGATCTGGAGTCCTCCTACCTCCCGTCTGGGCGTACAGAGCCTTCGCTCTCCTTCACCGCCACCGCCACTTGTCGCGCTCATTCTGGGAGTCAGCTGTCCCCTGTGCAGGCTCTCGCCATGGCGCAGGAGCTGCTGCGCTATCAGCCCACTGATGACGGGCGTGAGGGGTTGGCGCGCTCGAATCGCCGAGCTCATCGCCATCACCAACGAAGACCCGGCCTAGGGAGGAGCCTAGGGCGCGAGAGAACCAGATCCGGCGGCGGGGCGCCGTGCCCCGGGCGCCGGAGATGGGAAGGCCGCAAAGGCCAAGAAGGTGGCCTCCCGCGCCGCATCTTCGCTGCGCGGGGAGCCCAGCTGCCAAATCGTCCAACGCGCTCTGGAAGACGCACGCGTCTCCCTTGAGTGCCGCTGCGAAAATCATGACCACGCCATCGACGACATCAGTGAGGCTGGCAAGAACTTCAAGACCCCCGGGGACGCTATCTACAACCCTGGGTGCCTTGCTCTCACTCGCCAGCAACGCTATGTGGTCTGGCCTGACAAGTTCAAGCCGGACATCGGTGCGCATTACGACGGGACCACTAACCCCGTCGAATTCCTCCAGCTCTACGTCGTCGCCGTCCAGGCCACGCATGGAGATCAGCCTGCGATGGCCAATTGGTTCCCCATGGCCCTCAAAGACGCTCCGCGAACTTGGCTCATGAATCTTCCTCACGAATCCGTGACTTCATGGAAGGACTTGTGCCGCCAGTTCGTTGCCAACTTCATGCCCACGTATGAGCGCCCCCCAACAAGAATGATCTTAAGGCAGTGCGTCAGTACAAGGGCGAGACGCTTTGTCAGTATATCTAGCACTTCAGCGAGATGAGGAACAAGATTCCCCGGATCTCCAATGAGGAGGTCCTCTCTGCGTTCTCCACGGGCGTCTCCGACATCAAGATGAGGGAGAAGCTGTCCGTGAATGATGAGCTAACTTCCATCGTCAGGCTCTTTGAGATCACCGATAGATGCGCCAAGGCCGATGAGGGGAGGCTCTACATGCACAACCTACCGTAGGCGCTTCCCCCAAAGCCGAAGTCCAAAGACCCCAAGCGCAAGGAGGTTGCTGTCCTCGCGGCGGAGCCTGATCATAAGCAGCGTCGCGGGGACCGCTCCGAACGCGATAAAGGTTGACGTCGTCGCTACTACATCCTCCACGAAAAGGACACCCACAATACCGACGATTGTTGGATTGTCCGAAAGTTTCATGAAGAAAATGGTGTCACCAAGCGCTGTGGGAGTAGCCATAGCCACGGCAACGGTGGATCCCGGGGCGATCGCCGCCACGACGACCGGGACGAGGGTCGCCGCCGCGATGGTCTGTCTCGTGTAGATCCCGAGCCGCTACCACTGCCTCCACCGACGAATGATCATAGGGAAGAGAACCAAGGGGGCTATTAAGAGCCGCGAGGCTTCGCCGCTTGCCTCCTGGGTGGAGCCCAAGCTCCTTTGTCTAATCGTCACTTCAAGCAGCTGTCACGAGAGATCGCGGTGGCACAGCCAAATGCTGGCAACCCCTTGATGAAGTGGTCAACCAGCAAGATCGGCTTCGACGAAGAGGATCATCCGACCTCCACTAAGGGCATGGGCACAATTCCCCTCCTGTGCACGCCTACCATCAATAACATCGCCGTCAACCGTACTCTCATCGACGGAGGGGCGGGCCTCAACATCATCTCAGTCGAGGTCTTTGAGAAGATGCAGGTGCCGTACCATCAGCTCATGCCAACCCGACCGTTCTTCGAGGTAATAGAGGGGTCTACAATGCCAATCGGGCAGGTGCGCCTACCCATCACCTTCGGCACCCGGGACAACTACAGGACAGAGAGCCTCAACTTCGACGTCGCCTACATTGCGCTACCGTACAATGCCATCCTCGGCTATCCAGCTCTGATGAGATTCATGGCGGCAACGCATCATGGCTTCAACGTCCTCAAGATTCCGGGCGCCAACGACACAATCACCGTGCGCTGCAACAAAAAGGACGCTCTCCGATCTGTGGAGCATGTCTACCATGAGGCCGCCACCATGTTCCCTGCTGATGAAGATCTGCTGGAGCACTCTGGTGACCTCACGAGGAAGAAGCAGCTCGTGTCACAAGAGCGGGCTGCTGCGAAGAAGGACTCTCTCGAGCCCCTCCTGCTAGGCTCGACAGGGAAGAAGTTTGCCGCCTCTGCATTGCCTACTCCAAGCGAGGACCTTGTCCATCCGATGCTGGACATGAGCATTGGGGAAGTTGCGGTACCCTCAGGGAGGAGGCCCCAGTTCACCCAAGAGCACTCTGCTACAAGAAGGTCCCGCTCTAGGCTGGGGGCTGCGAAAACTTCGTCACCATCGGGGCAGGGCTGTCTCCCAAATAGGAAAGTGCGCTTGTCACCTTCCTGCGGGCAAACTCTGACATGTTCGCTTGGACTACGTTAGATATGCCCGGTGTTCCTGGGAAGGTGATTGAGCACCACTTAGCCGTGTGCCCTCAGGCACACCCCGTAAAGTAGAAGACCAGGAAGCAAGCACAAGAAAACAAGACTTCATTGTCCAAGAAATGGAGAAGCTGAAGAAGGACAAGTTGATACGCGAGGTAGCGCACTCCACCTGGATTGCCAATCCGGTGGTTGTCCCAAAGGCTAATGGCCGTGGGCGCCTCTGTGTGGACTTCACAAGTCTCAACAAAGCCTGTCCCAAGGATCCTTATCCACTCCCAAGGATAGATCAAATCGTCGACTCCACCGCCGGCTGTGACCTCCTTTGCTTCTTGGATGCCTTCTCCGGCTATCATCAGATCAAGAAGGCAAGGGAGGACAAAGAGAAGACTGCCTTCATCACACCCTGTGGCATGTACTGCTACGTCTGTATGCCCTTCGGCCTGAAGAACGCAGGGGCCACATTCCAAAGGCTCATGCGTAAGGCCTTGGGGGCTCAGATGGGAAGAAATGCGAAGCCTACGTCGATGACATCATCGTCAAGACTCATGAGAGTCACACCTTCATCGAGGATCTGGAGGAAACCTTCGCCAACCTGAGAAAGGTAAATATCAAGCTCAACCCCGCCAAGTGCGCCTTCAGCGTACTGCCGGGAAAGTTGTTGGGGTTCCTTGTGTCTCATCGCGGGATAGAGGCAAACCCTGACAAAGTCAAGGCCATCAAAGAAATGCGTCCTCCGTGCAATCTCAAGGAAATGCAATGCCTCGCGGGATGCATGGCAGCCCTAGGGCGCTTCATCGCGAGGAGTGGAGAGAAGGCCTTGCCCTTCTTCAAGCTCATGAAGCGCACTGGGAAGTTCGAGTGGACTCCAGAAGCTGACAAGGCCTTCGCCGAGCTGAAGAGGTATCTCACGAGCCCACCGATCATGGTTGCCCCAATGTTCCGTGAGCCCTTGCTGCTCTACATCACAGCAACCCCGAGAACTGCAAGTGCTGTCCTCGTCACTGAGCAGGACGCCAAGGTAATTGCCAAAGAGGGAATTGATCGTCCTTGCCTGGGGGCTCCTCCTGAGGTAGAGGTAGCAATTTCTTCTATCCCTCAAGAGGAGCCGCCCGCTGCAACTTCGCCGACCGAGCCGCTCTCACAGAGCGACGCTCCTGAACTCCAAGAGGAGAAAACTCCTGAGGACACCGCCAAGGTGCAAAAGCCCGTGTACTTCGTCAGCACGGTACTACGCGACGCGCGGGAGCGCTACACCATGCAGCAAAAGCTGCTCCACACCCTGCTGATCGCTTCAAGGAAATTGCGTCATTACTTCCAGGGTCACCCGATTAAGGTGGTCACTGATCGTCCCCTGGAAACCATTCTACACAACCCAAATGTCACCGGACGGGTGGCAGAGTGGGCCGTGGAGCTTCAGCCCTTCGAGATCTCCTTCGAAACCACCAAGGTGATCAAGAGCAAAGCTTTGGCTGAGTTCACCGCCGAATGGACTGATCCATTCACCGACGAGCCTCCAGAGGTGGAGTCAACGCTTCTAGGAGAAGAAGCCCTAGGCCTCTGGTTCATGCACTTCGATGGTGCCTTCAACCTCCCCGGCATGGGGGCTGGCGCTGTCCTTACCTCTCCTTCTGGGGACAAGCTCTTCTACGTCGTCCAGCTCTGCTTTAAACCAGAGCACAAGGTCTCCAACAACATCGTGGAATATGAAGGACTACTCGCTGGCCTAAGGGCGGTGAATGCTTTGGGCATCAAGCGCCTCATCGTCAAGGGAGACTCACAGCTGGTTGTGAACTTCTCAAACAAGAGCTACACTCCAAAGGATGAGCACATGGCAGCTTATCTTGAGGAGCATCGAAAGATGGAAAAACGCTTCCAAGGTTTAGAGCTGAAGCACATCCCAAGAGGAGAAAATGTGGAAGCAGACAAAATCGCCAAGCGCGCCTCTCATCGTCGGTCACAACCTATCGGCGTCTTCGAGGAGCGCCTCTTCAAGCCGTCCGCTTCTCCATCATCAATAGGATCAGCCCTTCCGTCTGCCTTGCCACCGCCACCGGAGCAGGGGGCTCTGGACTACGGGCCTCCTTCGGGTGACCGCGTCCTTCTGGCATTGGCACGGCAGGAGGGAGTGGATTGGATCCTCGAGCTCAAGGCATTCCTCGTCAGCAGCAGGCTTCCTGAGGACGAGTCGGAGGCTGAAAGGATAGTACGCCAAGCTTCGGGATACTGCGTCAAGGATGGTGACTTGTACCGGCGTCGCCCAAACGGTGTCGCTCTGAAGTGCATATCTACTCACCAAGGCCAAGAGCTTCTCAGGGACATTCACGCCAGCGAGTCTGGGCATCATGCTTCTGCTTCAACCCTCGCTGCAAAGGCATATCGAAGCAGCTTCTACTGGCCTTCAGCGCTCTGGGACACGGCGGAGATGGTCAAGAGGTGCGAGGCATGCCAATTCCATGCCAAGCAGATTCATCAGCCGGAGCAGGAACTGCAAACCATCCCACTCACTTGGCCCTTTGCTGTTTGGGGGCTGGACATTCTCGGTCCACTCCCTAGAGCACAAGGGGGCTAGCGCTACCTCTACATCATTATCAACAAGTTTACCAAGTGGATGGAGGTGGAGCCGGTGTGCACCATTCCGGCTAGGTCCGCAGTCAAGTTCATCCGTGGGCTGGTCTGTCATTTTGGTGTGCCTAACCGCATCATCATCGACAACGGCAGCCAGTTCACCAGCGGGCTGTTCCGGGAGTACTGCGCATCGGCCGGCATCAAGATCTGTTTCGCCTCAGTTGCCTATCCTAGGAGCAATGGCCAAGCTGAGCGTGCCAACGCCGAAGTCCTCAAGGGACTCAAGACGAGAAGCTTCAACGCCAAGCTCGAAGCCTACGGCAAAAAATGGTTAGACAACCTCCAATCCATCCTGTGGTCCATTCGGACTACCGCCACCAAGCCCACCGGGGAGACCCCTTTCTTCTTGGTCTATGGGGCGGAGGCTGTACTTCCCACCGACGTCAAGTTCGGGTCGCCAAGAGTGCTCGCCTTCAACGAGATTCACCAAGAGGACCTCATCAAGAACTGCCTCCTCCAGGTCGAAGAAGCTCGGAGCCAACCAGCACTTTGCGCCGCGAGGTACCAGCAAGGACTACGCCACTATCATAGCCACCATGTTCGGGCATGGACTCTGGAGGTCGGCGATCTGGTGCTGAGGAGGATACTCTCTCACGAGGGCCTGCACAAGCTGTCTCCAATATGGGAAGGCCCCTTCAAGGTGACGCACATCTCTAGGCCAGGCTCGGCGTGGCTGGAAACCGCCAAAGGTGTGCTGGTGGGGAACCTGTGGAACATAGCTCATCTGCGAAAGTTCTACCCCTAGGTTCCTCACGAGGAGATAAGACCATTGTCACGGCACTTTGTATCAGCTCAAACTGCTCTTCAGCACTGATATTAAGTTAAAGCGCATAATAGCACCTCTGCTTCGGCACGATATTAAAATGGCATGAAGTCCATTTATTTTCTGTTGTACTCCACGCGGAAGGGGGCTAGGCACGGTGTTTGTGCTGGGGCCTTCGCCTAGAAAACAGCAAGCCCGAAAAATCCGAAGGAACCGAGCTCTGATCAGGGGCGACGGCCCCGTTATCGATCACCTCCACATGCCCATGGTGCTTAGTTCCTCGCCAAGTACATCGGAAAATAAAAAATCTTTGGGAAAAGTCCAAGGTGTGCCCAAGGCACCTGCTAAGGACCCGCGCCTCGTGAGCAATCCTCACGAGGGTGCAAGGACACGTCGATGCACTTAGCATCCGTAGGAAGATTCCCCTCGCTCGAGGAAGGCCAAACACGGCAGGATTACTGAAGACCAAGGCCGCTCCGATCATCTTGCGAAGGAGACGCAGATTCGGAGGTCTGCGCTAGGCCCTTCACCTCATGAGCAACCCTTAACGAGGTGTCGACGGTCTCTGGGCTCTCTTAAGCGTCGACGCTTTCGCGTCCGTGAGGGTACAGCTTCCCTCAACGATGAGGAAGGCCCCGTGAATCGCCACGTGCGGCAATTTGCTCTTAGCTGCTGGCACAGATAGTGCCGCGCTTCCTCACAACAAGGAAGGACCCTGTGCCGGTCACAGGGGCATCTTATTCGCCTTCTTTTTTCATTTGTTTTATCGACTTGTTTTTTGTTTTCAGGGATTTGGGGTTTTTTGTTTTCCAACTCTTTCTTCAACTACTTTTCTCAGGATTCGTCCAATGTCGTCGCCGGCGCCGACCCCGTCATGAGCTCTGAGGCACAGGGAGGCCTCCCGCCGGCGTTAACAACTCGCTAGGGCTCTCGAGCACATGGACGACCAGGACAATGACGAACAATAAGGAGCGAAAGAGCAAAGAGGACTTCATTGATAGCCCCCAGCGGGGGAAGAAACAGAGGCATGGTGGGGCATACCCCGCCGGCGCAAGCTACATCGCAAAAGAGGGGAGGAGACTAGCTCCCCTCCCAGAAGGCTACCATGGCAAGGCCGCCCCTTTACTGCGCCGCGGGCTGGGGGTAGGTGCGACGGACGCCGGTGGCGGCGAAGATCCGCACCAAGGCCTCCAGCGTCCCCAGCTTGAAGCGGAAGACGAGGTGGTCACCGACGTGGAGGCGGTGGCCGAGGGCGAAAGCCCTCCAGCGTCCGGAGAAGACGACGTTGCCGCACGCTCCGAGGATGATGTCCACAGGCCAGAGGAGCTCTGGCCTGCTCTGCTCCACCAGCGCGACCTCTCCGGAGGAAGCACTGGGGGCGTAGATCACCCTCCGGACTGCGTCGGGCAGCCAGAGGGAGTTGAAGCTCTAGGCATCGACGACGACGAGGAGCTCCAGGAAGCAGGACCCCGGGGCAATGAGGGGTCCCAGCATCTCCGCCGCCAGGGGGTGGGGAGTCGCGACCACTCCGGTCGCCGGCGGGGCCACCTCCTGTGGCCCCGGGCCGTCCGCGGCTGGGGGAAGGGGTCCCAGGGTGGCCTCAACCTCCTGGAGCACCCGGTTGATGCTCCCCGGGGAGCGGGGAGCCGGCGCCGCCGCCATCGGCGATGGCGCATTCAGAGCGCCTCCAGGCACTGGACCCCGAAGGGTCAAGGCATTGGAGGTCCCCGGGGCAGCATGATTCGCCTCGTCCTGCCTCGGCGCCCCGATGCGCAGGGGGCCTCCGGCACCGGGCGTCCACCGGGCAGGGATCTTCGCCCTGTTCCTGCTGCCTGGGGGGCGCCCGTGGCGCTTCACCCCCAAGCTCGATCCAGCAGCGGCGGAGGAGGCGGAGGGATCCATTAGCTTGGGGGGCGTTGAGGAATAAGTGGCACTGGAGGAAGAGGGTGAGGTGCCGGAGGTCTCGAGGAGACTGCTGCGTCGCCCGCCATTTTGTCTCACCAGCTGCGGTCGCGCCACGCGTCCGCGGCCTCTGCATCTTCACATGGTCCTCTGACCGCGCGTTGACGTGTGCCGTTGGAGGGCCCCGTAGCTTCTGGGGGCCCCTGGCCCTTCGCTCCCTCAAGAGGGCGCATTCGCGGGCCAGGCTCCCAGGGGCTACTGTCGGTGTTCTAGATACTGGGTATCCCGGTCCACCTGCTCCTGGGCTCCTTCAACGGCCCAGCTTTGGCCCAGGGGTGGAACGACGACCGAAGCCAGTGGAGAAGACCCTCATGAGGAGGCACCTCATGAGGAGAACGACGGCTAAAACTGCTAAGGACCAGAAGACCTCCTCACGAGCTGTTTCTTGTGAGGGGAGGGACCACGTCCATGTCAGCTCGGCACATTTCCGTGCTGAGCAAGAAGATAAGGGCAGAAGACCGCGTACCGCCCACGCTACCCCCGATAGGGAGGAGACCAACTTTTGCCATGCCTGCATAAAGCGGCACAGTGGTTGTTGGCCACCCCCCTAAAAATAGCATGGACGGTGCAGGACGCCAGAGGAAGACGTCAGCTTCCTCCACCCACTCTTGTGGACCGGCGCCAGTACTCTACGAAGACTACGTCCACGGAAGAATCAAGACTACAGCTGTCCTCCCTCCTTAGCCGTGTGTGGCAACCCCTTCCCCAAGATGATAATGGGAAGGAGGACCTGGGCGCTATAAAAGGAGGGGAGGCCACCCCTTAGAGGGGATCGGATCTTCATCTTTGGGCTCCTAGCTAGGCTAAGTTGGTTCTTCTACCTCCGGCCAGTTAGAGCTCTGTAACCAAGACCTTGTACTCCTCGCGAGGTATCGCATCATAATACAAGAAGGCGGGAAGTAGGGGTTTTACCTCACCACGAGGGCCCTGAACCTGGGTAAAGCTCGGTGTCTCTCTCTAAACTGTGTTGTGCGTTCGACGACTCGAGGCTTCCGTCACTGTGTTTCATTGCGATCCAAGATCTCCCATGTTCAGCCCCCTGCGTTCGAATCTTTGGGTCCGTCGCGTGGTACCCCGTGTTCTTGCGACACACAATCCATCGACACAATAGAGTGTGGGCGTTATGGATCCACTGCTTTCGTTGCAAGCGCTGGACAACACGATTGACGCTGTAGGTGGCGATGTGGTGCTGGCATGCCCACACCCCCGCTAGATCGATCTAGATAGTCATCCTTGGCCAGATCGATGTAGATCATCATCCCCACGGTGTTCCCTGCCGCCCCGCGAAATCCAGCGTAGCGCTTGAAATCCAGCAGCCCGGGTAGCGCTTAAAATCCAGCTGCCGGTGCAGCCACCCTCCTCTAGTGGAAGAGGAGCTGGCCCTCAAGCTCCAAGCCGCCCCCGCGTGCATCCTTTCTCCGGTCGAGCTACGGGACTCCCCATTCCTGCATGACGACAGGGCCCGACCCAGCACCGCTCGTTGGTAGTTGAGGCGTGGCCGCTGCGTCGCACCACGTCCAAGGAGGGAACAAGCCAGAGAAAGATTGGAGGGCCAGCCGTCGCTGTGGTGAAGATGAGGAGCGGCGGTTCTTCGATCTCATGGTGGGGTGGCTCCCACAGGCGGTGGCTGCGTCCAGGCGGTGCGTAGATAACATAAGAAGAAGGGGCGCAATAGAGTGTGGGCGTTATGGATCCACTGGTTTCGTCGCAAGTGCTGGACAACACGAGGGATACTGGAGGTGGCGATGCAGTGCTGGCGTGTGGGAAAAAAGGAAAAAGGGGCAGAATGGACAGAACGACGTGGAGCGCCTCAGCGTCGATGCAGACGAAAGGGTGCGACAGTGGCGCCACCATGCTACCGAGTGTGCGCTGTTGTTGCTCCTGCTCTGCTCATGGTGTTCACGATTTGATGGTTTGGAAATTGGGATTTTGTTGACCGCAGCTTGACTAGGGGCGGCCTGGCAGGCCACGGGCGTGAAGCCATGAACAAATCGCTGCAGGCTTATTTTCGATGTAGATGGGAATGCTGAACATAACGATGTGCTAGTTCTCCTCTTCTCTTGTTTCCAGCAAGAATGCCCAAATATACTATTCTATCTATGGAAGACAATACAGATAACTTGGCAGCACTGCCGCCATGAGGAAGGCCTAGTACGGGACGCCAACTTCGAAAATACAGATGGCCTAAGGGAGCGTGATGTTATCAGCATCACCAAGATGTACTTCGGCAAGGGAGCATGATGTCATCAGCGTCACCTAGATGGACTCCGACAAGATCGCCGTGCTCGTGCTACCGATGTATGCTAGCATATGTCGCCCGCATGCCACCGAGGGCCTATGTGTGCTCGTCACTACAGATATGGCTGAGGTTCAGTATGTCTGCAATGCGAATACGGCTGAGGCCCCATGGTAGCGCTCGTCATGGTGCCGATCCGCAAGCTCACACAGCAGATCAAGAGGGAAACAGTGAAAGTCACCGTGTAACCATCAGGGTGGCTAAGCCCACCAAACTCGCAGCTCCTCAGTCCTCTCTGCTTCGTTTAGGTCAAATAAAATTGTATATGCTAACCACAGCTCAACACCTTGATACGTCTCTAACATATCCATAATTTTTGATGCTCCATGCTTGTTTTTACACCATTTGCTTAGTATTTTGTTACACTTCGTGGCATTTTTATGCATTTTCCAAAACTAACCTATTAACAAGATGCGACAGTGCCAGTTCCCTATTTTCTGCTATTTTTGTGTTTCAGAAAAGTTACACAGGAAATATTCTCGGAATTGGACGAAACAAAAGCCAGACATCCAGATATTTACCGAAGCTTCTAAAGAACCGAAGAGGAGACGGAAAGGAGCCACAGGGTGGCCACACCACCAGGGGGCGTGGCCTACCCCTAGACCGCGCCGGCTTATGGTGTGGGCCCCCTGGTCCACTTCTGACGCTGCCCCTTCGCCTATAAAGACCCCCCAACGGGAAAAACCTAAATACCCGATCACTTTTCCATAAACACATCGCGATCCGCCGCCGTCATCGACCCAAGATCGGGAGGGTCCAGAAGCTCTTCCCGGCACCTTGCCGGAGAGGGGAATCGCCACCGAAGGTCTTCTTCATCGCCATGCTTGCCTCCGGCGTGATTAGTGAGTAGTCTACCTTGGACTATGGGTCCATAGCAGTAGCTAGATGGTTGTCTTCTCCACCATGTGCTTCATGTTTAGATCTCGTGAGCTGCCTTACATGATTGAGATCACCGTTATGTAATTCTACATGTTGTGTTTGTTGGGATCCGATGAATATTGGTGTTATGATTGAGTTGATGTGCTAAATATTATCTTATGTTATCTCTATGTTGTTTATGATCTTGCATGCTCTCCGTTGTTAGTAGCTATCTTGGCCGAGTAGTTGCTAGTGACTCCAAGAGGGGGTATTTATGCTCGATAGTGGGTTCATGCCTCTATTTAATCTGGGGGAGTGACAGAAACCTCTAAGGTTGTAGATGTGTTGTTGCTACTAGGGGGAAACAACATTCATATGCTCGAGGGCATATGCTTTGTTTACATTACACACTTTGCTTAATGCAGTTATCTGTTGTTCGCAACTTAATACTTGTGGAGTTCTCGGATTGATTCACCACAAGTGGATTATTAGTCATAGATGCAGTTGGATGGCGGTCTATGCATCTTGTTGTAATGCCCAGAGTAAATCTCATAGTGATCCTCTCGACATATCACGTTGTCTTTATTCTATCAATTGCCCAACTGTAATTTGTTTACCCAGCATGTGTTATTTTATCTTATGGAGAGACACCACTAGTGAACTGTGGAACCCGGTCCTATTTCCATTATATTGCTATCACCTGTTTACTTTACTCGCACTGTTTACTTTACTCGCATATTACTATTGCTTTCCACTCGATACGCTCATACCCTTTGTTTCAAGCAAACCGGTGAGATTGACAACATCATCGTAAGTTGGGAACAAAGTATTTGGTTGTGTTGTGTGCAGGTTCCGCGTTGCTACTAGTTGAAGACATGCAAACACGTTATCGTTAACGGCGCCCTTGTTGGAGTGTTAGTAGGCTAGTCAGCATCACCTTCTAGAGTATTGACTTTTTCCTGGATTCGATAAACCTTGGTTTCTTTCTGAGGGAAAAACTTGCTGCTGTGCTCATCATACCTTCCTCTTGGGGTTCCAAGAGGGGGTATTTATGCTCGATAGTGGGTTCATGCCTCTATTTAATCTAGGGGAGTGACAGAAACCTCTAAGGTTGTAGATGTGCTATTGCTACTAGGGGGAAACAACATTCATGCCTCTATTTAATCTGGGGGAGAGACACCACTAGTGAACTGTGGACCCCGGTCCTATTTCCATTATATTGCTATCACCTGTTTACTTTACTCGCACTGTTTACTTTACTCGCATATTACTATTGCTTTTCACTCGATACACTCATACCCTTTGTTTCAAGCAAACCGGTGAGATTGACAACCTCATCGTAAGTTGGGAACAAAGTATTTGGTTGTGTTGTGTGCAGGTTCCGCGTTGCTACTAGTTGAAGACGCGCTAACATGTTATTGTTAACGGCGCCCTTGTTGGAGTGTTAATAGCCTAGCAGCATCACCTTCTGGAGTATTGACTTTTTCCTGGATTCGATAAACCTTGGTTTCTTTCTGAGGGAAAAACTTGCTGCTGTGCTCATCATACCTTCCTCTTGGGGTTCCCAATTAGACGGTGAAAAACTATCAACACCGCGCCGCATCAAGACATTTTTCTGGCGTCGTGGCCGGGGAAAAAGAAGACTTCTGCAAGGGGAGTTTCGCACACACATCATTTACTTTGTTTTAAGTTTTGCTTTTACTTTATTTTTACTTGCATCGTTTTATCAAAAACACAAAAAAATTAGTATCCTTTATAGTTGTTTTTACTTGTCTGCTTTTAGTTTTGCTAGAATGGCTACTCCTGAGAACACCAAGTTGTGTGACTTTACTAGCACTAATAATAGTGATTTTATCTGCACTCCTATTGCGCCACCTGCTCCTGCTGCAAATTTTTATGAGATTAAGCCTGCTTTGTTGAACCTTGTTATGAAAGAGCAATTTTCTGGTGCTAGTACTGATGATGCTGAGCTCATCTCAACAATTTTGTTGAGCTATGTGAGATGCAGAAATATAAGGATGTCGAGAGTGATATTATTAAGCTTAAGTTGTTTCATTTTTCTTTGAGAGGAAAAGCTAAGGATTGGTTGCTGTCTTTGCCTAAAAATAGTATTGATTCATGGGCTAAGTGTAAGGATGCTTTTATTGGTACATACTATCCCCCTGCTAAGATTATAGCTTTGCGTAGCAATATTATAAAGTTTAGTCAGTTTGATAATGAACATGTTGCTCAAGCTTGGGAAAGAATGAAATCTATGATCAAAAATTGTCCCACTCATGGACTGACTACTTGGATGATTGTCCAAACTTTTTATCCAGGATTGATTTTTTCTTCAAGGAACCTATTGGATTCAGCTGCTGGAGGCACTTTTATGTACCTTACCTTGGGTGCCGCAACAAAGCTTCTCGACAATATGATGGTAAATTACTCTAAATGGCACACCGAGAGAGCTCCACAAGGTAAGAAGGTAAATTCTATTGAGGAAACCTCTTCCTTGAGTGATAAGATTGATGCTATAATGCTTATGCTTTCTAATGATAGGACTCATGTTGATCCTAATAATGTTCCTTTGGCCTCTTTAGTTGCTTAAGAAGAGCATGTTGATGTAAACTTCATTAGAAATAATATTTTAACAACAATGCTTATAGGAACAATTTTGCTAGTAACAATTATAGGCCGTTTCCTTCTAATGGTGATAATAGCTACCTTGGTAGACCTAAAATGCCCAGTGAAGAAAGAATTTTTGAACTTGAAAAGGCTACCAAGAATTTTTGAACTTGAAAAGGCTACCAAGAATTTTATGCAGGTGCAATATGAGCACAACAAGGCTTTCACCAAGACCATGGAGGAGCAATCAGCTCTGTTGAGGACTATTAGTCATCAACTTGAAAATTTAAACAAGGCTATTCCTGAGTTGCAAGCTAAGGTTTCCAAAGCTGATACCAATATTTCATCTTTGTCTAACGCGCAATCTTCTTTGATTAACAGAATGTCCGCTAGGACTGATCCTTTTGCCACTTCTAATGCTATCCAAGTTAGAATTGATGAAAATGTTAGGATGCTAGCAAAATTGCATGCCAGGTGAGAAAGAGAAGATGAGATGGCTAGAAAGATGAAGGTATGTACCATTACTACCTCTAATGATGTTGTTCCAAATGCTAGCAATCCTCTTACTTTGATTGGTGTAGAGAAAACTCCCACTCCTTGTGTTAAAAAGCCTAAAACTGCCAAAAGTTTTTCTCAAAAGAGTGCTAAATTTTTTTGGAGTGTGGGAGATGATAGCTCTATTTCCTTTAATGATTTTGATGTTGATGGCTGCAATATATCTGATGTTATTTTGTTCTTGCAAAAGCTTGCTTTAATTCCCAATGCTAGTTCTTTAAATGTTGCTTTTACTAAGCATATTACCAATGCTCTCATGAAAATTAGGCATGAAAAGTTGAAGCAAAAAGCTTCTATTCCCAAGAAGTTAGAAGATGGTTGGGAACCCATCATTGATATGCATGTTAATGGTTTTGATTGCCATGCTTTATGTGATCTAGTGCTAGTATTTCTATCATGCCTAGAAAAATTTATGACATGCTTGATGTAACACCCCCGAATTTATAACAAATTCAAAGTGCCCGTTATGTATTCCATCACAATCCCAGAATCATTGTTGTGATACACATAACGTAGTTGGTAACCAGTTCCATAGACATTACAACACGAATGGTTCAAATACAATGGTCATAGTGACCAAGTTCATATTACAACACAATATAGCAGCGGAAATAACGTCTTCGGGTCCATGCCTTCACCCTACAGGCAATGGCGACTCAGGAGACGATCTTAGTTCTGATACTCTTCTTCATAACCTTCCTCCGGATATTCTTCCCCATAGTCTGGCCAAGTTGATAGCCAGGGACACAACCATGAGTACATTGGATGCACTCGCAAACCATCTTATAAACAAAATGATGAGGTAGATATGCAAGGTTGATATGGTGGACTAAGAACTAAGTTTATTTGCAAAAGCTAGTTTTGATTTCCCAAGAATGTTCATTCGTAGAGAAGAAGATTTAATTCTCTAAGTTCAATCTAAAGAGGAACTTCAAGTGTGTCAACATCAATGTCAAGTCAAGTCCTTCACCAAGTTCACCATAAGTTGTTAACATTCTTGACAAAAGTCAAGTACAGCTAGCCAACTGTCCATGACCGCGGACGCGGCTATTTGAATAGTTCTGAAACCTATGCAGAGGGGTACACTTTACCCACAAGATTCCATACATCTGCCGGGAGAAATCCACGGATCGTCATACACAAAGTATGCGAGGTTCAGATAATCAAACAAACTCCTTCACTTGTCTACTCTAGTATAGGATCCTTCCCTAAGAGTCCATTCTGGCCCTCATAGTTTTGCCCGCTGCAGAGTGCTGCATGAATGGAAATTTTCCACTCGGTTCGGAAGCACCCACGCATGGCTTACTTCTATAAAAGATGATACAAGATCTCCCATACTAGAATAAACAAGCTACAGATTAAGCCCCTTCCCATTTAGGGGTAATGTGGTCGTACGGTAATGGTTGGCTCACATGGTACATCACTTATTATCAATTAGCAAATACATTCCATAGTCCTTAGTCAAGATTATTTTTCCTGCATAAAACCATCATGTAGGAGAAATCTCCAATTCAAGTTGTCAAGTTCAAGTCACCAATTTCAAATAGGGTTCCCCTTATAGATGACCATAATTTTATTAGCGACTAAGCAACTATAATGGGTGATGATACCACTAGATAAGGTTGGATAAACTCAGCTTGATACTCTTGCTAAGCAAGATATCACTACTCAACTATCATTCTACTCTAGCAATTCAATCATGCAATTTACTTAAAAACCAGTAGAATGCAATAGTAAAGCTAGGCATTTGGAGTATGATTCAAAAGATGGCTTGCCTTGGTTGGCAAAGTGTCCGGGGTAGTCTTCTTCTTCTTGATAAAATTCCCCCTCAATATCCTCCTCAGCAACACTAGCGTCTAAAAACGAATAAACACAAGGCACACAATCACTACACAATGCTAACAACACCCCAAGCACACATACTTGTTTTCAAACAATAGCATTCATGTTGGATTTTATTGAGTTGGGTTGCAAGGTTTCTTCCAAGTGTTCATCAAGTGTGTAAGTTAGATTGGTCTACCATGTGCCATATGTTGTTTACTTTCTAAGCATTGGTATTAAACTAAGGGTATTAGGACTAGTTCAAGTGGGGAGGGATTAATTAAGTAAATTGGTATTGAGGGAAAAACTAAGCTAAGTGTATAATAGAGATCTATCATTTTATGCTACACACTAGGGTTGGATTAGGGTATAATTGATAGCACTAACAAGGTTTTAGTTGATCAAGGTTGGGATAAACCGTAGGCAAGTTAACTAGTGAGCTCATAACCAAGTTTCAAGATTTTAGGAGTTTTAAACAATTTTCTAAAATTTTCCTAAGATTAGTAAGGCTATGGTCAAAGTATTCTTATTGAATTAAATCCCTAACTCAAATTGGATTCTAACTAGTTTCAGAGGCTAGATAATTTCCTAAGCTTTCCAACGCATATTTATTTGCTAAAAACGGATTTCTAAATCTCTTGGAATTAAAGTTTGAAAATCATATCTGAAACATATTTAAAATGAGCGGGAAAATAAATAAAAACGTTTCGGACCAAATCTAACTGAACTGGGCCAAATTCTGAATAAACCCGAACGGGCTGGCCCAGTACCGCTTCGCCCGGGGCGGGAAACGTTTGAAATCGAAACTGACAGGTGGGTCCTACGCGTCAGATCACTTAAGTCGCCCGAAACGGTACGCTGCCGTTGGATTCTAATCCAATGGCGCGTCTGCGTCGTGTTCATCAGCTAGGGCGGAAGCTCACCGGCGCTTGCAGAGAGGAAGACGACGGCGACGGCGAGGCGCGAAGGGGAAGCAGAGCTTGACGGCGCGAGGCGGAAAAGACTCCGGCGGCCCTTCTCCTCCACTTCCCGGCATCCGCTTGCTCAACGGAAGCCGAACGCGGTGGCGCCACCCGCGTCCAGTAGCTCGCCGGCGGAGCTAGCTATGTCGAACGGAAGAGAAATGGGGGAAGAGAAGATGTCTGGGAGGCTACTAGAGCTGGTGTGGTTTCAACTGCGTGATCGGAGGGGGCTTTTATAGGCCAGGAGGCCGGGGGCAAGGGCGTCCAGTAGGTGGCCGGCGCAGGGTGTTCTGGCGACGTGCACAGGCAAAGCCGGGCACGGCGGCCTTGGGGGTGTGCTAGCGGGGCTTGGTCGTGGCGATGGGGCACTGTGGGTAGGCGGTGGCGAGACCACGACGGTCGGTATCATGCAGAGAGAAGAGGAACAGAGAGGGGAGGGTCCGGGCGGTTTTCCTCCATGCCTTCCATGTCTCACGGCCTGGGTCGGGGCAGAGGGGGCTGGGGCTCGACCAAGGGGACTCCACAGGCATGGCTACAGGGTTAGAGCGAAGATGAACAGCGTTGGTCACAGTGAGTTGATTTTCTCAGATTTTTGCTCACCAGGTGTTCGACACAATGCCCGCAAGAATTCAAATTTCGAATTTTTGAAAACGGCCACTGTGGTTTGTCAAGATACTTCACAAGGATCCCAGATATATTTTTGTTGAGCAAAAAGATGATGTTTTGCAGAAATCACATTTGAATTTTGGGGTAGGGTCACTGCTTCAGCTTCAAACTTTGGCTGATGTTTGAGTTAGGTTACACTTTGAATTTTGGTTTGAAACTTCTTGTTCAAGTTAGTATGCAGACTGGTCAAGCTCAACTAACTGACCACACCCTGACTTGAGTTACATATTGCTTAATCTAAGTGTCCAAAGTAGGGTAGTCAATAATAATTTCTAGATCAAACTTTTCTTCTCTTTTTCTTTACTTCTTTTGTTTATGGTTTCTTTAGCTCTTATAGTTCTTCTCTAATGCTTCTGTTGGTTAAGTTGGAATTAACTAATCATTGCCCAACAAATTATAACACACATGAAATCATAAAAGACATATAATGGAAATTCATGCCTACATGCAATATGGATGAAAAAGTTTTATTTGGTCCAAAATTTGGCACCTTAATTAATAGGAAATGGATTACAAATATTTGGGTTGTTACAATCTTCCCCCCTTAAAAAGAATCTCGTCCTCGAGATTCACGAAGTACGAACTGAAAAGATTGGGAAATTCTTTCTGAAGGTAATCTTCTCGTTCCCAAGTGGCTTCATCTTCTGTGTGATTGCTCCACTAAACTTTCAGAAACTTGATGCTTCGGGTTCGAGTGGTTCGATATGCTTCCTCGAGGATACGGGTAGGCACTTCACGATAGGTCAAATCCTTGTTGATGTCCACAGAACGGTGATCAATATTCTTGAAGATCTCTGGCTTCTCCGGCACTTCAAGACATTTCCGAAGTAACGACACGTGAAAAACATCGTGCACTTCAGACAATTAAGGGGGCATTTCCAACTGATAAGACACTTCTCCTCTGCGGCTTAGTATCTTGAAGGGTCCAATATACCTTGGTGCAAGCTTTCCCTTTACTTGGAATCTCTGCATTCCCTTGAGAGGTGATACTCTAAGATAAACAAAATCTCCAATCTTGAAGGTCAGTTCTCTACGTCTCTTGTCAGCATAACTCTTCTGTCTAGACTGGGCTGCCTTAAGGTAATCACGAATCAGGCGAACTTTCTCCTCAGCTTCTTGCAGAATGTCAGGTCCAAATATCTTACTGTCTCTGGTTTCAGACCAATTCAAAGGGGTACGACACTTTCTTCCATATAAAGCTTCAAATGGGGCCATTTGCAAACTGGCTTGATAACTGTTTTGGTAGGAAAACTCCGCGAAAGGCAGACAATCTTCCCACTTAGCTCCATAAGCTAGAACACAGGCTCTCAGCATATCTTCAAGTATTTGATTTACTCTTTCAGTCTGTCCATCAGTCTGAGGGTGGTAAGCTGTGCTAAAGGCTAATTTGGTTCCCAAGGCTTGGTGCAAACTTCTCCAAAATCTCGAGGTGAATTGAGTTCCTCGATCGGAAACTATGGTTTTAGGGACTCCATGCAAACTAACAATTCTGGATAGGTAAAGATCTGCCAGCTGTCCTGAGGTATAAGTGGTCTTGACAGGAATAAAGTGGGCAACTTTGGTCAGTCTATCCACAATGACCCAGATAGAGTCATTTCCACGGCTAGACCTTGGAAATCCCGTGATGAAATCCATTCCAACAGATTCCCACTTCCATTCCGGAACTTGCAAAGGTTGCAGCAGTCCAGCAGGACATTGATGTTCAGCCTTGACTCTTTGACAAATGTCACACTTGGATATGAACGATGCAATCTCACGCTTCATCCCATGCCACCAAAATTGTTCCTTTAAATCTTGATACATCTTGGTTCCACCGGGGTGGATGGAGTAAGGTGTCTCATGGGCTTCCTTCATAATAACTTCCTTCAATTCTGAGTCAGCAGGCACACAAATACGTCCTTTATACCAAAGAACTCCTTGATCATCTTCTTCAAATCCTGGCACCTTGCCGGAACTAATTCTGCGCTTAATTCCGCCAATACTTTCATTTCCCTTCTGGGTTTCTTTGATTTGGCTCATCAAGGTGGGTTGAAACTCAAGGTTGGCTAAGAATCCTTGACTGACTAGTTCCAATCCAAATTTTTCAAACTCTTGGTGCAACATGGGTTGCTCCTCCTTGATCATCATATTCAAGGTGCATGGCTTCCTACTTAATGCATCGGCCACTACATTGGCCTTATCGGGGTGATAATGAATTTCCAGATCGTAATCCTTGATCAACTCTATCCATCTTCTTTGCCTCATGTTCAATATACTTCAAACTCTTGTGATCAGTGTAGATTTCACAACGGTTACCCATAAGATAGTGCCTCCAGGTCTTCAAAGCTAGAACTACGGCTGCTAACTCCAGATCATGGGTTGGATAGTTTTCTTCATGAGGTCGAAGCTGCCGGGAGAGGTATGCTATGACCTTGCCTTCTTGCATTAACACACAACCAAGTCCAAGTTTGGAAGCATCGCAATAGACATCAAAGTTCTTGGTGATATCGGGCATGGTTAGGACGGGGGCGGTTACCAATCGCTTCTTGAGCTCTTGAAAACTTTCTTCACACTTAGGGGTCCATTCAAACTTCTTGTCCTTCTTCAACAATTGGGTCATGGGTCTGGCAATGCTTGAAAATCCTTCAACAAATTTGCGGTAATATCCCGCTAATCCGAGAAAGCCTCTAACTTCAGTTTGAGTGGTAGGGGCTTCCCATTCCATGACTGATTGGATCTTCTTTGGGTCTACTGATATTCCTCCAGCTGATAATACATGGCCTAAGAATCCCACTTCCTTCAACCAAAACTCACATTTACTAAATTTGGCATAGAGCTGATGCTCTCTCAGAGTCTCTAAGATTAATCTCAGATGGGTTGCATGCTCTTCTTCAGACTTGGAGTAGATAAGAATGTCATCAATGAAGACAACAACAAACTTATCCAAAAACTCCATGAAAACCTTATGCATGAGGTTCATGAAATAGGCAGGGGCATTGGTTAATCCAAAGGACATTACGGTGTACTCATACAATCCGTAGCGGGTAGTGAAGGCTGTTTTGGGTATATCAGTTGCACGGATCTTCAGTTGATGGTATCCAGTTCTAAGGTCTATCTTCGAGAAGACTTGAGCTCCAGTCAATTGGTCAAACAAATCATCTATCTTCGGAAGAGGATACTTATTCTTGATGGTAACATCATTTAGCTTGCGGTAATCAGTGCACAGTCGGCTGGAACCGTCACTTTTATCCACAAACAAGACGGGTGATCTCCAAGCGGAAGAACTTGGTTGAATCAATACCTTACTCAAAAGGTCATCCAATTGCTTCTTTAACTCCACTAGTTCAGCTGGGTTCATACGATAGGGTCGTTGGGCTATGGATCCAGTTCCGGGGATAAGCTCAATGATAAACTCAATGTCCCGATCCGGTGGCATTCCGGGTAGCTCATCGGGAAAAACGTCCGGGTATTCACAGACGATGGGAACTTGCTCTAGAGTTGGTCCTGAGATACTCTTATGACATCTGGTGGTTTGGGGTGGTTTTACGGACACATGCTTTACTATAATTCCCGTGCTACTCTTCATGGTGATGGTCTTCTTGGCACAATCTATCACTCCTTAATGGGAAGACATCCAATTCATTCCAAGAACTACTTCCAAACCTTTAGTTCCCAACACTATCAAATTGGCTAAGAAAGCTATTCCATGAATTTCTATGGGAACTGCCAAACAGTTCCACTCAGCCCTTGTTGTTGACCCAGGTATTTGTACTAACATGGCATGTTTCATGGGTGTTGGTTGAAGTCCACTTTTATCAACAAATAACTTAGTAACAAACAAGTGTGAAGCTCCAGAATCAAACAGAACTCTTGCAGGAACGGAATTAACAGGGAACATACCAAGCACAACGTCGGTTGCTTCCTGAGCTTCTTCAACATTCATGTGATTCAGATGGCCTCGAGGGTGAGGCTGGTTCCTTGGTGGATAATTTTTGCCATATCCAACACGGCGCTGTTGCTGAGCAGGAGCGGTGGTCTTGGATGCATCATTCAGCTTCTTTGGGCACTCATTGGAGTAGTGCCCTTTGAGTCCGCACTCATAACAGGTAACACCAGATTTGTCACCAGACTTGGGCGGCGCAGGTGCGCCATTTGGCCTTGGAGTATTGGGGTTGAAGTTGTTGCCATTAGGTCTTGGAGGTGCACGGTTGAAGTTGTTGCCGGTCGGACGGTTGGGAAAGTTGGGACATGGAGCAGGTGCAGATGGCCTCATAGGTCTAGGGGCGAAACCCATAGGTGGATTTCCCCTTGGCTTCTGCGAGTTGCTTGAGTTGCCTTGATACATCATACGGCGCTTGCGGTTCTCTGCAGCTTGCTTGAGTTTGCCTTCCATCTGAATGGCAGAGTCAACCAATGACTCCAGGTCTGCAAAGGGAATGCTGACCAAGACACATTGCATCTCATCATGAAGTCCATTCAGAAACCTCTCTTGCTTCTTCTCATTTGTGTTGGTGTCATCTGGGGCATACCTAGACAAGGTAAGGAACTTGTCACGGTAGTCAACCACAGATAGGGAACCTTGCTTCAGATTTCTGAACTCATCTCTCATCCTTTTAACTAATCCCAAAGGAACATGGGCTTTGCTAAACTTGCTCTTGAACTCCTCCCAAGGCATCGCATACCCTTGGGCTTGCATTGCACGAGTGCTATCCCACCAAGCTCTTGCGGCTCCAGCAAGATAGTGAGTGGTGTACAAGACCTTCTCATTTTCGCCAACTTCGGCGACTGCCAAGTTGTTCTCCATAGTGCAAAGCCAGTCATCAGCATCTAAGGGTTCTTCAGACTTAGTGAACATAGGTGGGTTGGTGTTTTGGAAACTCCTCAACTTGGATCGGTGATCACCATGGCCATTGTTTTCTCCTTCACCCTGGCCATTTCCATTGCCATTGTTGTGGTTCATTGCCATCTTGGTTAGTTGCTGAAGAGTGGCCAAGTTAGCTTGGTGCTCAGCTCGGGCTGCTTCCCGGTCTTCCATGATCAACCTTAGTAGTTGTGCCATACCAACTTGTAACTCCCCCGAATTTATAACAAATTCGAAGTGCCCGTTATGTATTCCATCACAATCCCAGAATCATTGTTGTGATACACATAACGTAGTTGGTAACCAGTTCCATAGACATTACAACATGAATGGTTCAAATACAATGGTCATAGTGACCAAGTTCATATTACAACACAATATAGCAGCGGAAATAACGTCTTTGGGTCCATGCCTTCACCCTACAGGCAATGGCGACTCAGGAGACGATCTTAGTTCTGATACTCTTCTTCATAACCTTCCTCCGGATATTCTTCCCCATAGTCTGGCCAAGTTGATAGCCAGGGACACAGCCATGAGTACATTGGATGCACTCGCAAACCATCTTATAAACAAAATGATGAGGTAGATATGCAAGGTTGATATGGTGGACTAAGCACTAAGTTTATTTGCAAAAGCTAGTTTTGATTTCCCAAGAATGTTCATTCGTAGAGAAGAAGATTTAATTCTCTAAGTTCAATCTAAAGAGGAACTTCAAGTGTGTCAACATCAATGTCAAGTCAAGTCATTCACCAAGTTCACCATAAGTTGTTAACATTCTTGACAAAAGTCAAGTACAGCTTGCCAACTGTCCATGACCGCGGACGCGGCTATTCGAATAGTTTTGAAACCTCTGCAGAGGGGTACACTTTACCCACAAGATTCGATACATCTGCCGGGAGAAATCCACGGATCGTCATACACAAAGTATGCGAGGTTCAGATAATCAAACAAACTCCTTCACTTGTCTACTCTAGTATAGGATCCTTCCCTAAGAGTCCATTCTGGCCCTCATAGTTTTGCCCGCTGCAGAGTGCTGCATGAATGGAAATTTTCCACTCGGTTCGGAAGCACCCACGCATGGCTTACTTCTATAAAAGATGATACAAGATCTCCCATACTAGAATAAACAAGCTACAGATTAAGCCCCTTCCCATTTAGGGGTAATGTGGTCGTACGGTAATGGTTGGCTCACATGGTACATCACTTATTATCAATTAGCAAATACATTCCATAGTCCTTAGTCAAGATTATTTTTCCTTCATAAAACCATCATGTAGGAGAAATCTCCAATTCAAGTTGTCAAGTTCAAGTCACCAATTTCAAATAGGGTTCCCCTTATAGATGGCCATAATTTTATTAGCGACTAAGCAACTATAATGGGTGATGATACCACTAGATAAGGTTGGATAAACTCAGCTTGATACTCTTGCTAAGCAAGATATCACTACTCAACTATCATTCTACTCTAGCAATTCAATCATGCAATTTACTTAAAAACCAGTAGAATGCAATAGTAAAGCTAGGCATTTGGAGTATGATTCAAAAGATGGCTTGCCTTGGTTGGCAAAGTGTCCGGGGTAGTCTTCTTCTTCTTGATAAAATTCCCCCTCAATATCCTCCTCAGCAACACTAGCGTCTAAAAACGAATAAACACAAGGCACACAATCACTACACAATGCTAACAACACCCCAAGCACACATACTTGTTTTCAAACAATAGCATTCATGTTGGATTTTATTGAGTTGGGTTGCAAGGTTTCTTCCAAGTGTTCATCAAGTGTGTAAGTTAGATTGGTCTACCATGTGCCATATGTTGTTTACTTTCTAAGCATTGGTATTAAACTAAGGGTATTAGGACTAGTTCAAGTGGGGAGGGATTAATTAAGTAAATTGGTATTGAGGGAAAAACTAAGCTAAGTGTATAATAGAGATCTATCATTTTATGCTACACACTAGGGTTGGATTAGGGTCTAATTGATAGCACTAACAAGGTTTTAGTTGATCAAGGTTGGGCTAAACCGTAGGCAAGTTAACTAGTGAGCTCATAACCAAGTTTCAAGATTTTAGGAGTTTTAAACAATTTTCTAGAATTTTCCTAAGATTAGTAAGGCTATGGTCAAAGTATTCTTATTGAATTAAATCCCTAAATCAAATTGGATTCTAACTAGTTTCAGAGGCTAGATAATTTCCTAAGCTTTCCAACGCATATTTATTTGCTAAAAACGGATTTCTAAATCTCTTGGAATTAAAGTTTGAAAATCATATCTGAAACATATTTAAAATGAGCGGGAAAATAAATAAAAACGTTTCGGACCGAATCTAACTGAACTGGGCCAAATTCTGAATAAACCCGAACGGGCCGGCCCAGTACCGCTTCGCCCGGGGCGGGAAACGTTTGAAATCGAAACTGACAGGTGGGTCCTACGCGTCAGATCACTTAAGTCGCCCGAAACGGTACGCTGCCGTTGGATTCTAATCCAACGGCGCGTCTGCGTTGTGTTCATCGGCTAGGGCGGAAGCTCACCGGCGCTTGCAGAGAGGAAGACGACAGCGACGGCGAGGCGCGAAGGGGAAGCAGAGCTTGACGGTGCGAGGCGAAAAAGACTCCGGCGGCCCTTCTCCTCCACTTCCCGACGTCCGCTTGCTCAACGGAAGCCGAACGCGGTGGCGCCACCCGCGTCCAGTAGCTCGCCGGCGGAGCTGGCTACGTCGAACGGAAGAGAACTGGGGGAAGAGAAGATGTCTGGGAGGCTGCAGGTGCTGGTGTGGTTTCAACTGCGTGATCGGAGGGGGCTTTTATAGGACAGGAGGCCGGGGGCAAGGGCGTCCAGTAGGTGGCCGGCGCAGGGTGTTCTGGCGACGTGCACGGGCAAAGCCGGGCACGGCGGCCTTGGGGGCGTGCTGGCGGGGCTTGGTCGTGGCGACGGGGCACTGTGGGTAGGTGGTGGCGAGACCACGACGGTCGGCATCATGCAGAGAGAAGAGGGACAGAGAGGGGAGGGTCCGGGCGGTTTTCCTCCATGCCTTCCATGTCTCACGGCCTGGGTCGGGGCAGAGGGGGCTGGGGCTCGACCAAGGGGACTCCACAGGCATGGCTACAGGGTTAGAGCGAAGATGAACAGCGTTGGTCACAGTGAGTTGATTTTCTCAGATTTTTGCTCACCAGGTGTTCGACACAATGCCCGCAAGAATTCAAATTTCGAATTTTTGAAAACGGCCACTGTGGTTTGTCAAGATACTTCACAAGGATCCCAGATATATTTTTGTTGAGCAAAAAGATGATGTTTTGCAGAAATCACATTTGAATTTTGGGGTAGGGTCACTGTTTCATATTCAAACTTTGGCTGATGTTTGAGTTAGGTTACACTTTGAATTTTGGTTTGAAACTTCTTGGTCAAGTTAGTATGCAGACTGGTCAAGCTCAACTAACTGACCACACCCTGACTTGAGTTACATATTGCTTAATCTAAGTGTCCAAAGTAGGGTAGTCAATAATAATTTCTAGATCAAACTTTTCTTCTCTTTTTCTTTACTTCTTTTGTTTCTGGTTTCTTTAGCTCTTATAGTTCTTCTCTAATGCTTCTGTTGGTTAAGTTGGAATTAACTAATCATTGCCCAACAAATTATAACACACATGAAATCATAAAAGACATATAATGGAAATTCATGCATACATGCAATATGGATGAAAAAGTTTTATTTGGTCCAAAATTTGGCACCTTAATTAATAGGAAATGGATTACAAATATTTGGGTTGTTACACTTGATTTACCACTGCTTGAAAAGTGTTATTATGATGTTCCTATTGCTGATGTTGCTAAGAAGAAACCTTTGGGAAGGATTAATGATGTTCTTATTATGGTTAACAATAACCTTGTTCCCGTTGATTTTCTTGTCATGGATGCTGAATGCAGTGCTTCATGTCCTATTATTTTGGGAAGACCCTTTCTTCGAACTGTAGGTGCCATCATTGATATGAGGGAAGGCACCATCAAATATCAATTCCCACTCAAGAAAGGTATGGAACACTTCCCTAGAAAGAGAAAGAAATTGCTTTTTGACTCTATTCTTAGAGCAAATTATGAACTTGATGCTTCATCGCTTGATATTACTTGATTCGCACTTTCTGCGCCTAGCTCAAAGGCGTTAAAGAAAAGCACTCTTGGGAGATAACCCAATATTTTTACATTCAGTTCTTTTTCTTTTATTTGAGTCTTGGAAGTTATTACTACTATAATGACCTCTCCTTATCATTTTTATTTCGTTTTTGTGCCAAGAGAAGCCTCTAATTTCAGTGAGGTAAGATTTGGGGATGTTGCTGTCCTGAAACTGTTTTTAGTGCTGCACCGTAAAAATTCGTGAAAATTCTCTGTATATCTTTTGGAACTGAGATTTCTTGTGCATATGCCCCAGGTTATATCCAAACTTTCATTAGTTTAAGACTTTTTGATTTGAGCAACAGAAAACCCTCTAAAACTTTGACCTTTGTCAGCTGTTCTGTTTTGACAGATTTCTGCCAATATTTGTGTTTGCCGCTTTATCGCTTTCTTTTTGAGTTCTTTTGATCATGGAACTTTTGGGGAAGTTTCTACAGTAGTATATACTTCATATGTGGTGGTTTTGAGTTGAAACCGGAAGCAAAAAGGTGTTGATTCAATATTATGCTTACACTAATGTTGCTAATAAATTTGTGTTTAGTTTTGTATGAAGGAAGTTTTCAAGTGTAGGGATTGGAGAATGATGAGATGAGTTGAAGAATAGACAAAAGCTCAAGCTTGGGGATGCCCACACACCCCAAGAAATATCCAAGAAGTACAAGCGTCAAAGCTTGGGGATGCCCCCCGAGGCACCCCGTCTTCATCGGCAAAAATCAGGTCACCTTTCAACACACTATATTTTTTTTGCTTCATGCATTATGCGTTTTTCTTGGAGTGTCAGTTGTTTTAGTTTTCAGTTTTGTTTAGTTTTGTTTGCTGCAATAAATGGTTGGACCCCAACAAATTTCTTTTGGAGAAGTTGCCTTGATTTTCATTTGCCAAGAACACTTCGTTTTTCACTCTTATCGTTTCAACGAGTGTTCTCTTTTTCTAGAACTGCGTTTAGCTTTCGTTTTTCGCCTTGATTTGTGTTCAGATCTTTCTATATCTTTACATCAAGGTGTATTTTTGCCTCTGGTCCATGTTGGTTTTCATCAAAAGAGTTATTTATAAAAAGTTTGAATGGTGTTGGAAAAGAGAAAAAGCTTTATGTAAAAAAGTGGTACAAGAAGGAGCTTGTGTAGACTGCAGCCTAGGCTTTTGCATGTCGTGCTTGATGTCTTTTTGATAGCATGCTTAGTGGTTTTGTTGTAGCATGACTTGTCTCAAATGACTGAGATTGCTTAATGAGCCTTTGAAAAAAATCATGTGTTGTTTTAATTATTTGGAAGCATTATTTTGGTTTTCTCCTTGATGCTTTATTTGGGTTGACTTGGCGCATGCTCACACATGTTAGACTCATACAAAGTCACCATTGCCTCTATGATAATTTAGTTTTTGACTTTTGATACCATCTTATGCTTCTTTTAATGTCGCTTTGTCGCTTTGCATGATTATGGCCATTATTGCTCTCTTAGTTGGTCGCACCCAGTCTTTTGCTAGCCCTCATTTTGTACTGAGTATGAGCTCTACTCGTGCATCCAACTCCTAAAAACCAAGTTATTCCAAAGTGTCCACCATACATACCTATTAGCAATTTGCTATTCCAAAGTGCATTTGACTTTCTTTTATCTATCCTTCAAATTAAACTCTTTTTGGTGTTATGCGAAAATCGGTCAGTAAAGCTCTCACGAACCTGATGGCACACTTTATTTTTCTCATTTTAAAATTTTGACATTGTGGCTCTCTTATGTTGAGTTGTTATGCTTGTAAGTTGTAAGTTGGAAATTAGCCCAGCCATGCCGTCATGGGGCAAGCTTTCAACATTGCACTATCTTTCATTTGAGTTCATATCGTGATCTTTTGTTTATGGATACTCGCGATGTGAAATAAGTTGGGAATCTTGCGGGATCATAGAGTTTTTATATGTGTTAGGGAAATGCCTGGGCTGCTACTCTAAGCCATGCATCATTCATGGTGGAAATTTACAGCATGCCCATTGTGGACATTCGACGATGCATCTGACAATAAAAAGCTATACCAATGGTAAATAAAAGAGATGTCGAGGTGTTCATTGTCTGTTTGTCTTGTTATTTTGATGTGGGCCTATTCCATGTCATCGGGCAGGAGGTACCCCGTTGGCGGTTCTCGATGATACACATATATTTACAATGACAAGAGCTTGCTTGGGACTCTAAGTCGAGTAGCATGACATTTGGGTATTCGTACTTCACGGGACATGAGGTTTTTAACTTATGATTTGTCAAGCATATGCATCATAAGTGTATTTGCATTAACTCTAACCATTCAAGATGCTTATGATGGGGGCAATGAGAGCTCAAAGCCAGTAAGTACCATAATTTTTGAAGGTTTATAAAACTTGCAATCACTGCTTCCCTCCGCGAAGGGCCTTTCTTTTACTTTTATGTTGAGTCTCCACCTTCTACCTTTATGCACCATCTAAGAGAGCATAGTTGTCATTCTGAGTATAATGTGCATTGTCCCAAAGTTTTCATTGATTGATTCATGATGTTGGTTTCACTTGTTCTCAAATTATTTGTATCTAGTCGCCCTCTTAAACTTGAAGGTGTCCTATGCATTTATGTTTTGCTCTCTCATGAAGAACAAGCTAAAAACCATTTGTATGTTTTTCCTTATGATTTGAACACACGTTTGACTTTCATTGTTTCATTTTCATGATCTTTCTTTTGTGTTTTTTTCATGTTATAACATGGTTGCTAAGTTTCTTCTATCAAGATTATATCTTTCATGCCCATGTTTTAAGTTCTTTAGATCCCAGCGCACAACGCTTACATATATGGTCAAGATTGTGTAGGTGCATGTCACCTCAAAAATTATTTCTTTTGTTATCACTTACCTACTCGAGGATGAGCAGGAGTTAAGCTTGGGGATGCTGATACGTCTCTAACGTATCCATAATTTTTGATGCTCCATGCTTGTTTTTACACCATTTGCTTAGTGTTTCGTTACACTTCATGGCATTTTTATGCATTTTCTGGAACTAACCTATTAACAAGATGCCACAGTGCCAGTTCCCTGTTTTCTGCTATTTTTGTGTTTTAGAAAAGTTACACAGGAAATATTCTCGGAATTGGACGAAACAAAAGCCAGACATCCAGATATTTACCGAAGCTTTCAGAGAACCGAAGAGGAGACGGAAAGGAGCCACAGGGCGGCCACACCACCAGGGGGTGCGGCCTGCCCCTGGCCCACGCCGGCCTGTGGTGTGGGCCCCCTGGTCCACTTCTAACACTGCCCCTTCGCCTATAAAGACCCCCGACGGGAAAAACCTAAATACCCGATAACTTTTCCAGAAACACATCGCGATCTGCCGCCATCGTCGACCCGAGATCGGGAGGGTCCAGAAGCTCTTCTCGGCACCCTGCCGGAGAGGGGAATCGCCATCGAAGGTCTTCTTCATCACCATGCTTGCCTCCGGCGCGATGAGTGAGTAGTCTACCTTGGACTATGGGTCCATAGCAGTAGCTATATGGTTATCTTCTCCACTATGTGCTTCATGTTTAGATCTCGTGTGCTGTCTTACATGATCGAGATCACCGTTATGTAATTCTACATGTTGTGTTTGTTGGAATCCGATGAATATTGGTGTTATGATTGAGTTGATGTACTGAATTTTATCTTATGTTATCTCTATGTTGTTTATGATCTTGCATGCTCTCCGTTGTTAGTAGCTATCTTGGCCGAGTAGTTGCTAGTGACTCCAAGAGGGGGTATTTATGCTCGATAGTGGGTTCATTCCTCTATTTAATCTGGGGGAGTGACAGAAACCTCTAAGGTTGTAGATGTGTTGTTGCTACTAGGGGGAAAACAACATTCATATGCTCGATGGCATATGCTTTGTTTACATTACACACTTTGCTTAATGCAGTTATCTGTTGTTCGCAACTTAGTACTTGTGGAGTTCTCGGATTGATTCGCCACAAGTGGATTATTAGTCATACATACAGTTGGATGGCGGTCTATGTATCTTGTTGTAATGCCCAGAGTAAATCTCATAGTGATCCTCTTGACATATCACGTTGTCTTTATTCTATCAATTGCCCAACTGTAATTTGTTTACCCAGCATGTGTTATTTTATCTTATGGAGAGACACCACTAGTGAACTGTGGACCCCGGTCCTATTTCCATTATATTGCTATCACCTATTTACTTTACTTGCACTGTTTACTTTACTCACATATTACTATTGCTTTCCACTCGATACGCTCATACCCTTTGTTTCAAGCAAACCGGTGAGATTGACAACCTCATCGTAAGTTGGGAACAAAGTATTTGGTTGTGTTGTGTGCAGGTTCCGCGTTGCTACTAGTTGAATACGCGCTAACACGTTATCGTTAACGACGCCCTTGTTGGAGTATTAGTAGGCTAGTCAGCATCACCTTCTAGAGTATTGACTTTTTCCTGGATTCGATAAACCTTGGTTTTTTTAGGGAAAAACATGCTGTTGTGCTCATCATACCTTCCACTTGGGGTTCCCAACTGGACGGTGAAAAACTATCAACACTGCGCCGCATCACACCTTGCATTAACTAGAGATTTTTTTTTCTCTGACAAAATCATGTCATATTGTCTTAAAAAGTAGTTTGAGATTGATCTTTTTTGGTGACATTTGCAAATTTTGTTTCACCTCAACGTTTTTCACCCCAATGAATCATCCTAATAAATTGTTGAGGATTAGTTGCCCCAGTTTCTTATAATGTCGAACACTATTGTCTGTGGATCACCGGTGCGGCACCAATATGCATGCTTGCTATCGTTGAAATTTTATTCAGGCCGAGATTGACAGCTGAGTGTGTGAACACGTTAAAACAGTTGAACTGTATCTCCCGTTGCAACGCACGAGCATATTTCCTAGTAAAGCTTTTAAATAAACTCAAAAAGTTTTAATTCCTTGTGAAATTTCAATCAACACAAACAAAACATTTTTTTATCAAAAATTTGAAGGAAAAACTTGGGATGTTACAGACTACCACCCTTAAAAGAAATCTTGTCCCCGATATTTGGAGAGTCTAGAAAGAAAGAAGGGTTTGGGATACTTAGGTGGGTATCACCCTTAAAAGAAACTTTTGCGGGTAGTCTAGGTCTTAGGTTCAACTAGGTACACCTTGGATTTGACTTGGCACTGGGCCATCTTTTAAATCCATAATTAGCTTCTATCTTCATTTCCAATAGGTGGGTGTCTATTCACAAACTTGGGCATCAATCTCCCTCAAGGGTTGCATGGGTATAACTTTGCTCCATTGTAGAGCTTCTATCCAGCAAGGTAGTTTGTTGAACTACTTTGGACACGGAAGGGTCACTCTTTGGGTCAATCGGAAGACCAAGTTAAGGTGATCTCATGTATTCATTTCATCCCCTTAATGGACATCCTTGGTGGTTCTTCATCTTATGGTTCATTCTTCTGCATCCACTCGGGGTTCTCAAGATTGGTAAGACATCTTCCGTCGCAAGTCTTCTTTAACGGTAAGCTTGTAGTTTATCCTCACCGTTTTCCTACATTTGGTAGCACTTTCCTATTATAAGGGTATAATATCTCATCCTCCTAGGGTTCAAGCTTAACTACGTCGTCTCTCGTAGGTATGTCTCTCCAGATTAACCATTCCTCATAACAAGAGTGAACAATATGAGTAGTCGTCATGGGGGCCAATCCATGTCGCACCCAATCATTACCTTGTATTCGTTTTGGTGCATCTCGCATTCTAACTCTTGGTCAACCTCACTAGTTTCAACAAAAAAAATTGAAAGTAGAACCAATGTTCCAAGTCCCATTTTTGTATTTTTTTAAAAACAAAATCTATCGTTCCTTAGCTAGAGGTTTGTG
Organism: Dactylis glomerata; assembly: GCA_007115705.1. Classification (NCBI taxonomy): domain Eukaryota; kingdom Viridiplantae; phylum Streptophyta; class Magnoliopsida; order Poales; family Poaceae; genus Dactylis; species Dactylis glomerata. The sequence goes on from QXEO01000553.1 coordinate 14,767,310, forward strand.
AAACTCTCGTATGGCATTAGTTCTTAAATTGTTGATCCTCCGGTTTGCCATCTCACTCTTACATGTTCTTTCAACATTTATTACAAGTAGTAGCTGTATATAATTTCTTTCAAGTTGGCTACACCTTGTTGTGTCTTCTTGTTGTATTTGCGGCATCCTTCAGTTATCCCAGTTCACCGAAGTCTTGAAACACTCTTCTCTGTGCAGTGATTTGAATAGTGTCCCTTCTGTTTGCACTTGAAACAAGTGATAGGTTGAGGTCCTTCTTCACGCTATCTTGTCTGTTTGCTTTGTTATTCTCTTCCGCACATTTCTTCACATATTGTCCGAGATCCTAGCAATTGAAGCATAGCACCTTGCTATTGTCCATCTACTTTTTGGGTCTTTCTAAGGCTAGGAGATTTCTTACTTCAGTTTCTTCATATTCAACTCTAGTTGTGGGAAACCTACCTCGTTTCCTCAAGCAATTTCTAGATAATTGTCCTTCTTCTTCACAAGAAAGGCAACACTTGTTGGTAACATTGTGTGTTGTTTCCATTACTCTCTTGTCCACCTTTATCTTGGGTCTTCTATCTTCAGGGGTCCTTCCCAGCAATTGGCACAATCCATCATTGGCTTGTTGATTTATTCATTGCACCATGGGGTAAAGCTTATATCAGTAGGAACATGGTTGATTCCATCGCATAGGAAACAAGTAACCTGGGTCATGGGACATTCTCCAATAGAGTGGCTCGTATCACAGTAAGGGCACTATTCATGACATTCCTTAAACGTGTGTCATATTTCTCCACAGTTCTTGCAAGCTTGCTGACGAGGGTTAACTCGACAAATGTCCTAGATGAAGGACTTAGGATCGGGGAGATAGGGCGTCGGATGAACTCGAAGGTAAAGTTAGTCGAAATAGGTATACGTCGAAAGTAAACTTTGGGTGTTAAACCTGGCTTGCTTTCAATCTGCCCTCCACCGTCCCCTCCTGGCCCCTATATATAGGTGGCCAGGTCTCAAGGATCGGGTAGGGTCCGACACAGATTTACAATATCGACATACGGTAAGAACTCGTATTCTACTATCATTACAATTGTGCCTAGCTATACGGGCCTCAGGGGTACTCAACTAACGGGCTCTATTAACTATACCCTTGTCAGTAGCCCCTGAGATTCTACCAGAATTGCAGATTCGGGTTGAATCTCTAATCTTTAAATCTTCGACTTTGATCAACTCTTCGACTTCTTCTTATCTTCAAATCTTCGACTTGGTCTTTCGACTTATTTTCTTAATATTCTTTCGCAAGGGGTTTTGATGAACAAGCCTGACAACTCTGACGGATCAAGAGGTCAGTTAACTGCCGGAACAGATACTTGTCACCTACTTCAAATTCAATCCCCTTGGACTTGAATTCGGGATACCAGTCAAACCCACTCTTTTGCCGCATTTAGGACTTATAAAGAATGAATCCCAGTGATTCTCATGGTACCCAGTGCGCCACCAGGATTTTCTTCGCGTCGTAGACACGGATACATACCAGCAGAGCGCATCCATGTGCATATACCAGGCCACACAGGACGGATCCCGGGGTCTTACCTTCATGATAAATCACGACATTCGAGTTTCGTTGCGATAACGCAACTCGAGAATCTTATGTCGCAGCCAAATTCATGACTGATAAAATCAAAGAATTTCAGACTTTAAATTGACTTCTTCGCTCCCGATGGGAGTAATCTATTTGTATTTCGTCGACTATGTAGTCGAAGTTTGTATGACAATCTTTCTTCATCTGCACTATTGATTATCTCATTCTCTATCGGGTGCGCGCTCAGCGCTCCCGATGGGAGTAGCCCCCGAGGCTATGTTTGGATACTTGTAGTCAAGCATAGGCTCAAAGTTCAGTTCATCTTCCTCCTGTTAACGTCTACTATTTGCAAGCCCTCGAGTCCAGGTCGAGGTTTTCATATCGTGCAACCATAGTCTCCTCTTCTTGTTTTTCCTCTTTGGTATTATCGTCTGCTGTGTGCAGAATTTAACTCCTGTTGTAAAATATGTTGACGGGCCTTGCTGTAGCACGGGGGCCCGATAAGACGTGCTTATAAATAAGCACCCTCTAACAAGGGTAAAAACCCTAATCAGATTCCTCCTCCGCCGCATCATCTTCTCCCTCCATCTAGGGTTTTCCTTTTTCTTTTGTCCACATGGCTGATGCAGATGGCTCCCATCTGAACTTTGGCTCTCCGGTGGCGCCCCGAGGCCGAGGTCGCCCTCGTGGAAGCAAAAACAAGAACACCACTCCGGCTGCAGCAGGATCATCATCGGCCGCTCCGGCTAAGCGTCGCCCCGGCCGCCCACCTGGTAGTAAGAACAAGCCCAAGGTGACTGGCGCTGCCACAGGTCCACTTGCTCCTCCTCCCGCTACTTCCGCTGCTCCTGCTGTGCCTCCCCGAATCTTTTCTTTCCTCTGCATTGCCATGGCGCATTGCCGTGAGATTCAGCGCCTGCCACTGAATTTCACCAAGTTCATGGATGGGCACGAACTGCGAGAGGCGGTTCTCCGCGAGCAGTCTGGCAGTGGTATCCCATACGAGGTGGAGGTGTGGTATGATGGCGACGGCGAGCAGTACTTTAAGGGTGGTTGGTCGCAGTTTGCAGAAGACCACGACATCCACCAAGGCTTCTTCATGGCCTTCGACTTCCACATCGACACGTCGAAGTTCGACGTGAAGATCTACGACGGCACCCTCTGCCAGAAGAAATATGAGGCTGAAGTCCACTTCCATTAGGGTCTATCTTTTATGTAATCTTTGTTTAATAATGGCATTGTTTGCCATGTTATCTGTAACGAATATTTTCACTTCACTTTGATGTCTTTACTGGTACCATGAAAACAAGTCATTGTTCTGAGGTACGCTTGAGATATATCGGGTTCTTTGCGAACCAATTGGCATGAAGAGTTTTTATCGGGTTGTCTATACAACCTTATATTGAAAAATACCTTCAAATCTCAATAAAAATTCCTTTCATACGACCCGAGGGTTGAAGCCCCCGAGCGGAGAAGTAGAGATATTTATACAACTTTGTCGAGTTCAACCCAAAGAACCCGACCTATGGCCTCATGTTCTGGGTTCAGAAGGGTAACTCGAATTTAATGATATCAACAGAGTTGTTTTACGCGTAAAAACGTCGTAGCTGCTCTGCGTTCCACGGATTGCTCTCGTCTTTTCCTGTCTTCTTGTCTTGTATTCGATATGCTCCCCCTGGTATTACTTCTGTGATGATGTAGGGTCCCACCCAAGGGGACTCCAATTTGCCGTGGCTGTCTTGCCTGAGTCGCAAAACTAGGTCTCCCACCACGAAGGATCGTGGATGAACTCGACTACTATGGTAGTTTTGTAGGCTTTGTTGATACTGCGTAGCCCTTTCTAATGCTTTATCTCTTGCTTCATCTAGTGTATCGACATCATCTTGCAATGCTTCTGTTGATGTTGTCTCGTCATATGCTGTCACTCTTGGAGCCTCGTGTGTAACCTCGACTGGAAGCACGGCTTCTGCGCCATGGACCAGGAAGAAAGGAGTTTCTTGAGTTACTGCATTAGGCGTAGTTCTTAGACTCCAAAGAACGGAGGGCAATTCTTCTACCCAAGCGCTCTTGGCTTTCTCGAGAGGTGCTAAGAGCCTCTTTTTTATCCCACTACATATCAGGCCGTTGGCTTTTTCGACTTGCCCGTTTGTCTTTGGGTGCGCCACAGATGCGAATTTTAGCGTGATCTCTAATCCTTCGCAGTAACTCTTGAATTCCTTGGAAGTAAAATTTGTCCCGTTGTCTGTGATGATGCTATATGGTACACCAAAACGGAAAACTATTGACTTGATGAAGCTGATTGCCGCTGTAGAATCTTGAGTTGTCACCGAGGCCGCTTCCACCCATTTGGTGAATTTATCGACTGCCACTAGCATGTAGACATGCCCTCCTGGCCATGATTTGTGCAACTTCCCCACCATATCTAGGCCCCATTGTGCGAAAGGCCAAGATAATGGTATTGTTTGTAGCTCCGCTGCTGGTGCATGTGGTCTAGATGCAAACCTTTGACATGCTTCACACTTTCGAACTATATCTTTTGCGTCCTCTATGGCTGTTAGCCAATAGAATCCTGCTCGGAAAGCTTTTGCCGCTATTGCTCTGCTGCTAGCATGATGGCCGCATACTCCGCCGTGTATATCTTTTAGTATTGTTTGTCCTTCCTGGGGTGTTACACAACGCTGCAAAACGCCGGTAATACTTTTCTTGTATAATTTCCCCTGCAACACGACAAACGCTTTCGATCTTCGATTTATCTTCTTGGCCTCCACTGCATCTTCTGGTAATTGTTTATTTATCATGTATGCAAGATATGGCTGCATCCATGTTTCTTCTATCATCATGACTTCCTCCGGTTCCGCCGTAGCCCCCGAGCCTGCTGTAGTAGTCGAACTTTTTGTACTTTTTATTGATCTCTCCACTATTTCTTCCCAAAATACTCCGGGCGGCATGGGTAAACACTGTGACCCGATATTTGCTAAATTGTCGGCTTCTTCATTGCTGTTCCTGCTTATGTGCGAGACTTCGCATCCATCGAACGTTCCTTCTAGATAATGGTACAGATTTTTGTAGGCCATCATGTTATCATTGATTGTGTCGCATCTGTTCATAACTTGCTGGACAACAAGATTGGAATCTCCAAATATTTTTAGGCGAGTTGCTCCACATGCTTTAGCCATCTTCATTCCATGCAACAAAGCCTCGTACTCTGCTTCATTGTTAGAAGCCTGTGGGAAGCTCATCCTTAAGACGTACTTCAATTTGTCGCCATGAGGCGATATCAACACTACTCCTGCGCCGACGCCTTGGACTGTTTTAGAACCATCGAAATACATTGTCCAAATACTGGATAAGTCTGGTGGTCCTGTGCTCTGCAGCTCCAGCCACTCTCCCATAAAATCTGGCAAAACTTGCGACTTGATCGCCTTCCTTTTTTCGTACGTGATGTCCATGGGAGACAACTCGATTCCCCACAAAGAGACACGTCCTGTTGCTGAAGGATTATTCAATATATTCGACAATGGCGCCTCGTTGACCACTATAATTGGGTGCACCGCAAAGTACTGTCGTAGTTTTCGTGCGGTTGTGAAGACACTGTATGCCAACTTCTGATAGTGCGGGTACCTTTGTTTTGTTGGAGATAACACTTCACTGATGAAATATATTGGCCTCTGGACGCCATGGGCTTTTCCTTCTTCGCTTCTTTCGACTACTAACACTGTACTCACCACCTGATGGGTTGCGGCGATGTACAATAGCAGTGGTTCTTTTTCTTTCGGTGCGACCAGCACTGGTGGCGTGGAAAGCACTTTTTTCAACTGTGCAAACGCTGCGTCTGCTTCTTCTGTCCACTCGAATCTATCGTCTGACTTCTTCATAAGTGCATAAAAAGGAAGCACCTTCTCCCCTAGTCGAGCAACGAAGCGACTTAGTGCCGCGACGCGTCCTGCAAGTTTCTGTACGTCGTGTAGTTTCGTGGGTTTCCCCATTGTCAAAATTGCTTGAATCTTTTCTGGGTTCGCCTCGATTCCTCGTGCTGATACCAGGAACCCTAAAAGTTGTCCTGCTGATACGCCGAAAGAGCACTTTGTCGGGTTAAGCTTAAGCTTGTACCTGCTCAAGTTGTCGAAGGTTTCTGCCAAGTCGCTGATTAGAGATTTCTCCTCTCTTGTGGTGATGACTACATCATCAATGTAGACTTGTATGTTGCGCCCTATTTGTCTTCCGAGGCAATTTTGCATCATCCGTTGATAAGTTGCTCCTGCATTTTTTAGGCCGAACGGCATCACTTGGTAGCAAAACACCCCATATGGTGTGATGAAGGCCGTTTTTTCTTCGTCTTCTTTCTTCAATTTGATCTGATTGTAACCAGAGTATGCGTCCAAAAATGAAAGCCTCGCACATCCCGCTGTTGAATCGATTATCTGATCGATGCGGGGTAGAGGAAAGGGATCCTTTGGACAATGCTTATTGAGAGATGTGTAGTCGACACATACTCTTTGTACGTCTCTGTTCTTCTTGGGTACTATGACTGGGTTCGACACCCAACTCGAAGTTTTGATTTCTCTGATAAATCTGGCATTTTCTAGCCTGTGCAGTTCTGATGATATCGCCTTCCTTTTAGGTTCATCGAATCGTCTCAATGGTTGCTTGACTGGTTTCGCCTTGGGATCTACATTTAGTGCGTGCTCGACGAGTTCCCTGGGAACCCCTGGCATGTCCGATGGACACCAGGCGAAAATTTCCCAGCGCTCACGGAGGAACTCGACGAGCGCGCCTTCCTATGCGGGATCCAAGTTTACCGCAATTGATGTCGTCTTGTTTGAATCTGTAGGGTGGACCTGAATTTTCTTCGAGTCCTGCGTTGTGTCGAAAGCCTGATCTGGCAGGGATCGTCCAACGGTGGGTAGCACGTTATGATCCGTTTCTCCTTTCAACCTCTCATATTCTGCTGTCATGCCGAAGGTTTGCGCCATCCTGTTGAATTCTCTGTCGCATGTGTTGGCTACTTCAAAGCTCCCTTGTACTGTAATTGTTCCGTTAGGCCCTGGAATTTTTAATGTAAGATACGCGTAATGAGGTACTGCCATGAACTTTGCAAATGTTGGGCGCCCCAGGATTGCATGATATTGTGACGGTGATGTCTACGCACTTCTATTCTTGTAGACACTTGTTGGGCCTCCAAGTGCAGAGATTTGTAGAATAGCAGCAAGTTTCCCTTAAGTGGATCACCCAAGGTTTATCGAACTCAGGGAGGTTAGAGGTCAAAGCTATCCCTCTCAAACAACCCTGCAATTACGATACAGAAAGTCTCTTGTGTCCCCAACACACCCAATACACTTGTCAAATGTATAGGTGCACTAGTTCGGCGAAGAGATAGTGAAATACAAGTGGTATAGATGATTATAAGTAGCAAACGTGATGTGAAATAAATATCGCTGCGAGCAAACAAGTAACAAAATAGCAAGTAAACGGTGTGCAAAGCTTGGAAACAAGGCCTAGGGATCGTACTTTCACTAGTGGACACACTCCCAACAATATAACATGAATGAACAAATAAAAAACTTCTCTCCACTATGGTACTCTGAATTACTCTCCTATTGAATAACACTAATCATTGTGTAGTGGCTACAGAAGCACCCCTTAAAGTTCATCAAGTACTTGACAAACACCACTCATAGAGATATCCAAATCAGATCACAACTCAAGACAGATATCATTGCAACTTAGACCAAGTACTAACACGGTGCACACACTGTCAACATTAAACCATGAAAGGAGGAGTAGATCACTCAAACTATCATAGCAATAATTATTCTCATAATCCACAAGAGATCACAATCATAGCCTAAACCAAGTACCACCATGATGCACGCACTGTCACTGTTACACCAAGGCAGGAGGAATAGATTACTTTAACAATCACCACTAGAGTACGCATAACATCTGAATAATAACATCTACTTGTTCAACATGATACAAAGCTCACGATCACTTAAAGATCACATCATGGGAGACAGAGGTGAACCACATAGCTACCGTTAGAGCCCTCAGCCCCGGGGATGAACTACTCCCTCCTCATCATAGGAGACAGCAAGGTTGATGGAGATGGCGGTGAGGTCGATGGAGACGGCGGAGACGGCGATGGAGACCGATGGAGATGGCTCCGGGGGCACTTCCTCGTCCCGGCAGGGTGCCGGAACAGAGACTTCTGTCCCCCGAAATTTGTCGGCGACGGCGGCGGTGCTGCGGAACTATTTCTGGAAAATTAGCGAATCCCTTAGGGTTTTCCGTCCCGAGGCTTCTTATAGGCGAAGGGGCGATGTCAGAGGTGGCCCCAGGCCCCCTCACACCAGGGTGGCATGGCCAGGGCCTGGGCCGCGCCAGCCCTATGTGAGGGAGGCCTGTGGCCCCTCTCCTTCCTCTCTTCGGATGTCTGGATGCTCCCGGGAAAAATAAGACTTCAGGAACTTGTTTCGTCCAATTCCGAGAATATTTCCTGTGTATCACTCTGAAACACAAAAATAGCAGAAAACAGGGAACTGTCACTGTGGCAACTCGTTAATAGGTTAGTTCCGGAAAATGCATAAAAGTGCCACGAAGTATAACGAAACACAAGGCAAATGGTGCAAAAACAATCATGGAGCATCAAAAATTATAGATACGTTGGAGACGTATCAGCATCCCCAAGCTTAACTCCTGCTCGTCCTCGAGTAGGTAAGTGATAACAAAAGAAATAATTTTTGAGGTGACATGCACCTAGACAATCTTGATCATATATGTAAGCATTGTGAGCTGGGATCATAAGAACTTAAAACATGGGCATGAAAGATATAATCTTGACAATAAGAACTTAGCAACCATGTTGTAAACATGAAAATGAACACAAACAAAAGATCATGAATAATGAAACAATGAAAGTCAGACATGTGTTCGAATCATAAGGAAAAACATACAAATGGTTTTCAGCTTGTCCTTCATGGAGAGCAAAACATAAATGCATAGGACACCTTCAAGTTTAAGAGGGCGACTAGATACAAATAATTTAAGAACAAGTGAAACCATGATCATGAATCAATCAATGAAAACTTTGGGACAATGCACATTATACTCAGAATGACAACTATGCTCTCTTAATGGTGCATAAAGATAGAAGGTGGTGACTCAACATAAAAGTAAAAGAAAGGCCCTTCGCAGAGGGAAGCAGTGATTAAACATGTGCTAAAGCTTTTCATTTGTAAAACAGAGAGATAAAAATTGGTTTTGAGAGGTGGTTGTCTTTGTCAACGACTAGCAATGGGGTTCTTGCTATCTTCCATACAAAAATGAAGCAAGTTTTTGAGAGAGAGAGATTGGCACTTTTGTGCTCTTTTATAAAGCTTGGCACTCCTCCCCACTTTTTTTCTTTCTCAAACCATGGCTAACCGATTCCATCGGGTGCCCACCAACATTCACATTCCATGGAGGAGTGCCTTTTTCCTTTTCTTTTTTTTTTCTTTTTTTTTTCTTTTTGGAATAAGCAATATGGAAGATAGCAAATCCGACCACTACGTCCCCATGAGCTGAAAACAGTGTCACAAAATGAGATGTATTTTGAAGGTTTTTTCAAAGGTAGCACATGAAAATTTACTTTGGAATGGCTTACAAATACCATGCATAGGAATTTATAGTGGACACAATGGCAAACTTGGTTTTTAGGAGTTGGATGCACGAGTAGAGCTCATACTCAGTACAAGGCGAGGGCTAGCAAAAGACTGGGAGCGACCAACTAAGAGAGCAATAACGGCCATAATCATGCAAAGCGACAAAGCGACATTAAAAGAAGCATAAGATGGCATCAAAAGTCAAAAACTAAATGATCATAGAGGCTATTGGCGACTTATTTTTGTAGTCAACATGGTGTAAGCATGCGCCAAGTCAACCCAAATAAAGCATCAAAGGAGAAAACCAAAATAATGCTTCCATGCAATAAAAACAACGCATGATTTTTTCAAAGACTCATTAAGCAATCTCAGTTATTTGAGACAAGTCATGCTACAGCAAAACCACTAAGCATACCATCAAAAAGATATCAAGCATGACATGCAAAAGCCTAAGCCACAGTCTACACAAGCTCCTTCTTGTACCACTTTTTTTTTGCATAAAGCTTTTTCTCTTTTCCAACACCATTCAAACTTTTTATAAACACCTCTTTTGATGAAAACCAATAAAGATCAGAGGCAAAAATACACCTTGATGAAAAGATATAAGAAGATCTGAACGCAAATCAAGGTGAAAATCGAAAGCTAAACACAGTAGCAGAAAAAGAGAACACTCGTTGAACGATAAGAGTGAAAAACTAGAGTGTTCTTGGCAAATCAAAAGCGAGTTCATCTCCTCCAAAAGAAACATGATGTGATCTAACCATTTATTGCAGCAAACAAAACTAAACTAATAGAGAAAACTAAAAACAACTGACGCTCCAAGAAAAACGCATAGTGCATGAAGCAATAAAAATATAGTGTTTTGAAAGGTGACCTGATTTTTGCCGATGAAGAAGGGAGTGCCTCGGGGGCATCCCCAAGCTTTGACGCTTGTACTTCTTGGATGTTTCTTGGGGTGATGCATGGGCATCCCCAAGCTTGAGCTTTTGTCCATTCTTCAACTCATCTCATCACTCTCCAATCCCTACACTTGAAAACTTCCTTCATACAAAACTAAACACAATTCTATTAGCAACATTAGTGCAAGCATAACATATAATCAACCCTCTATTTGCTTCAGGTTTCAACTCAAAACCACCACATATATAGCACATACTACTGTAGCAACCTCCCCAAAAGTTCCATGATCAAAAGAACTCAAAAGAAAGCGATAAAGTGGCAAACACAAATATTGGCAGAAATCTGTCAAAACTGAACAGCTGACAAAGGTCGAATTTTTTAGGGGTTTTCTGTTGCTCAAATCAAAAAGTGTTCAACTAAAAAAAGTTTGGATATAACCTGGGGCATATGCACAAGAAATCGCAGGTCCAAAAGATATACAGAGAATTTTCACGAATCTTTACGGTGCAGCACCGAAAACTGTTTTAGGACAGCAACATCCCCAAATCTTTACCTCACTCGAATTAGAGGTTTCTCTTGGCACAACAACAAAATAAAAAGGATAAGGAGCGGTTATTACAGTAGTAATAACTTCCAAGACTCAAATAAAAGAAAAAGTACTGAAAAATAAATAATGGGTTATCTCCCAAGAGTGCTTTTCTTTAACGCCTTTGAGCTAGGCGCAGTAATTTGCAAAGATGCTCATGTGGATGCCATATAAGAGCTTGAGGCAAAGGCGCCATATAGGAACTTAAAGCAATAGAGGGCATCAAAAAGCAAGTATGGAACACATTTAAATCTAAACCACTTCCTATGAAAAATAGTCTTGTAAAGAGACAAGTCATAAAAGTGCAAAGCAAAAAGCATAGGAAGGCAAAACAAGTACAACTTCAAGAATTGCAACATAAAGAGGGGAAACTCAATATTGTTGAGATCCATCAAACCATGTTTCCCTCTCTCATAATAACTTTCAGTAGCATCATGAATAGAATTAACAATATAACTATAATTTAAAGCATCCCTATCATGAGCCACATGCATAAAAGGATTAATACTCCCCACATGAACAATTGTAGTAGGAGCAGATTCAATAGAAAAATTATTCTCATCACCATAATCATCAAAGACAGGAGGCATATTGTAATCATAACTAATTTTCTCCTCAAAAGCAGGTGAACTGAAAACATTATACTCATCATCATAAACTAGAGGCTTAGTATCATCAAGAGATAGAGAACTACTATGTCGCAAAGCATATTCATCAAACATATCATCATAAGAAGGAACATGGATAGCACTAATGGTACAACAATTATTAACCTTAGAATTGGTACCAAGAAGATTTTCAATATCAAAAGTAGAGTGCTTTTCCCAATCATGATCACTAACATAGGTAATAGGCATAGGAACATCATCCCAATCAGAATTATCATAATCTATAGCAGGATCATAACGCTTAGGGGAAGATACCGTGTCCTCTCGCCTCTTACTCCTCTTCTTCTTCTTCATACTCTTCTTACTCTCTCCTTTAGGAGGGAGAGACTTGAAGGGCATCTTCTCCACATGTTCTCTAGGAGGGAAAGGCATCTTCTCCACATAATCTGGTTTGCTGATAGGAACAACAGAAGAAACTTTGGAGGATTCCTCCTCTCTATTAATATGATAAAAACATCTATCTGTCATGTCATAGCTTGGCAAAATATCAAGTTTTATAAGATTTTGTATGTAAGTATTTGCAAGGCAATCTTTAGCACAATAGAGACGACAACCACGCAGGGTGCTATTAATATCAACATCATTCATATCTATCAAAGCAATCTTTCTAGATATCTCTTCACACGCCAAGAACAAAGTGAGCTCATCATGCTGATTGGGAGTAATCTTGTCATCACAATACAAACTTAAGGTACTAGAAGAGTAACTATTAGGGCTTGAGCATTGGAAATTAAAATGACCTATGTCATCGCAATGTTTACAAAGAAAAGGATAAAGCTCACAAACCTTTTTACCGATCTCACCTATATCCTTGTACCACATACCGGTTTCTTCATTTGCGTGGGTTATGCAATAATCTTCCTTGTTGTAACTCTGTTCACAAGGTCTATGTATTCCACAAGTTTGAGCATGTTTATTGCAATCATCAGTAACAATATCACTTTCTATGCAAGTGTCCTTAAAAGGTTCATGATACACGTCCCCATTTCCTTTAGGAACATTCATATGGGAAGCAAAGGCTTTAAAGCAATCAACCATAATTTGAGGATCAAGACCATATTTAGCACTAAGCTCTTGAAAATTAGCAGTTTTAGCGAAAGACTTAATGCAATCAAACTCGTAATTCATACCTGGTCCTTTACCTTTGTCGCTATCCCAACCTTCAATATTGTTTTGAATTGTTTCAAGCAGATCCCACTTGGTGTCAACATCCTTGCTTGTGAAAGACCCATCAAAGCATGCATCTAGATAGTCCTTGTAATATCCTGAAAGCCTTGCATAAAAATTATTAATAACAATATTACGGGGAAGATCATGAATAGGACATTTATGCATTAGTAACTTCAATCTTCCCCACGCTTGGGCAATGCTTTCTCCCTCATGAGGCCAAAAATTATATATCTGATTACGATCTTTATGAATCTCACTTGGAGGATAGAATTTAGAATAAAAGAGAGGTACAATTTCCTCCCAGCCAACAGATGGACCATCTTTAAGCAGCTGATACCATTCCTCGGCTCTGCCTTTCAGTGATAAAGAAAATAGCTTCTTCTTAACTTGGTTCATCGAAATACCTGCACACTGGAACAACTCGCATAATTCATGTATAAAGAGCAGATGATCACCAGGATGGACAGTTCCATCTCCTAAATAGCAGTTATCCCTAATACGTTCAAAAATCTTCGTAGGTATTTTAAAAGGATGGGGAGCACAAGCATCATTAGAAACATCACATATGGGAGATAAAATATCATCAGAGCAAACTTTCTCCACTAAAGCTGGGGGATTAAAAATATCATACTCAACAAAATCAGCTTCCCCAAGCTTAGACTTTTCTATAGCATTAGCAATAACGGTATTCAAAGCATTCGTACTAATAACATTGCTATGCGAAATAAGCTCCAAAGGATTTTCAATTTTCTCTTCAAATCTAAAATCAGGAAAAAGACTAAAGAACTCTTTGTTTTCCATTAAGCCTAACTAGTGAAAATAAAAACAAGAAACAAAAAGATGTAATTGCAGAATCTAAAGGAAATAACTCCGAGCACTCACACAGGAGGATGCGAGTACCTTTTACCTTACCTCCCCGGCAACGGCGCCAGAAAAGAGCTTGATGTCTACGCACTTCTATTCTTGTAGACACTTGTTGGGCCTCCAAGTGCAGAGGTTTGTAGAACAGCAGCAAGTTTCCCTTAAGTGGATCACCCAAGGTTTATCGAACTCAGGGAGGTTAGAGGTCAAAGCTATCCCTCTCAAACAACCCTGCAATTACGATACAGAAAGTCTCTTGTGTCCCCAACACACCCAATACACTTGTCAGATGTATAGGTGCACTAGTTCGGCGAAGAGATAGTGAAATACAAGTGGTATAGATGATTATAAGTAGCAAACGTGATGTGAAATAAATATTGCTGCGAGCAAACAAGTAACAAAATAGCAAGTAAACGGTGTGCAAAGCTTGGAAACAAGGCCTAGGGATCATACTTTCACTAGTGGACACACTCCCAACAATATAACATGAATGAAAAAATAAACAACTTCTCTCCACTATGGTACTCTGAATTACTCTCCTATTGAATAACACTAATCATTGTGTAGTGGCTACAGAAGCACCCCTTAAAGTTCATCAAGTACTTGACAAACACCACTCATAGAGATATCCAAATCAGATCACAACTCAAGACAGATATCATTGCAACTTAGACCAAGTACTAACACGGTGCACACACTATCAACATTACACCATGAAAGGAGGAATAGATCACTCAAACTATCATAGCAATAATTATTCTCATAATCCACAAGAGATCACAATCATAGCCTAAACCAAGTACCACCCTGATGCACGCACTGTCACCATTACACCAAGGCAGGAGGAATAGATTACTTTAACAATCACCACTAGAGTACGCATAACATCTGAATAATAACATCTACTTGTTCAACATGATACAAAGCTCACGATCACTTAAAGATCACATCATGGGAGAGAGAGGTGAACCACATAGCTACCGGTAGAGCCCTCAGCCCCGGGGATGAACTACTCCCTCCTCATCATAGGAGACAGCAAGGTTGATGGAGATGGCGGTGAGGTCGATGGAGACGGCGGAGACGGCGATGGAGACCGATGGAGATGGCTCCGGGGGCACTTCCCCGTCTCGGCAGGGTGCCGGAATAGAGACTTCTGTCCCCCGAAATTCGTCGGCGACGGCGGCGGAGCTGCGGAACTGTTTCTAGAAAATTGCCGAATCCCTTAGGGTTTTCCGTCCCAAGGCTTCTTATAGGCGAAGGGGCGATGTCATAGGTGGCCCCAGGCCCCCTCACACCAGGGTGGCGCGGCCAGGGCCTAGGCCGCGCCAGCCCTGTGTGAGGGAGGCCTGTGGCCCCTCTCCTTCCTCTCTTCGGATGTCTGGATGCTCCCGGGAAAAATAAGACTTCAGGAGCATGTTTCGTCCAATTCCGAGAATATTTCCTGTGTATCACTCTAAAACACAAAAACAGCAGAAAATAGGGAACTGGCACTGTGGCAACTCGTTAATAGGTTAGTTCCGGAAAATGCATAAAAGTGCCACGAAGTATAACGAAACACAAGGCAAATGGTGCAAAAACAAGCATGGAGCATCAAAAATTATAGATACGTTGGAGACGTATCAGACGGCCAGTCCATAACTTCAAACTCCAGCTTCTCTCTTCTGTAGTTTCCGCTACTGCCAAAGCAGACATCGAGTTCTATTCTCCCCAAAGGGTAGTTTGCGGCTCCTGGTACTATTCCATGGAAAGAGCAATCTGTTGGCTTCAGACTCGTCAGCGAGATGCACATTGCCTTTAGGGTTCTAGCATATATTAAGTTTATGCCACTCCCTGCATCCATGAACACTCTCCCGATGTCGTACCCTCCTATTTGTGCCTTTAAAACCATAGGTGAGTGACCTGGCCTAGGAACTTTCCTCGGGTGGTCTGCTCTGCTGAACTTGACTGGTTGTTCTGACCACCGTAGGTATTCTGTGGTAGCCGGTGGTGATGATATTGCTAGGTTGACTTGCCTGGATATGCTCTTTCGCTCTTTCTTCGACTTGGGCACCGGTTGAATCATGGCTGATATGTACACTTCTGAATCTAAGTGCTTTGCTAGCCTTTGCATTTGATATCCTTGACTTCTGTGTCTTTCTCCTTGCCTCCCTTCTTGTTTTGAGCCCATCGCGCTTTGCAACCTTAGGAATGTTCTACAATCCTTCATCTGGTGGTTTGAGACCCTTTTCCCGTCAAGATACGCGTAGTGGATTCGACAAGGTCCATATAGCATATCCTCGGCCGAAGGACCAGAGTATCTTGATTTTTCTACTCCTTTTGCCTGAAACCTCCCATTTTCATATCCTTCCCCTTCTTCTAGTACGTAACCCGCGGCTACCTGATTTCGCCTTCCTTGGTTATCTTTGCTGCGGTGCCGTCTCCTCTGTCTACTTATTCTGTCGACTTCTGGTGAACGTCCTCTTTTGCTATTATACGCGTCCTCTCCATCAGTGAATTTGTTGGCTTGTTCCATCAGCTTGGCTACTGTCGTAGGTCTTGTTCTTCCTATTTCTTCCACGAGATCTGAGCGACGAAGTCCGGCCGAAAAGGCGTTTATTGCTCGTTCGTCAGAGACGTCCTCTGCTGCGTTTTTGATTATGCTCCAGCGTTGTATATAAGAACGTAGAGTTTCGCCTTTCCTCTGCACGCACGCCTTGACTTCCTCCAGTGACGCTGGGCGTTTATATGTTGAATGAAAATTTCGTGCGAATTGACTTTCGAGTTCCCCCCAACTTCCGATGGACTCGTTGGGTAGGGTATTCAACTAGGACCATGCTGCGCCGGTGAGGTGTAGCTGCAAACTTTGCATTGCAGTCGCTTTTGTTCCCCCCAATATCTGTACTGCCTGCAGATAATCCGATAGCCATAGGGTAGGTTCTTGAGACCCATCATACTTATGCTGGTCGTGTGGTAATTTGAATCCTTTGGGTACCCGCGTTTTGCGAACCCTGCGGGTAAAGCATAACGCACCCATGTCTTTATGGTCGTCCTCGTAATTCTCTTCCCTCCAAGCATGTCGTGATTTGTTTACACGAGCTTGTGCTATTATACTTCTTGCGTCCTCCTTCCTTTTCTGTCGCTTTTGCTCTTCTGATGACTCACTATACTCGTTGTCTGTGAAGTTGTATCGGAACTTCTCCTTTCGATTTCCTTTGTAGCTTGTCGACTTTGTCTCTGGGATTTGTTCCCTGATCTTACCTTCTACTATTCCGAGGCTTCGTATCGCGGCTTGGTGCATATCTTCTCGTGGGTCCCCAGGTTCTGGTCTCGTAGCTAGTAAGTACGCTTGTGCTGCTACTAGTGCTGCTTCTGGCGTTTTTTGTATGAAGTCATCTTCCTCTTCTTCTAGCTGTGGGGTAGGGCTCCTTGAATGCCCTTCTTCTCTGCCGCATGTTGTCGCCTTTCTGTTGTGTTTTGGGTCTCTGCGCCTTTCTCTGCTGTATTCTGAATCTTCCATATAATCTTCCCAGTATTCCTCCCTTGACATACTGTTATCGTCTTGAAAAACCATGTCTCTTTCCTCCCTTAATTTCTTCCTGTGTTGGTATAATGCATACTGATATCCCATTAAAACTTCTCTTCTCGATCCTTTGGGTACTTCTGTACCATGATTGATAGCTGACTTGATCATTCTCCATTCACCAGCCGAGACATGTACTTTCTCCTTTTCCTTTTTGTTGTGCTCTTTTATTTTGTCGACTTGCCTGTCGACCTTTTTACTTCCTTCGCTGTTATTTTCTTCTTCTGCTTCAGTGATAATGACGCATAACTGATGTACCTTGGAGACGCCGCTGCTTCCTATGGCGAAGTCCTTTGTATTGTTGTGCGTCTGACGCGCTTTTCCTTCTGCGATTGATGCTTTTTCTAAGCTGACCAGCGAGTTTACCTCACTGGAAGAGCCTTCTGATGATTCTAATGTTTCCTCTGTTTCGGGCTTGCTTGCCGACGGATCTGGTTTCGTCGACTCCGAAAGGCGGGATGAACCCGATGGCCCGACGATGATGCTCAAACTTCCAATGGTCAACTCCGTCTCTTGATTTTCGTCGACTTCTGCGCTACTGTTGGCTAAAAGCGAAAAAGCCGTCGAATTCATGATTCCAACGCCCAGGTCCCCACGGTCGGCGCCAATTGACGAGGGTTAACTCGACAAATGTCCTAGATGAAGGACTTAGGATCGGGGAGATAGGGCGTCGGATGAACTCGAAGGTAAAGTTAGTCGAAATAGGTATACGTCGAAAGTAAACTTTGGGTGTTAAACCTGGCTTAATTTCAATCTGCCCTCCACCGTCCCCTCCTGGCCCCTATATATAGGTGGCCAGGTCTCAAGGATCGGGTAGGGCCCGACACAGATTTACAATATCGACATACGGTAAGAACTCGTATTCGACTATCATTACAATTGGGTCTATACGGGCCTCAGGGGTACTCAACTAACGGGCTCTATTAACTATACCCTTGTCACTTGCAGTGTTATCTCAGCACTATCTCTTGGTTTCTTGCCACCATAATCACTTTGTGGGAGGTTGTCGCCACTACTAGGCATAATCTGAGATATCATTTGTACTATTCGAGAAAGATCATCCAGTACTTGCTACATTTCTGGAAGTAACTCTTGGCTATCGCGGTTGACCATATCATGGGTCATTACTCGCATTATTTCAGTGTGTACCTCTACCATTCGTTGCATTTCTATCTCCATCTGAGGGTTGTGATGGTTGTTCTGACATTGAGGATGCATCTATTTGTGTTTAGGACAGGTTTAGGTCTTAGCATATATGAGAATAGATAGAAGGGATCCAAGGAAGATTCCTACCAAAAAAATGCAAATCAAGACAATTCATCTTACAAACAACATCTAACAAACATTCATCACATCAAACAAACTTGTTCAAACACTAACAATCTAGTATGGTCATACCTCAATTTGGTATGATCATTAGATTATTATGATATTGTTGGTTCTATAAACTAGAATTATTGGTGGTCTTGTCTATCACTGTCTTCATTGTTCCATGTTCTTATTTCCACTTCCTCAATGCATTGCTGGGTGTTGTGCAGTCTTTATATCAGTATTCTCCAAGTTCTTCATTGGCCTTCCACATAGTGTGTCGTGGGAATTTGGAAACGGTAGCCATGGGGGTGGCTTAACGAAGGGGCTCGATGGTGTGCGACGATGGGTCCGGCTCGGGATTGTGCCAACAGAGACACCTCAGTTTACCCAGGTTCAGGGCCCTCCACGCCGAAGGTAAAACCCCTACTTTCTGCCTTGTTTCGTATTATCTCGACAGTGGTTACAATGCTCCTCGAGCTGTTCGGTCTAGAGGAGGAAAAAGAAGATCGATCTCCCTAGTCTAAGGGTCCAGACCCCCTTATATAGGTGGGGGTATGGTTATAGGTTAGGTGGCCGGCCGTCCGGCTGCCGGCTCCTCCGTGGCCGCGTCCTCAACGTGATCCTCTGGCCCTGCTCTGATGATCGCACTTTATAAAGCGCCTTTCCCCCTTGGACCAGCATCTGGGAGGCATATGCCCTCCCTTTTGCCTCAGATCCTTTCGTGGGGAAGGCTCTTTGCTCGCTGGTTGGTGGAGTCCAGTCGTGGCATGCGTCACTCCCATCCTTTGCCTCTGTCGATCTTGTCGGGGCCAGGCCACTTTCGGCGAAACGGCCGTTGGAGGATTCTTGTCTTCATCGCCCGGCTCTGGCTCTCCTCGGTGGAGTCGCCAGCCGGCTGCTGGCACAGCCGGCCCTTCCGGCGAAGCCAGTCTTCTTGTCCTAGCGCCGTGGAGATTCCTGGGACGCCAGCCGGCAGATAGCACGGCCCTTGGCATGCCCCAGAAGTCATCCCCACGACACTAGCCCCCGAAACTGGCGAAGTCTCATGGGTTTGCATGGGGCTTTGGCGGGTTGTTTTCCTCGCCGAAGTCTTGTTCGCTTCCGTCGAAGTCCCAGGATTCTTCATCCGGTCTGGGAGTTGTTGGCCTTGAGGTCAAGTCCCGCGGAGTGTTCCCGGCCGTCTCGGGACGTACTGACTCCAAGACCGATCCGGCTAGCGGCTGCCAAGTGGCCGCCCGCTGGTGTCCGGCTCCTTGGGACTTGCTCCCTCGTGGTCTGGACCAGAGCGCCACTTGTTCGTACGCCGCAGCGTCACGTCCAATCTGCTTCGACCCCCACAACCCTTTGCGGCAACCACGGCGGTTCCCGATCTTTATGAGGTCGTGGCACGCGACGAAGGGATCAGTTGCCAGCTCATCGTGGGTGAAATACGCAACTGATCCCCCCCCCACTTTTAAACTGGGAACCACTCCTGAGGCAAAACACCGGTCGCCCACTTCTCTTCCCTCCTTCAGCGCTCACTTGCCCCAAAATCCTCTGCTCCCGAGCTTTGCCCCCACAGATTTAGGGTTCCAAAGTCCCTCCGCCGCCATTCCATTCATCCAGATCTGCACCCAGATGGCTCCCAAGGCTTCTCGGCAGAAGGGAAAGGGAAAAGGCGCGACCTCAGTCGAGGACAGCGCCCCGGAAAATCTGCCCAAAGGATCCTGGGAGGGCTCCTGGGTGAAAGAGAAGTGGATCAAGCTGCTGCGCCAGGGCCAAGTGCTGCCGTCCGCGGACTTGGTGGGTTGCCGCCCCGCCAGCGGGGAATGAGTGCCCACTCCTCAACCCGGGGAGACGGTGGTCTTCTACGACCATTTCCCCAGGGGCTTCGCGCTGCCTGCTAGCAACTTCCTACGGCAGTTCATGGATCACTTCCATTTGCAGCCGCACCATATTGGGGCAAATGCGATGATGACCTTGGCCGCATTCCCGGCCCTTTGCGAGGCGTATTTAGGCATCTGGCCTAACATTGAGCTGTTCCGGCGGCTGATCTACTTCAAGACCCAGATGGCGGACACAATCCCGGTGGTGTGCGGAACAGCTTCCTTCTATGTGCGGAAGACCGCGGACTTCCTTGGACTGAAAGGGAAGGAGTCTTGCAAGAAGTGGTAGCGCTCCTTCTTCTATGTGAAGAATCTAAAGGAGGGGGCTAACTACATCAACCTGGTGATAGCAAGCTCGGAAACCAGAGAGAAGGCAGGGGAAATGGCCAGGTTGACGGCAACCTTCACCCTTGCCATCGATCTACGTGAAGCTCTGCGAGCTCCGGCGATGATTTTGCTTTGGCTGCGATGCGGAGGGGCTCGGCGAGTGAGAGGGAGTGGAGTGGGGGTGAATGGGCGACAGGAGGAGGTTTCCAGAGGGGCCTCGAGCTTATATTCAGAAACGGTGAGCTCGGTCTAGGGTGGTTTCATCGGACGCGATTGGACGGCGACGGCGGTGCTTCTGGACGGCGTCGTGCACTGATTCTAGGGAACAGGAGGAAAACGTCGGTGGCGAGCTGGCTTGGTCGAAACGCGAGCGGGTTCAGTGCGGGTGCGGCTGGTTCAGTGCGTGGCTGGAGCGCCACGATCGGCAAGGGGGTAGGGCGAGGGTGTCAGCGTGCTGGGGGCACGGTGCCGTGCACGGGCGTGCATGGTATGGGGCTGGCGCGTGCGCGCGTGCACGGGAACGCGGGGCTCGGTCTGGGCGGCTTGGGTGCATTGGAGTGGCATGACCACTGCGCGGCACAGGGTGGGTCCGAGGTGGCGGTGTCCCGGGGAATTGATCATGCGCTGGTAGATGAGCTCGACGGCGAGGTGATAGGCCTGGAGGTGGTCGGTGCGGCTCTGCCCACGTTGGGTGCCCACGGTGTCCATGGCGATGTCTATGGCGGCGTGGGGTGTTCATGCAGCATCTGTGCGTGGTGGGGCCGGTGTTGGGGTGTCAGCAGGGCGGCGCCCAAGCATTGGGGGGGTCGATGGCGGTGGGGTGATCGAAGAACAGTGGGAGAGGGATAGGTTCTGGCAGGTGGCCTCGGGCTTCCCTTCTCCCCTCGATGCCAAGTGCATAGGACAAACAGAAAAGAGTTTTTGAAGATCCTTGACACCCAGAGGGAGATCCCCAGCAGATCTCCTTCCCTCTCTTGGTCGGCTTGCATTGGAAGAAAAACAAAGAAAAGAGAATTGGCAAGGGTTAGGGTATGCATGGCCGAATTCAAATTCAAATTTGAATTCATTTGAAAAAGTTTTGAAAACCTACCAAAATAGTTTCCAGGGGTTTCAAACATATCCAAGAAGTCATAGCCAAAGTTTGATGAATTTTAGGGTAGCTAAGCTAGCACTAGTAGGAAAACCCTTATAGGTGGGATGCAATTCTGTGGCGCACTAGCCAGCAGTGCGCCACAGAAAATAATTCTGTGGCGCACCAGGCAGGGTGCGCCACAAAAATACAACATTTCTGTGGCACACCAGAAGGCCATGCGCCACAGAATTTTGGTGGGGCCCACTCCCTGCCAGCCCCAATCATTGGTTCCACTAATTCTGTGGCGCACCAGACCAGATGCGCCACAGAATTAGTACATTCTGTGGCGCATCTGGTCTGGTGCGCCACAGAATTAGTAAATTCTGTGGCGCATCAGGTCTGGTGCGCCACAGAATTAGTGGAATTCTGTGGAGCACTTGACCAGATGCGCCACAGAATTAGCTCGTCCCACACCTTTAAAGTGCCAACCTCCCACACCTCCCACACTCCCAAGCCATTCATCTTCCTCTCCTCCATCTAGATCTAGCTCTAGCTCCCTTCCCTCTCATCCCATTTTGGCCATAGTTTTCACTTTCTTTGGTACTTATTGTACTTACTTTTGTTGATACATAATTGGCGGTGAGGAGAAGCGTCTCCATACTCTCTCCTCCTCTCCAACTCATCGATCGCGGTCTCGTCTCGGTATCGAATCTACAAGGTGAGTATTTGGAGGGGACATGCATGCGCATGTCGATCTTGTGTATGGATGATTGTTGCACGTGAAGCACTTGTGTGTGTGCCGGTGTGGTGCATGGATGTTTGTCGAGACGTTGATTCATTTCCGTTTCGGCAAATTTTTGTACTACCCATATGTCCTACCTTTAGGAGAGGTCATGCCGAATTTTTCCGCTCTATGTATACCTTTAGGAGAGGTCCATGCATGTGTGTGCATGTGTTGCGGTTCTAATTTTCTGCTCTATGTGTACCATTTGCAGACAACCATGGTCCTCTCGATGAGTTCCGCTCGAATTAGTAGATACAAGAAAGACGCGAAGGAGGACATGATTCAGAACAATAGGCGCCAGATAAGATGTCCATGTCGATCATGCAAACTCGAGCGCTGGATCAACCCTGATTCCGGACAACTGGAGGAGCACCTGCTGAGGCGCGGTTTCATGCAGGACAACCAGGCGCGGCCGGCCCCAACAAATGGTGCGCATGAAGACCATGGTGTCGAGCGAGATGACGAAGCACCACATGTCGGTGGAGAATATCATCATGAAGAAGAAGTCGGCGGAGAAGATCATCATGAAGTAGAAGTTGCCGGCGGAGAAGATCATGATGAAGAAGAAGATTCTGGCGCGACTCCGCTAATTTCGGCCTTGCGGGACTCTCATGTTCAAGATCTGCTCCTCCATGAGACGAGCAACGACAGAGCTGCAGCCAGAGAGAGAGCCAAGCTGGCGCAAATGGAGAAAGACGGGATGACTCCGATATTTCCTGGGTGCCGTCCGCAGGATACGCGCTTGCATGTAACGCTTGATTGTCTGCAGATGAAGACGCAGAACAAATGGACCGATTCCAGCTTCAGCAAGAACATGAAATTCTGGCACGATCGTCTCCCAGAGGGGAACACATTGCCAAGTAGTATCGAGGAGGCCAAGAAAGTTGTGTGCCCTCTTGACCTACCGCACGAAAGATACCACGCCTGCATCAATGATTGCGTGATTTATCGGGGGGAGTACAAGGACATGACCACATGTCCTGTGTGCGGCCACGGATGGTACAAGGTTGGGAACAAGAAGGTACCTCGAAAAGTGGTATGGTACTTTCCTATCACTCCCCTTCTGCAGCGGTATTTCGTGGACCCTAAGGAAGCAAAGCTCATGCAATGGCATGTGGAAAGGGAGAAGCCCGAAGAAGATCCGGAGATGGGCTATATGCGGACACACCCTTCAGACGCTGGCCAGTGGGAAGCATTGGACATCGCCTTCCCTAGGTTCGGGGGCGACGGAAGGAACATCAGGCTGGGTATGAGCACCGATGGACTCAATCCGTTCGGCAACCAGAGTAGCACGCATAGCACCTGGCCTGTGTTTGTATGGCCTTACAACCTACCCCCGTGGCTGTGCACCAAGCAAAGGTATATACACCTGAGTATTCTCATTCAGGGGCCGAAACAACCAGGTGTCGACATGCATTTGTATCTTGGGTTGCTGAAAGAGGAGTTAGACACGTTGTGGAAGACGCCACCCCGTACGTGGGATGCCTACAGTAGAACTTATTTCGATATGAGAGCCGCGTTGATCACGACGGTCACGGACTATCCTGGTTGCGCATACGTATCTGCCCAGGTCAGCCACGGATTCTGCGGCTGTGTGAAGTGCATGGACGAGACCCCGCATCTACAGCTACCAAGGGATCCCGGGTCCTCGAAAACCGTGTACCCAGGTGCTCGAAGGTGGCTTCGCTTGGATCACCTGTGGAGAAAACGCGCTGATCCGTTCAATGGTTAAGATGAGCCCGATGGACCCCCGCGACAGAGGAGCGGTGCAGAAATTGACAATCTTCTAAAAAATTGGAAGGAGTGCCCAGCGCCGGGAAAGAAGCGACCGAAGCCAGAGCCGCTGCTCGGTGTATGGAAAGCGAGGTCTATTTTCCACGACTTGGAGTACTGGAAGGTCCTCCACACGCCCCACAGCCTCGATGTCATGCACATTACGAAGAACGTTACCGAGAGTCTGCTTGGCACTCTTTGCAACTCGGAAAAGTCCAAGGATGGGCCGAAATCAAGATACGATCTGAAACATTTTGGCATCAGAAAAGCTCTTCAAGCCCCCGATACTGATGACAACGACGACGATGATGATGATGATCAGACGGAAGGGACTCAACGTCTCCGCAAAAGGGCTAAGAAGAACGCGGTGGTGCTTCCCGCTGCCTGCTTCACAATGAGTCCGGAGGAGCTCGAGCAGTTTTTCAGGTGCCTCCTACGAGTGAAACTTCCGCACGGTTACTCGGGGAATATAAGCAGATATCTAGACGTAGCAAAGAAGAGGTTCACCGGGATGAAGTCTCACGATTGTCACGTGCTCATGACGCAGATACTTCCCGTTGCGATCCGAGGGATAATGGACGAGCACATCCGTGATACACTGTTTGGCCTTTGCAACTTCTTTGACATTATCACCAGGAAGTCGATCGGCGTGAGGCAGCTCAAGATGCTACAGGATGAGATCGTGGTGATACTATGTGAGCTCGAGATTTACTTCCCGCCCGCATTCTGTGATATATGCGTCCATCTCCTTCTCCATGTCGTTGATGACATAAGGCAGCTCGACCCGACGTTCCTCCACAACATGATGCCTTTCGAATGGCAGAACTATGTCATGAAAGGATACGTTCGCAACAAGGCCCGTCCAGACGCAAGCATGGCCAAGGGGTTCCTAACCTACGAGTGCATCTCCTTCTGCCAGAATTATCTAAGCACCGAGGACAACCAGGATCATGTTGGTCTGCCCACCAGGAAGCACCTCGGCAGGCTCGCTGGAGTCGGTCACCGCGAGGGCTACCGCTCAGTCCATGTGGGCATTGTCAATCGATGCGACGACTTTGAAAGGGCTCACCGGGTCGTGCTACAACACTTAAAATTGGTCGAACCTTTTGTGAAAGAGTACAAAAGCATAATCGAGCAGAATTACATCGATATGGGCCGGCCAAGGAAGATGGGAGACGTAACCAAAGAGCACAACTCCAGCTTCACGCTTTGGTTTAAGCAAAGTCAACTACTTCAAGCACAGAGCAGAAGGCCTTCTACCGAAGATGAAAAACTCATATACACCTTATCACAGGGCCCCGGGCATAACGTAAGGACCTATCAGGGGTACGACATCAACGGTTACAGATTCTACACCGAGGAAAAGGACAGAAATAGTGAAATCAAAACTCAGGAGTAACTATGCTATCATACGCCGATGACGAGACTAGTATCAAGGAAAGATTTTTCGGAAGGATCGAGGAGATATGGGAGCTCAATTACTGTGGAGAGACGGTGCCAATGTTCCGTGTGAGATGGGCCAAGAAGGTCGAAAAAGAAGGCCGATATTTCACCACCATGGTTATACCGGATGCCAAATCGAAGAACGCATCCGCGAAAAATGAGCCATGGGTACTCGGTAGCCAAGTTGACCAATGCTTCTTCATCACCGACCCGTCGAGGCCTAGCCGTGTAGTCGTGAGGAGGGGCAAGAGGAGCATCATAGGAATGGAAGGAGACGCAAACGAGGAAGACTTGGACAAGAATGGTGACCCGAAGATCGAGGAGGAATTCGACAAGCACTTCGACATGCCTACTACTAGTAAAGTAAGAAGGAAGACCTCCCTACCTACTAAAGGTTGTCCGTTCACATGAAGAAATCTCAAGGTGCCCGGCATAAAGTATTCAACCGCCAATAAGAAGGGCAAGAAGATCGTGAAGAAACGCTAAGCTAGCTCGGAACCGGACGGAGAAGACTTTTTTGGTGTGTGTGATCGAGACTTTTTTGTGTATGCACATTCCAAAGCATAAGGCTTATATTTTTAGAAACTATCGACAACTATAATATTATATAGACATCATATGAAAATTTGGTCAAACTTCATGTTCTTTGAATTTTTAGAAAAAATATAAGCCTTATTCATTGAAACAGAGGGAGTAATAACTAAAATAATTAAAAAAAAGGAAATAAATTCTGTGGCGCATCTACTAGTGGGATGCGCCACAGAATTCTCTAATTCTGTGGCGCATCCCACCAGTAGATGCGCCACAGAATATTGACACTTAGTAAAACTGGGGATCGATCCCCTCCCCCGCGCACTGCTTCTTCTCTCTCTGTTCCCCTCCACTGAGCCGGCCGCAAACCCTAGATAGCCGCCGGAGACTCCTCGCTCCACCCTCCACCCTCTCGCTCTCGTCGTTGTTGAAGGAGACGTCGTCGTCGCGCCGCCGTCCCTGCAGAGGAGGAGCCCCGCCGCCCCCGAAGAGGAGAAGCCCCGCGGTCCCCGGTAGAAGAGGATCCCCGTCGTCGCGCCGCCGTCCCTGCAGAGGAGGAGCCCCGCCGCCCCCGAAGAGGAGAAGCTCCGCGGTCCCCGGTAGAAGAGGATCCCCGTCGTCGCGCCGCCGCCCCTGCAGAGGAGCACGCCGCGACACCGTCTGTTCGGCGAGAGCACCACGCGACGGCCCCTGTTCGGCGGCGCCATCTCCACCACCTTCCCCGCCCGATTCTAGGTACACGCCCTTCTCCCGACTGCTTGCCTGCTCGCTGTTCCTCGCCTGCTCGCTGTTAGAATCGAACAAGAATCATGTGCAAATAACTAAATGTGAATACTGAAACTGCCATAATTTCCTGGTAAATACTATACATCTCGACTGGGCACTACCCACCTCTTAACAATGTTTCAATAAGCCAAAGTCAATACTTGGAGTAGTATAGGAGTAGTATTACTGACTCTTCACTTGAACTGCAGCGTCTTGGTCTAAATCTCATCCATGGCTCCTAGATAGGTTAGTGTTCTTCATGTCAAATTTTTATGTGCTGTTTTGATTCCATGGGTTTCATACCGGATAATAACTGGTGAACAAGACATATATGTATTATTCCTTTTGGTTATTTGCATTACTTCAACCAAATATTTGATGTATAGCTTAATGCTAAATGCTAGTTTAAAGCTATCTATTCAGGTTGCTGCTGTCATTTTTGTACTCCATATTATCTTGAGAATATTGCTGTTGTTATGTGTTATGCAATGAGATATTTGACCATAATCCTGTTATATATGCTTATGAGATGTTGTCACGTGTGGATGAATAAACTGAGTTGCCCATTTCTCCCGAAGTGTTGATTCGCTTCCGTTTCGGTTGAGAAATGGGCACTCATAGGTAGAAAAATTAGCAAAAGTCATGCCGAAATTTTGAATTTTTCCGTTGCATTATGTACTAACTATTTGCCTCTTTTTAATGAAGTGCAAATAAACATGTCGGGCACTTCTAACCCTAAGACCCAGGAGGAAGTCGCCAGAGAGGCCAACAAGCCATGGTGGGAGGAATACGATGAGGTAGAGGGCCGGGGGGGCGCCGCCGATCGTGGCGATGAGGACGAGAGCTGGGGGGCCGCCTCCGAGAGCGGCGATGAGGAAGAGGGTCAGGATGACGCCGCTGAGACCGGTGAAGAGACCACCGACCGCACGGAAGGTGATAGCGGCGGCAACCCTGAGGAGGCCAAGAAGAAGAGGAAGGCGAAGAGGCCAAGGGCGGATTGGAGGCCGCAAGTGCTAGCCAACATCACCGATCCTTTCACGTTGGTCTCCGAAAGTGGCCTACCCTTGGAGCCTTCTAAGGTTGCCAAAGGGTACGCGATGCAACTAGGGTGCATCGTCCGTGAAACCGTGCCGCTCAACACTCAAGACCTCAGAAGCGAGGCCAACGCGGCTTTGGCCGCAACCCTCCTCCAGAAGCTTCACCAACGATACACGTTCCCACAGCCGTTCAATAAAAAGGTGGACTCTTTAGCGCTCACGAAGATGAGCACCGCCTTGAGCAGCTGGAAAACCCGGCTGAAGGACAAGATCAAGAAAGGTAAAAGCTGGGAGCAGATAAGTCGCAAAGACCCGACAATCTCTAGAGAAGACTTCGAAGCATTCAAGTCGTCCTTAGAGACTGACGAGGCTAAAAAATGGACCGCCTGGGGGAAGAAAATGCGGGAATTGAACCTAGGGGCTCACCGTTGCGGAAGCGGCGGTTACCGAGGAAAACAGCCCACTTGGGACAAGGAGGATGCCGAGATGATACGTCTGGGCAGAGAAAACCCCTAGCTAAAAATCGCGGATATACAGACTAGGAACTATGTCCGGTCCCGCTACTACTTAGACTGGGAGACGGGGGAATTTGTTACGGATTACCCCGACGTGAAGAAGTTCGAGAAACTCCTGGTAAGGATAGTCTATATTATTATTGCGCTGATCTTATTAAGCAATGAAGCCAAATGGGCTAACCTTAAGTTCCTTTGTCTGAAGGACAATGAGTTGAAGGGTAGTTCTACGGCTGGCCCATCGTCCTAGGGGTCGACGGAACCGTGGGACACGCCTTTCAACAGGGCGACGAACGCATACAAGGAACGGGACCTGGACAAGACACCGACGTCGGCTGGCCGTGTGTCCGGCTTTGGCACAAGTATGAAGGTATCCGAGTACTACGGATCGGATGCCAAGTCGAGAAAGGAGAGGAGGTCGACTAAGGATAAAGCCGAGGTTCAGGAGCTGAAGAAGAAGGTGGAGTCACTAGAGAAAATAGTGGACCCAACCGAGATGAGTAAGTTAGTGGACGAGAAGCTGCAGGAGAAGCTCCGATAGATCATCCCCCCTGGTTTGATGGAGGGGTTAGCTGCTTGGAATGCGGCAGGTCAACAGGGGCCGATATATGTGCCCAGCGTCAGCGGCAGTAACTCAAGTCACCAAGTATCACCGCTGGTGACCCCGACGCCGCCGCTCCACCTGGTCGCATCGACGCCCCCAACCGCGGAAGCTGATAGGGTGGTGGTGCCTAATAATGCACTCGAGAGTGAGCGGCCCGGCGCCGGCACCGACGCCCTTGTATCAACATTAGGAGAGATCAACGCCGTCAAGAAGGTAACTCATTAGTTAGTCCTCCGCGTCATCTTCTTTAACTATATATGCCTTGCGCTGATCTTATCCAACATGCTCCTGACTCAGGACAAACCTTGCATACTCCTGCATGTGGTGGAGCCCGGCGGCAAGTTGATGGATGTTGCTAGCGGCACTGTCATGCCCAGCCGAACTATGCACCACAGAAACATTGCAGATCATTTGGTGAAGGTGAAGTTGGCAATGGTAGTGCCGGAGTACCACAACCTCCTCCCCCCCGATCAACCTCCGGGCACAGATGAGGACGATGTTATGGTCCTTGGGAATTGCATCGGTTGGCTTATGACATGGCCGAAGAACCAGATTCGTCTGGGGGGGGTCTTTCGAGTGTCAGGCGCAACATCGGCGCCACCTCCCCTATCATCCGGCCCAAGGTCGTCCGGCCCGGCGCCGGCCCTACCCTTAAGGAACCGGCGGTCGCTGCCGCCACTACCCTGAAGGAACCGGTGGTCGCCGCCACCACCCGAAAGGAACCGGCGGTCGCCGCCGCCACTACCCTGAAGGAACCGGCGGTCACCGCCACCACTCGGAAGGAACCGGCGATCGCCGCTACCACCACACGCCACCAACAGCTGTTGGGAAAGCTTCCGCAACGACCGTCGACCAAACGCAAGGTACGCCAAGCGGCGGCATCGCAACCGCCACCACCTAACTTCCAGGACATGGCGCCGCTTGATGGCAACGACGATGATGATGATGACGTCGATGCCTACATCAACACTGGCGCCTGCAGCCAAGATATGTACATGCCTCATATGGATGAAGAAGCCTTCCGCACTCACGGCGATCAACTTGGTCGTCCCACTACAGTCACGCAGCGCTTGACCTTCACGGGTCTTTCTCTGCAAGACACTCCTCCGGAGGCTGGCAATCCAGCTCAAGTCAAGCCGGCTACCATTTTCAGCCCTAACACGCTGTATAAGACGATCGTCGGGGAGCCACGCGAATCAACCCCAGCACCCCAAGCTCCACCATCAGCACCACCAGCACCCCAAGCAACCCAAGCACCCGTTGCACCACCATCATTACCACCAGCACCCCAAGCAACCCCACCATCAGCACCACCAGCACCCGAAGCACCCCCAGCAGGTCAGGTGAAGAAGCCAAGGAAGAGAGGAAATAAGAAGGGCGCATCTTCGAGCCAGACTCTTCCTAAGAAGATGCGGGCCGACGACATGGTACCACGGACACCGGGTGGCTTGTCCCGGCTTCATGAAGCTGGTAAACTGATACTGCCTGAGGACCTCGAACACCTCGCAAGTGGACCAATGATTAGTTTGCAGCAAAATATTCAGTTTCTAGAGAGCCTCCTTCTTCAAGACAAGGATCCAAATTACCCGGTGTTCACGGTCAAGGTGCCAGCAGCAGACCCGAACTTCGTCCAAGCATACCCCATGGATATCTTCTTCATAGCGTTCGAGGACGTCTTCAATCTATTTCACTGGAAACGGCTCGACTATAACTTGGTTCGCCTATACGCGATCAATCTTCAGATGAAGATCAAGAGAGAGAGACCCCCCAACATCGCGGTAGCGGATCCCTACTACATGCGCGATAGCCAGCTGGTGGATGGCTCAAGCACACGGACCGCGGCGGTGCGGTACCTCCAGAGCTTCATGCTCATGAACAAAGAGAAGAACACCATTCTTCTGCCTGTCTTTCCCGAGTAAGTACACATTCGCTCTCGGCCGACGTAACTTATGCTTATATATTTCTTCCATTGCCGATCATTTCCAACATTCCATTTAAATTGCATGTGTTGAGCAGGGACACATACAGCACACTCGTCGTTCTTTGCCCGAAGTGGTCACTAGCCCAGTACTTCGACTCGTCGAGTACAACGACGAAGAAAGACTACAACAGAATAAGGAGTGTTCTCGATGAGGCTATCCTTTTCTACTCCAAAAATGGAGGCATCTTCCACGAGAAGGGGAAATTTATCAGGCCGGACACTAAAGAGCAGGGGTTCAAGCACGTGATCAACTTCCCTTGCATCAAGCAGCCAGATGACAGCATGAAGGAGGCCTTCTATGTCCTCCATCACCTTAAAGGGTTTATCGCGGATGCAGAGATGATGCGTCTGCCACCTAGTAAGCGAGACCCCAAAAAAATGGCGGGGGAGATCAGCGATGCTGATCTTAGAGAAGACTTCCATCGCATCCAAGTAAAGCTATCAGAAATTTTCGTAGAAGATGTATGCAACAGATCGGGGCTCTTACACCAACTCAGAGGGTTGTGTAAGAGGGATATAGAAGAACGCCTACATAGGCAGGGTGATGGAAGGACGTGGACGACGAAGGACATGTACAAACCGTTCCCGGAGCCCATGAACAAGACGTCTCGTTGATCGAGAGGCCGGTGTGCGTACTGTGTTGTAAATAAACTTGCTTAGTGTCGTTGTTGGACTTCAATTACTATTGTAGTCGATGTAGTTGAACTTGATTACTTATGTGATACCGATGCTATATGACTTTTAGGTTTATTATTATTTCCTTGCTTTAATTCTTGTGAATATGTATGCATGTGAACCCTCTAATTCTTTCCATTGCATTATATACTAATATGCCTTGTGTCCATAGAGATGACGTGGTACGTCGTGTTCGAGGGGCGGGTTCCAGGAGTCTATGAGGAGTGGACGGACTGCAAGGAACAGGTGCACAAGTTCAGCGGCAACTGCTACAAAGGCTACCCGACTCAACAAGAGGCGGTTGCCAAGTGGAGGAAGCACCAGTCGAACAAGAGCAAGATGAAGACCTTCATTGTGCTCTCGCTCTTGCTCACCATCGTCGGAGCGGTACTCTATTTCATCCTAGTGTAGGCGGCGGCCGGTGTCACTTCATTTGTATCTTGTGATGATGCACTTAATTTGCATGGATTATGAGTTGTATGGAGATATATATGTATGATGAGTTGTATATGCATGGAGCTATATGAAATCTGTTAATATTCTATCTGAAATGAGTTGTATATGGAGATATATAATTGTGCTATATGAAATCTGTTGATATATCTGTATACTGCTATATTATATCTGTTAATACCTGTATATATACACCAGACAGAATAAGTTCTGTATAAAACCTGTAATATTTCTGTGGCGCACTAAAATGCAATTCTGTGGCGCACCTAATTCTGTGGCGCACCAAACCATAATGCGCCACAGAATTTCTTAATTCTGTGGCGCATTAGGGCTTGGTGCGCCACAGAATTCCTTATTTCTGTGGCGCATGTGCTGGTGCGCCACAGAATGCTTATTTTTGTGGCGAAGATTCTGTGGGCACCACCCATGCGCCACAGAATGCATATTTCGGTGCGCCACAGAAGAGGTTTTCCCTACTAGTGTAGGGTTTTGGAGAAGTCTCTATTTTCAAACAAGGAAGCAAAAGAAAAGAGAAATAAAAGAAAAGGTAATGTGATCAAGCAAAGTATTTCCATGCTAGGGTTTGTGGTGTACACAAGCTGAGTCTAGGCTTAATAATTCAAGCATAAAATCATAACACTAACACTAGGTCCTAATGCACAAGTGATGAATAGATAGCCTGGTAATAATTCACACACACACACAAGCACATGAAATCATAGTCACACACACATATGAAATCATGGATTCATAGCACACAAACACATTGCTTAGCAAAAGTTTTTAATTCACTCTAAATAAAGTACTTAAACAAGATTTTAATTTTTGGTCAACAAAAGTGGGGTGTTACAGTGAATCTGTCAGGATTAAGTTACAGCAAGTTACAGTTAAGTTAAAAACTTTGAAACTTACTCGCGTACAATATGTGTTTTTGTCTTTTTTATACAGACCACAAATACACATATTTAAGTTTAAAATTTCGTACATATATAGGCGTTCCCACAGCCTACATGCAAATATTTTTTCAAAAACTTTTTAACTCGAAAATAAATTATGAAAAAATACGTTGACTTTTCACCATGGGACCCACCTCGTCACATGAATCTTCAGTAATAAGATTACCTACTATGGAGTCATGACTGATGACCAATGATCCCCTGCCAAAAATAGAGCCAAGAGTTAGTTCTAAAATAATACAGAGTATCTTACTTCCAGTGATATAGATACCACCTTTTTCGCCTACACCTTGATAGCAGACCATTTGTTCAAACATTCAGACTGAAAGTAGTTGCGAGCTGAGCGCAAACACGGGAATGGAGGAAACCGTAGAAACTGAATAAGCTCAAGCAAACATAATAATAAGGGCTGTTTGCCTATGAACTGAAAGCTCCGCTTCACGCCACATGATGTTGTCCTCAGTATGAGCACACGCTGCTGACCAATGCACATTCTCTCTCACGTCATTGTTGTAATGATTAACACTTATCATAAACTAAAAGCTCCCTGCAACAACAGCGGTCAAATGTTAGCAAACATGAGAGATATAGAGTTATGCCAGTCTGATATTAAGGCTAAAAGATCAAGAAACACATGACTGATTACCGAACTGGATTGCGGCACTAGTGGGGACAGGGCCTCCAGTCCCGGCCCGTAAGGGCCTTTAGTCCCGGTTTGCAAACCGGGACCCCAGCCGCGGGACTAAAGGGTAAACCTTGAGTCCCGGCCCGGTTACCAGCCGGGACTGGAGGTTGTCCACGTGGGCGGCTCCGAGTGAATCCAGGGCCAGGACCTTTAGTCCCGGTTTGTAACACAGACCGGGACTAAAGGCATCTACAGATTTTATTTTATTTTTGCTTTAGGGTTTAGGGGTTTTAGGGTTTTAGGTGTTCGGGGGATTAACGTGATGCCTCGTTTGATGCCTTGTTTGGTGTTCGGGAATTAGTTTATGCATATATATAAGATTAACTTATCTTACAAGCGAGCATATATATACAATTATATTGGAGATCAGAATTATCGGGACTAGAGCCCGTCTATTCGATTACATGGACCAACATCAGTAATGGCCCCTAGCTACACTAAATCGTCCTTTGTCATCTATAGCTTCCGTCCTCAGAAAGGTCGCTAGCTCCTCTGCAACAGCAATCGCGCGTTGCTCTGGTAGGTACTTCTCCCTCATGGCCGTGTACTATATAAGAAGAGGAGATGAATATGAATATCAATCATGATAACAAAGAATGACGGGTAAAAATAGAGGTGTGAATGTTCATTACTTACGTCGTATCTGTAATCCTTGTGCTCAGAGGTAAACGTGCGAATGGTCTCGCAAACATAGTATCCGCATAGATGCGTCCCCCGTGGCTGCTGGTCGCACTTTACGAGAAAAGAATATATATAATCAAAATAATAATCTAGCATCATAAATGTATTGAAAATAGAAGTATATCATACTACTACTTACCTGAGCGGCTCTAAAGGTCAGCTTCTCATGCTCGATACCGTCAGTCACGCACTTGAACCGCTTCCAAACCCTGCCCGACAAGGAAAATGATTTGCTAAGTTTTTCATTAATTGATATATCAGAAAATCATCGAAAGAGACCGATAGAGCGCAAGAATGATTGAAATTACCCTTGGACCATGTCCTGCAGGCTTTGGAACTGTTCCAAGGGTCTCGATAATGGGTCGAAGGCATCAACTCTTCCCTTATCAATTTGAATGTCCAACAGAATCCAGTGGTAGCTGCACATGTATATATATATATATATATGTGTCAGTAACTTATCAATTACACTTATAAGTGAACTAGTCATTAACCCGTGCCCCCGCACGGGCTAGCCATTTTCAAACTAACCTATTGCACATTCTCACAAAAAAGATTCCTACTGATGTGTAGTACACACAAATAGTTTATATAATATACTTTTATTTTAAATCTTGTTGAAATGAGAATTTCATGATATTTATAAAGACATATTAACTAATATTTTAATTATGTGTATATGTTACTCCCTCCGTTCCAAAAATATAAGACGTCTAAGCTTTAGTCAAAAGTCAACATATTTTAAGTTTGACCAAATTTATACGTAAAAATAGAAATATTCACAATACCAAATCAATATCAATAGATTCACCAGAAAGTATAGTTTCTCAAAATGTACATTTGATATTGTAGTCATTCATATTTTTTCACATAAACTTGGTTAAACTTAGAAGATGTTGACTTTTGGTTAAAGCTTAGATGTCTTACATTTTGCGACAGAGGGAGTATGTAATATTTTATTGGTCCCTATTAGAAAAAATAGAATAATATATAAAATTGTTGATTAATATGCTCAATTATAAATTTACATAAAGTAATAAATATCTTATATATTTTTTATCTCTCATGGAAACAAATCATAATTTATCTGTACCTTTTCACTCTTTGAGCTCCATATCATGCGTGAACTGAACTTCACAAAAATAGAATCGATCTAGGAGTCCAAGCATTCAGGATGACTCTGTTTACTCCATGTTGTAATCCATTAAACCCAACCATCCCTAAAAAATATCTGTTTTGGGTTACTTTTTAATGTAAGTTGTAACCGATTAATCCAATCCCACAATGTTTTTCACAACTTAATTGATTTGAAGGACATATTCAAGCATGTTACATATTTCTAGATTATACATATGACATTCACATTTGGAAAAATCTCATTCTTAAAGAGAGATCGTCGATAATGTACAACAAATAATGAGAAGCAAAAAACAAAAGACACTACAGAAAACACAACATGACAGTGACTCAGCTAAAATGAAAATCAGTTAGTGCCACAAACACGAAGTGCTAAGCAACACACAATGGTTTACTACAAAGTCAATTTATTTTAATAACAACCACTCGTGTAAAAACTTAATGGATGTGTATTCCTAGACTCATTTTGTATGTTTACTGTTAGTCCGCATATGGTATTCTCTATTATGTCAATCACCAAAGCTATATGAATTTAATATCCAAAATAATATTGTCTCTGTCTATAAAAGGATGCCTCAACTTTGTCTAATTTTTATTTATTTATATGTATTTTGATGTGTAGATATATGCAAATCCAGATAAAATTGAGACATCTTTTTATAAACGGAGGGAGAAGAGAAAATTAACCATACCTAAATTAGCAATAATCAATTATACAGTATGGAAACTAAGATCTATATGACAAAGCATGAACAATACACATTTATGATTAATGAAGCATCGTTGTATACCTCCTTCTCGTAGTTGTGCCATATACCACTGAATAGGTTCTTTAACTTTTCAAATAGCAAATCCAGTAGTTAATGCGCGTCCAACCGACTAATCATGCATCCTCTCTTGGCACTGGCTCATGCATCCTCTCCTGGCACAGGCTCGACAAAGAGGAAAAAGGCAAGATGCAAACTCTGCCTTGAGCAGATTGATCGGATATCTGATGCCATCCTTGCTCATGCATCCTCTCTAGGCACAGGCTCGACATGCTGAATACTTTTCCGGCAAGGTGGACTTGCAAGAGCCGGCTCGATGTGCACGGCTTGTGAACAATTTACCGCTGACTGATGCTTTTGGCCAAAACAAAACGTTGATATAGTAGCAAAGCAGAAGCTAGCCTGATCGGTCGACTGATTAATCTGATACTCCTGTAAGGATTAGAGATTTGTGGTGCATGCTTGATGTATAGCAACGCCCATCTACTGAACTTGTTAGATTGCTTCTAGGGGTGTGCAGCCAGCTGGGAATCGGCAGCGTCCGCCTGCCCAAACTCCATGCGGCCGTCTAGGGTTAGAGATCGCGCAGGCACACGTTCGAGCGGGACATATCTCGTGGAAGTTTTTTCTTCAAGGCCAATGGAAAAGTTCGTGACGGAGACGTGCACGTAGGATAACGTGAGGACTCTTTAGCTACTTCATCCCACGGCTGTAGATAGATAATTAGGAGATCGGATGGTTAATTTTCTTTGTGGTTGAGGATTAACGTGGTGCTTTCTTTGGTGCCTCCAATTAGTAAATATAAGATGGACACAACAGAGTAAGACCCTCACCTGAAGTTGTATGGAAACAGTATGTGGTCACAGAAATTTTGATCTGTTAGAAACCTTAGAAGGTTTTCCTCTGTCTCCTTGGGGTTATCAGTTAGCGTCTTTATATGTATTTTATCTGGGTCAATAAACCCAATATTTAGGATGTTCCTACTTTTACATTCCAGAATCTTCATTCTGCATAATAGAGTACAAGTCAGAACGGAACAAGTTATATGTAGACAATGAATTGAAATAACTGAACAAGTTATATGTAGACAACGAATTAAAAAACTTACAGACAATAGCAACTCATAAGCGATTTGTCGAGGGCGTCGGCATTGTACATCTGGAAGAGTTCATCAAAGTCGATATGGATGTCTTCGGGGCGGCCGTAGTACTCCCGTGGGACACGCGCCACGATCATCGTTCTCCCATTCTTTGATTCACTTAAGTACCATGTATGCAAGTAACGCATATTTGTTGGGAGATCATCCAACTTATCTTTGCTGACCAAAGGCGCTCCCATGACAAACTGTGGCTTAGGGGCTACCACAGCCTTGGGTAACCTGTCGTCTTGGGAAGCCAGAACGTCTTCAACCGGGATACCCCATTCAGCCGCCCACTTCTTTGCTAATTCCAAATCTTGCCCCTGCACCAGAGAGGGAACATTCTTGGGTAACACCCTGAGGGGTGGGATCGACTGTTTGGCCTGTTGTCCAAGCTGAGGAACGTCTGATCTTTTTTTGCTTGTAGTTGAACTTGATTTGCTCCCACTTGCACTTGCACGTGATCTGCTCTTTTGCCCTTCCTTCTGCAATGTGCGTGTATAGTCGTCAGGCTTATGGTGTAAGTCATACTGTGATGGAAGGGTCATGAAGTATTTTGCATATGCTATTTGCTTCTCAGTGTATTCCGGGCAGGGCTCGGGTTCCTTCTTTTTCATCTGCGCATCATAATGTTCCTTTGCTATCCTGGCGTTTTCCTCGTCGGTACGATCATAAGGTCTGATAGGAAGATTAGCATGAGGTACCTTTGGGAGGGGCGACAGTTTGCGCTTTGGGGAGCTCCGTCGCTTAGAACTCATCGACGGAGCGTTCTTGCTGGCACGCTTCCGCTTAGTATCCTTAGCGGAAGGCGGCGGAGACGGCCGACCCAAGTCCGGCGGCGGTGATCGAGATGGACTCGTGTTGTGGTGGCCGTCGTCATGTGGAGGGCTTGGAGGTGATGGAGGTGTAGGTGACCTGCGACGACTCGGAGGCGGTGTTGTCCTTGGGGCCGAGCCTGGAAGCTTGATGTAGTTCTTGTCCCATAGGATGACTCCACCCAGTACTTCTCCGAGTGTCCTCTCATCTTCGGGTCCAGCCATGTCGAGCTCCATATCATGAAACCCCGCCATGATTTCATCCACCCCGACTTTAGCAAAGCCAGCTGGAATCTCACGGCCATGGCAGCGTGCATCGGGGCCAGAAGGTAAAGCTTGTCCGACGGCCACCTTCATGGATATGTTCTTGAATTTTTGATGGAGTTCACATGATGTTGACTCCTTGATTCCATCCACGGGGTAGCCGGGACCGCCCTCTATCATTCTTCGTGCATCGTCGGGCGGGGCCTCAGATTCAGCCACGCTGCTTTTCCGCTTAGATGGGGCGCCGGTAATATCGAGTGCAGGATCTTCCTGGCGCGCTACTCCTCTAAGCTCGTCAATCTGCTTCTGTTGCTCGTTAAGCCTGGCAAGCAACTGGTTGAACTTGTCATTCTCCTCATCCTGCTGTCGCTTCTTTGCTCTCGCTCGGCTTCTGTAAGTGTCTTGGTCTCTGGCAAACCCAAGCCACCACGGGTAAGAAGGACCGAAGCCTCGCGTTCGTCCTCCATGTTCGTCATTGCCGAGGACCAGTGTGAGCAAATCTTTCTCTCTATCTGCAGTGAACTATCTTTTTCCCTCTTTAATTTCTTTCACTATCTTTTTCCAATTCTCCCTGGGTATCCTAAGACCGTCACTGCAGATGAGGTCCCCTGTTTCTTCGTCGTACGAACCACCATGCGCAAGGAACCAATTCCTTGCTCTCAATTCCCACTCATCACGAATGGGTTCAGGTACGATGCCTTTAGCTAGCAGATCTTGCTCTTTCTTATCCCACTTTGGGATGGCAGTCTCATAGCCCCCTGGCCCCAGCGTGTGGTGATATTTCTTCTTGTCGGCATTTTTCTTGTTCTTTTCTGATAATGCCTTGGCATCTTCTGACTGCTTGTACTCCTGAAATGCCTTCCAGTGATTCGTCTGCTTGGCTAGATACCCCTCGAATACTGGCACTTTCTTTGTCTTCCGATATTCTTTCCATAGCCTCTTCTTCCAGCTACGGAACAGTTCGGCCATCTTCTTTAGAGTCCACTGCTTGACTTTGGCCCTCAGTTTTTTGCGGCGTCTTCATTCTCACATTCTGGCAGGTTGAAATGTGACATGATATCATTCCAAAGATTATCTTTGTACCTTTCGGCGACATAGTCACTATCGGCTGCCCCTTTGCGCTTGTTCCACTCCCGAACGCTGATCGGGACGTGATCCCTAACGAGAACTCCGCATTGCTTCTTGAATGTGTCAGCAGCATTCTTAGGAAGCTTTGGTTCGCCCGTAGGCAATATCACCTCAAAGGTGTAATGCGTCCGTGCGTCCAACTTTTTAGTCGGGCCTCGTTTCGTAGCTTTGCTCGATGTGGAGGCTTAAGAGGGAGAAACATTCGTCAAATGAATGTATATGTATACAATATAGAGCTATCTCCAATATTTTTCACATATTACAAGTGATTGTCGAACTTCATATGTATACCTCGTCGGACTTTATTATTTCTCCACCGACTTCTCCACCGGCTTCTCCATCAGTGGAGCTATCACCTTCTCCGTCATTGGAGCTATCTCCGGCCCCATCGGCTTCATCTTCGTGTCGATCGACCTCCATTCCATCTCCGGAGGGGTTCAGAAACGACGACGGAGATTCAACTCGTTCAATGTCGGGGGCGTCTTTGATTATATCTTCGAGAAGTTCTTCCTCTTCGAGGTTCCTGCTATGTGGATCCATAGTTTCTGCAAAATACCGACATTTGATTAACTAATAAATTCTATTTCTATTTGCAAAGTAATTCTATTTCTATTTGCAAAGTAATTCTATTTCTATTTGCAAAGTAATTCTATTTCTATTTGCAAAGTAATTCTATTTCTATTTGCAAAGTAATTCTATTTCTATTTGCAAAGTAATTCTATTTCTATTTGCAAAGTAATTCTATTTCTATTTGCAAAGTAATTTTATTTCTATTTAATTCTATTTCTATTTGCAAAGTAATTCTATTTTTTCTAACTTATTTCTATTTGCAAAATAATTCTATTTTTAATTGCAAAGTAATTCTATTTCTATTTGCAAAGTAATTCTATTTTTTCTAACTTATTTCTATTTGCTATTTTTTCTAACTTATTTCTATTTGCTATTTCTATTACACACTAAAAATTCTATCTAAAAATTCTATTTGCTATTTGCTATTGCTATTTGCTATTTGCTATTTGCTATTTGCTATTGCTATTTCTTGTAACAATTCTATTTGCTATATGCTATTGCTATTTTTTCTAAAAATTCTATCTAAAAATTCTATTTGCTATTTGCTATTGCTATTTGCTATTTGCTATTGCTATTTTTTCTAACAATTCTATTTGCTATTTGCTATTGCTATTTTTTCTAAAAATTCTATCTAAAAATTCTATTTGCTAACCTAACACTAACAATTATATCTAAAATTTAAAAAAACCTAACCTAACACTAACAAAGGGGCGGCGCGGCGGGCGGGCGTCTCACCGAGGGGTGGCGGCGGTGGTCGGAGGGGTGGCGGCGGTGGTCGGAGGGTGGCGGCGGTGGTCGGAGGGTGGCGGCGGTGGTCGGAGGGGTGCGAGGCGGTGGTCGGAGGGGTGGCGGCGGTGGTCGGAGGGGTGGCGGCGGTGGTCGGAGGGGTGGCGGCGCGGCGGCGCGGCGCGGCGGGGCTCGGTGGCGGCGCGCCGGCGAGTTTTCGCGCAGCCGCAACGATCGGCGGCAGAGCTCTCCTCGCGCGCGTCTTCGACTCCTGCAAATGGCTAAGTGTCCGGGGAGGAAGAAGAGGAGGAAGGGGCGGGCTTATATACCCCAACCCTTTAGTCCCGGCTCGGGGCTTAAACCGGGACTAAAGGGGGGCCTTTAGTCCCGGTTTAAGCCCCCAGCCGGGACTAAAGGGTTTTGGGGGGGGGGCGGTTCCAGTTCGCGCCCGAGCCCCCCCCCCCCCTTTAGTCCCGGCTGGTGACTCCAGCCGGGACTAAAGGTGAAATAAATGCGCGCTAGTTATGATTTTTTTCAGATTTCATTTCAAAACTATTTTATTTGAAATTTGAATTGAATAACTTCTATATAGTTTAGAATTTGAAAAAACTATGAAAATGAAAATTGTTTGAAATTGAATAACTAATTCAAAACTATTTTCTATTTTCAAAATTAATTATTTTAACTATCCAAACTATTAACTATTTTGCCATTTTCAATTAAAAACTATGTTTATTAATATTCTTTTTGTATATTTGAGAATTTGAAAAAACTATGAAAATGAAAAGTGTTTGAAATTGAATAAATAATTCAAAACTATTTTCTATTTTCAAAATTAATTATTTTAACTATCCAAACTATTAACTATTTTGCCATTTTCAATTAAAAATTATGTTTATTAATATTCTTTTTGTATATTTGAGAATTTGACAAAACTATGAAAATGAAAAGTGTTTGAAATTGAATAAATAATTCAAAACTATTTTCTATTTTAAAAATTAATTATTTTAATTATCCAAACTATTAACTATTTTGCCATTTTCAATTAAAAATTATGTTTATTAATATTCTTTTTGTATATTTGAGAATTTGAAAAAACTATGAAAATGAAAAGTGTTTGAAATTGAATAAATAATTCAAAACTATTTTCTATTTTAAAAATTAATTATTTTAACTATCCAAACTATTAACTATTTTGCCATTTTCAATTAAAAACTATGTTTATTAATATTCTTTTTGTATATTTGAGAATTTGAAAAAACTATGAAAATGAAAAGTGTTTGAAATTGAATAAATAATTCAAAACTATTTTCTATTTTAAAAATTAATTATTTTAACTATCCAAACTATTAACTATTTTGCCATTTTCAATTAAAAATTATGTTTATTAATATTCTTTTTGTATATTTGAGAATTTGACAAAACTATGAAAATGAAAAGTGTTTGAAATGAAAAGTGTATAAAGAGCAGGACGGGAAAAGAACTAGTGAGCCGGCTTTTTTTCTAAAGAGCGGTGATGACCGATCCATACAAGGGATTTGTTGTTGCGCAGGACGAGATTCAACAAGGGATACGCCTTCGTAAACATGACGACGCCGACGGCGGCGCGGCGGCTCCACGCGTTCCTCCACGGCCACAGCTGGGCCGCCATCGGCTCCGGCAAGGTCTGCCAAGTCGTGCACGCCGACATCCAGGTACCAACAGACGCGCGCAGCGCAGCTCCCCAGACCGGTGCCTTAACTCCATGCATGAACACCTGCGCTAATGAATTTTGTGGCTGCTTGGGACTCGCAGGGTGTGGACGCGTTCGCAAAGCACTTCTCCGGCTCCAAGTTCCCCTGCGGCGACGGCAGGGAGGAGTTTCTGCTGGTGCGCTTTGGCCCGCCGCGGGACGGCTACCGGCCTACGGCGGAGCGCGTCATCGGCTGTGCAGTTCCGCAGTCCGTCCGTCCGCCCCGCGCTGATAGAAGACGCTGACCATTTCGATCGTTCGCCTGCCGCACACTGTCATTCGTGGTTGTCTCGTCTCTATCTTGCGTTCTATCCATGCTTTGCAATGTCATGGCTGGATAGAACGGGAGATAAGATTCAGTAGAGGCTGGCTTAATTTGTCATTTGCATGTGTCTCCTTGTTCAATGTATGTCCCAGTTCTTTAGTTTAGTTTGAACTATGCGTGAGTTTTATGCGGTGGCGGCCTGAGTTAAATCTAGAAGTCTAGGATCCAGTGTTGTGGCGTTCGGTATGAAATGTTCTATTCGTGGTGCTTGTGATAGCTCTGTTTGTTTCTTTGGCAATTTACCCACTGGTCAAGATGAACTGACATTTAATTGTACCGTTGTTTCTATTCTACTAGTACTACAGTACTTGGAGTAAAATGTTTCAGTCACACTCTAACGAAAGAGGTAGTCTAAGATGAAATGTGTTGTGCTAGATGAACTACATGAACATTTCTAATTTTGGTGGATGGCATAGTTGCACCAAAATTCAATCTTTGTTGTTTCGTCTAGTATTCTGAAAAGCCCGTTTGAATGCGTTTAGACCAATCAAACTTCTAGAAGATGCGATGAATACCTATTGACTTCATGCGAGAACACAAGAGATAATAATTTTACGATGAAACACTCAGGAGGTTTTTTTCTTCTACAAAATTTGTTTACGAAGGCGTTTTTTCTAAAGAGCGGTGTAACCGTGTCTGTCGTAGCCATGGAGAATCTTCATCATGCATTACATAAAAGGTTTAATACATTATTACATTATTGCACCAACATTCCTATCTATTATTTCTGTTTTCTTCTGGGTCATAGCCATGGAGAATCTTCATCATTCAGTAGGATGCTTGGGTCAGTTTTCACTTGGAAGGGCGGAATTTCATGAAACTTATTATAATCTACTGACATGTCTGTCTTGTCATCTACTCCCACGATGTTTCTTTTCCCTGAAAGAACTATGTGGTGCTTTGGCTCATCGGACGATGTCTTCTTTTGCTGATTTCTTTTTCTCGTTTTTGTAGACATGTCCTTCACATAGAAAACCTGAGCGACATCGTTGGCTAGGACCAATGGTTCATCCATGTACGCAAGATTGTTGAGATCCACTGTTGTCATACCGTACTTTTGGTCTACAACTACCCCGCCTCCTGTCAGCTTCACCCATTTGCACCGAAACAAAGGGATCTTAAAAGTAGGTCCATAGTCAAGTTCCCATATCTCCTCTATGTACCCGTAAT
The DNA here is from genome assembly GCA_007115705.1 of Dactylis glomerata. Classification (NCBI taxonomy): domain Eukaryota; kingdom Viridiplantae; phylum Streptophyta; class Magnoliopsida; order Poales; family Poaceae; genus Dactylis; species Dactylis glomerata. The sequence goes on from QXEO01000553.1 coordinate 14,811,491, forward strand.
ATGTTTCCAAACAGTGCCCATTCTCGTCTGTTGCATCAAAGCGGACACCACTGTTTTGGTTGGTGCTCTTTTTATCTTGGGCAACCGTGTAAAATGTATTCCCATTTATCTCGTACCCTTGGAAAGTACATATAGTAGAAGATGGTGGCCTGGCCAAACAGTACAGCTGATCTCCAATGGTGTCATCATTCATGAGATGTGTCTGCAACCAACTGCCGAAAGTCTTCTCGTGTTCCCCTTTAATCCAAGAGTCAGTCTTCCCCAGGTTTTCGGAGCGTAGAATATTCTTGTGTCTCACGATATACGGAGCCACCACGGTGGAATTGTGTAGAACTGTGTAGTGTGCTTGAGAGAAAGAATGCCCGTCCATACATACTTTTGCTTTCCGTCCTAGTGTGCCTTTTCCTGTCAGCCTACCCTCATACCGAGATTCAGGAACACCAATCGGCTTAAGGTCAGGAAGAAAGTCCACACAAAACTCAATGACCTCCTCTGTTCCATAGCCCTTGGAGATGCTTCCTTCTGGCCTAGCACGGTTACGAACATATTTATTTAAGACTCCCATGAACCTCTCGAAGGGGAACATATTATGTAGAAACACAGGACCGAGAATTCTAATCTCTTCGACTAGGTGAACTAGGAGGTGTGTCATTATATTGAAAAAGGATGGCGGGAACAACAACTCGAAGCTGACCAGACATTGGACCACATTAATCTGTAACCCTGATAGACTTTCTCGATCGATTACCTTCTGAGAAATTCCATTGAGGAATGCACATACCTTCACAATTGCCAGGCGAACATTTTCCGGTAGAATTCCCCTCAATGCAACCGGAAGCAATTGCGTCATAAGCACGTGGCAGTCATGAGACTTTAGGTTTTGGAATTTTTTGTCTTTCATATTTACGATTCCCTTTATATTCGACGAGAAGCCAGTCAGGACCTTGATACTGAAAAGGACTTCAAAGAAGATTCCCTTCTCTTCCTTAGTAAGAGCGTAGCTGGCACGCCCTTGAAACTATCCTGGATGCATGCCATCTCTTCCTTTATGAAGTTCCTGGTCCTCCCGTGCTTCCGGTGTATCTTTTGACTTCCCATACAAGCCCAGGAAGCCTAGAATATTCACGCAGAGATTCTTCGTCAGGTGCATCACGTCGATTGCGGAGCGGACCTCATGGACTTCCCAATAGGGTAGCTCCCAAAATATAGATTTCTTCTTCCACATGGGTACGCGCTTATCAGGGCCGTTAGGAACAGGTTGGCTGCCAGGACCCTTTCCAAAGATTACTTTTAAATCTTTGACCATATCAAATACTTCAGCACCAGTACGGATGACAGGCTTCCCCCGGGGTTCTGCCTTGCCATTGAAATGCTTGCCTTTTTTCTTTAAGGGATGCTTGGGCGGAATAAAACGACGATTGTACGGGTACACATTCTTCCTACATTTGTCCAGATATATACTTTCTGTCTGATCTAAACAGTGCGTGCATGCATTGTATCCCTTGTTTGACTGTCCTGAAATGTTACTAAGAGCAGGCCAATCATTGATGGTTACGAAAAGCAACGCTCGAAGGTCAAATTCCTCTTGTTTGTGCTCGTCCCACACACGTACACCTGGTTCGGCCCACAGCTGTAAAAGTTCATCAACTAATGGCCTTAGGTACACATCAATGTCGTTGCCGGGTTGCTTTGGACCTTGGATAAGCACTGGCATCATAATGAACTTCCGCTTCATGCACAACCAAGGAGGAAGGTTGTAGATACATAGAGTAACGGGCCAGGTGCTGTGACTGCAACTCTGCTCCCCAAAAGGATTCATGCCATCTGTACTCAGACCAAACCATAAGTTCCTTGCGTCACCTGCAAATCTCGGGAACTCTCTCTCGATTTTTCTCCACTGCCGACCATCAGCGGGGTGCCTCAACTTATCGTCTTTCATACGATCTTCCATGTGCCATCGCAACAACTTCGCATGATCTTTATTTCTGAACAGACGTTTCAACCGTGGTATTATAGGAGCATACCACATCACCTTGGCAGGAACCCTCTTCCTGGGTGGCTCGCCCTCAATCTCACCAGGGTCATCTTTTCTGATCTTATGCCGCAATGCAGTGCATACCGGGCATTTATCCATATTCTCATACTTCTCACCGCGGTAGAGGATGCAGTCATTAGGGCATGCATGTATCTTCTGCACGTCTAATCCTAGAGGGCAGACAAGCTTCTTTGCTTCGTACGTGCTGGCGGGCAATTCGTTCTTTCTTGGAAGCATCTTCTTCATCAGTACCAGCAACTTTTCGAATGACGAGTCAGTCACACCGGTCTCTGCCTTCCACTTCAACAATTCCAGTGTGCTACCCAGCTTCTTCTGGCCATCTTCACAAGTTGGGTACAACAATTTGTTGTGGTCCTGTAACATCTGCTCGAACTACAACCTCTCCTTTTCTGTGTCGCAGCCTCACCGTGCTTCAGAAATGACCCGGCCAAGATCATCAGCGGGCTCATCTGGTTCCCGTTCTGCACCCTGATCTTCTTCTTCATTGTCTTCCATTGCGGTATCAGCATACTCAGGGAACATAGATCGGTAGTTGTCATCATCGTTCTCTTCTTCTTCATCGTCGTCTTCCATCATAACCCCTCTTTCTCCGTGCTTGGTCCAAACATTATAGCCCGACATAAAACCGGACCGAAGCAGGTGGCTCTGAATGACTCTTGAGGAAGTGTAATCCTTCTCATTCCGACATTCAACACATGGACAAAACATATAGCCACCACCATGCTTGTTCGCATCGGCCGCATCTCGAAAAGAATGCACGCCTTCTCTGTAAGCGGCTGTGCGTCGATCACCGTACATCCATGGATGGCTCATCTGCGTCATACGACAGTATATCAAACACAATCACGATCCTAAAAATTAGTACCGCACGGTCTAAACGAGAAAATATAGTTGCTAACCTTTTAGAATAAGTGGAAATAAAGAGGAAGAGGTTTAAGCGTGGCTCGGGCATCTCATATCGTAGTTGTGTTCGGTGAACTGAAGCGGCATCGCTCTAACACACATTTCAACAAACACCTCTAGTGCATCCAAGAAAAAAGGAGAGCTAGCACACACCCACACTCTTTCATCCAAAAAAATGCAAGGAAGAGGGGAGAGAGGGGCTGCGGCCATATATATAGGCAGAGGACTTTAGTCCCGGTTTGAGACACAAACCGGGACTAAAGGGGGCGCACATGCGGGCCGCTCAGCGCATAGCCCTTTAGTCCCGGTTTGTGTCTCAAACCGGGACTAAAGGATCGTTACGGGCCGGGACCAAAGCCTCCCGGGCGGCTAGGCCTTTTTGGGGCGACGTGGCCTGGCCTTTAGTCCCGGCCCAGATGGAGGCCGGGACTAAAGGGTCCAGGCCAAAGGCCCTTTTTCTACTAGTGCAGATGCTCAACACCAGGTGATGCTCTCGTCTATCCCACTGCGTGCCGCCGGCCGCTATCACATCCTGATATCTTTGTGTCCATCATTTAGCTTGGTTTGATTTATCCATGAATATGATGCTAGATGGTAGTGCTTTGGATAATTGGAGGCTGAGGAGATTGAAGGGTTGAGGAAAAAAAATTCCTACGGTACTTTAGATCTGCTCTTTTTTTCAGTAGATTATAGCTGATTGAGCTTCATTGTAAGCTAGCTAGATCGGATATTGGTTTTTTGCAAAATCGTTTGTTGAATGGATAACGCCATGGAGTGAAACTATGAGGCACATTTGTTACAATCCTTTAGCACAGAGACAGAAACAAATGGTGGCGCGTGGCCCTGCAAAACTTTTGATAACTCATAACTTGCTACCTCTAGCAAAAGCAACCATCTCATGCGCAGTTCTGTTCTGCCTTCTCTCAACATTCAAAAACTGACGAACCTGACATCGCCAAGGATATTTGAAATCTCCGGATCACTTCATCAATAGGACCCAGCCTTGACAAAGTCTGGTCTCATTCTATCTTGTGCACTGCTGTAACAATGTTTGCACAATCGCTACACGGATCAACAGGTAGTTGCAGCCAGTCCACTGCACATCTTGGATCCTTCAAGCATGCAAGTGTCTCGGTCTCTTCGGTGTCGCTACATCTCCCAATGCACTCCCCAATGGCATGAATCACTGGCTGAATTGGAGTCAGGGGTGAAGGAGGCGCACATTGATCTTTACCCGACAATTTGTCAGCAGTGTCCAGCGCAGCTCCATCTCCGCACCTCCATAACCCACCTTTTGCAGTCCGCTGATATTTATCTTCAAAGCCAACCAAGCCAATTGGCCGATTTAAAATCTGACTGTATATGCCTGCCTCGAATGTAATACATTGAGTTTCTTGGTTGCCTGGAGACTAATATTGATGGCTCGTTGCTCCTTTGCTTGTCATCACCGCTGGCGCAAGCCATGAAGCACTCCTTCACGCGAGACACAGACGTCGATCGTCCCGATGCTTGGTTTGCTCTCGACTGTGCGTGACTGCTATGCGAAGATATGTATCGTGGTGTCACCTGCTCGAGCTATCACAAAGCTTCAAATTTCAAGTCGAGAGCTGCCACTGAGATCAGAGGTCAGAGGACGCGCAGGTTCTTTCAGAGGTGAGCAGCTGAGATCGAGTTCAGAGGACGCGCAGGCTCTTCCGTAGGCGAGCAGCTTCGGAGTTCTTGGGATGCGCAGGCTCTTCCGGACGCGAGCACGACTGCAGCAAGAAAACATGTAAGGGGTTCAATTCAGCCGCCGCCGGCGATGGCGCTCCGAGTTGCACGCAAGAGGACGGCTTCGTTCTAGTCTTCTAGAGTAGGAGAGACGGCGACAGATCGACTTTCAATCAGATTCCTTTCATCCTAGACGTGGGGGGAAGGGCACTGTATATTCGCATATCAAAATCAACACGGGACGGAGGTTAGGAAGCTCATCTCGGCCGTTGTTATTGATTTGTCAATTTCTAACAAATCTATACCGTACGTTGTTTGTTGATAATATAATAGATAACGTGTGACAACACTTACTCAATTTAGTACAAGTTACACCTAGGCTTGGGTATGGCTTTACGAAACATTGAATTACTCAATTAACTCATTTGTAAATCAAATAGTTCAATATAAACCAGTAGGGTTAAGTGGGCATGAGATTGGATAGATATGAATGATATTGAGATTGATGCAGTGTGCATGACCTCAAGATTCTCTTGGTAAAAAGGATTACTTGATCTAGATATGGCCCTGTTCCAAGTTTCAAATTCTTCCTTGAAGAATTCAAATTTATTTTGGGTGAGATGGTGGTTCAAAGATGATAATGGATTTTGAATGGTTCTAAACATATGAGCCATGGTGTAATGTATCTCAACACTACAAGAGCCAAAGGGTCAAAATTAGGATATAGTACAACTTACTCAAACACTCAATTTGAATTTGAATAATATGTACTAAGTCAACAAGAATAAAATGTAATGATATTGGGTCATGATAAAGTCTCAAAATGGTTTGAACAGATAGATATGATCATATGTTTCACTTTCGTAGAAGGAAACATATTGAAAAGAATTATAGAATAAATTCTATAATGAAAATACTCAAATTCTCATATTTGAATTTGAATACTTGCAAAGTCGTCCAAGTATTATGGGAAATGATGCTACTAGATATAGGTTTTCAATATCTGCCATATGCAAAAGGAATCAATTGAATTGGGATTATAGAATTTGAACTAGGTTAAATATATTCAAATTCACAAGTTTGAATTTGGATGATTTTAAAATGGTCCAAAAATCTTTGGCAGTGGTTCTATTGGACAAGGACATCAATATGATTCATTTGCAAAAAGAATCAATTGAATTGGATTTTTGGAATTTGAACTATATCAAAAAATACTCAAACTCACATGTTTAAATTTGAATGTTTTCAAATAGCTCTATTTACAAATATTTCGGTTTCATTGGATTCTACTCATTTTTAGGAATCCAGAGACATATTATTTATTATTTTTCGATCTGTGGTTCAGAAGATATGAATTTTGTAAGTTTGCAAATATTTGAAATAGATTTGAATCTAATTAGACTTTGGTCTGACCAGGGCTTGACATGTGGCTGGTTCTGATTGGGGCATACCGATTCGGCCGGATCACAAATGTGGATCGTTGGATTAAAAGGAGGTCGGATGGATCAGATCATCCCATACCCTTTCGCTTAAGTGAAATGATCTGGACGGTTGGATCAAGATCTGATGGACGATGAGAGAGAGGAAGGGGGCTCACCGGCGTGTTAGGGTTTTGGCAAGTCGCCAGTGAGGTGCGGATCAGTGAGGGGTCGTCGGCAACATTCTGGGGGTCCCCGGAAATGACATAGAGGTGGACGGCGATCAGCATGGCGAGGCGAGTCCAAGGGCGTGGTCGGCATCGTCGATCGCTTCTAGTGGAGAGGGAGAGGAGTGGCCGGAGGAGCTCGGGCAGAGGTGGCCTTCGGTCGTCGACCAAAGCATCGATTTACTATGAGATTGGGCAGAAGTAGAGCATCAGCATGTGCGCCAAAGAGAGGGAAGGAGGTTAGAAGAAGAAGGAGGGGCGCGGGCTCACCAACGACGCCAAAATCAGCGATACACGGCGGCAGTGACTGCGGGCTCCGGCGTGAGATTGCGATGACCTGGCACAGTTTTCGAGGGAGGCGAGAGAGGGGAACTGGGAACGGGCTCGAGGGCATTTTATAGACGCCGCGACGCGTCAAATGAGGCAAGAAATCGCTGGAATTAGGAGGAGAAATCCGCGCAGGCTCGGGGTCTCTGTGTGTGATTAGCGCGGGGAGGAAGAAGATGCTGACAGGTGGGTGAAGGAAATATGCCCTAGAGGCAATAATAATATTGTTATTATCATATTTCTTGTTCATGATAATGTTTATATTCCATGCTAGAATTGTATTAATCAGAAACATTAATACTTGTGTGGTTTATAAACAACTCTGTGTCCCTTGTATGCCTCTACTAGACTAGCTCATTGATTAATGATGGTTAAGGTTTCCTAACCATAGACATGAGTTGTCGATTAATAATGAGGTCTCATCATTAGGAGAATGATGTGATGGACAGACCTAGATTAAGCACAGCAATGAGATCATGTCATTGTGTTCACAATTGCATAGCTTTTCTTATGCCAGTATCATATTCCTTAGACCATGAGATAATGCCACTCCCTGGTACCGGAAGAGAGCTTTGAGGTTATCAAACGTCATCCTATGAGAGGGTGATCATAAAGGTGTCTCTCAGGTAATCGGAAAGTACTTGTTGGGTTGCATGTATCGAGATGGGATTTGTCCCTCTCATGATGGAGAGATATACTCCGGGCCCACTCGGTAATCAATATCATACACCGTTTACAAATACGTGATTAATAAGTTTAATCACAGGGTGATATTGGATTGTAGAACGAGTAAAGAGTACTTGTTGTGAACGAAATTGAACTAGGTATGGCGATACCGACGATCGAATCTCGGGCAAGTAAAATATCGCGAGACAAAGGAATTTATATACGGGATTAATTGAATCCTGACATCGTAGTTCACCGATAATGAACTTCGTTGAATATGTGGGAGTCAATATGAATTTCCAGATCCCGCTATTGATTATTGATGATGATTATGTCCACACATTCTTGAACCCGTAGGGTCACACACTTAACGCTCATCGACGCTAGGGTAGTTTCGGGATTTATGGAAACTGTTTCAAAGAGTTACAGAATTGTTCTGGGAAGAGGATTAATGATTTATTAATTAATTAAATTAATAAATATTAATATATTTATTTATTTAATGAAAATAAATAGGACTAAAAAGTAGTCCATAGATAGTTTTGCTAATGGGCTAATTTCGTAGTCTATCTAGACAAACTACAAATAAGAAAGACAAAAGAAAAAAAGGGAGAGCACCTGGGCCGGCCGGCCCAACCGGCCGCACGCGCGAGGAATGCTAGCTCCCGATCGCTACGACTTGATCCATGCTGATCGATAGCTATTCAGGGGCTACGTGCGTGCATGCCAAGTTTTTAGAAAGCGTGCACTTCACGTGAGGCAACAAAACCGCTGATCGGCTAAGCCGTGCGTTGTACGGTTTTGTGCGAGCGATTGCCTATAAAAGGCACAGAACCGACCCGGCTTTGAGACCTAATTTTTGATTAGGCTCTGCGTCGTGTGCTGTCTTTTTGTAGCCTCCTTTTGCTCTAGTTTGACTAGATCTTTAGTCTTTTTTCTTCCACCTCGCGCGCGTAGGCGAAGCCCTGCCCGCGGATACTCTCAACCATAAGCACCACGCCATCGTGCTGCTGATTCCATCTACCACTCCACCGCATCTCGCTGGACAGAGGAGGAGGAGTCATCGTTGCGCTGTACGTGTGCATCGCTCGGAGGCGCCGCCCATTGTGGCGCTTGGATCGGATCGGATCGCGAGGAGGAGACGCTAGTACGACTACGCCAACCACGTTCATCTGAACGTTTCCGCTGTGCAATCTACAAGGGTATGTAGATCTGATTTCCCCGCTCGTTGTTTTGCATCTCGTAGATCAAATCTTAGCTTGTTCTTGTTCGTCTTCGTAGGAAAATTTTTGTTTTCTATGCGGAGAAACCCTTTAGTGGTATCAGAGCGAGATCTATGCGTAGATATTTTACACGAGTAAAACACAACCATGTTGTTGCGGGCGTTGATGTTTTCTGTTGCAAACCTCTATGTTGTGTATTTCTTATGGCGCGGCATAGTGAGATCGAAGCGGTCCAGGCCAACTTTACGCGACCTCGTTCGCGAGACCGGCTCCGCACTTGACGTGTGGCTTATTTCACACATGCGGCTGGTGGATGCCAGTTTCTCTCACTATAGTAGTCATGGGATTTACAACGGATGTTAGCAACTATAATATCACCGTTGTGGCTTTGCGTAGGTAAGAACCGTTCTTATGCGTAGCTCCCATAAGCCACGTAAAACATGCAATCAACAAATTAGAGGCGTCTAACTTGTTTTTGCAGGGAGTGTTTGTGATATGGTATTGCCACAAGATGTGATGTGTATGATATATGTGATGTATGCGATGATCATGTTTTTTTAATGTTTCACGACTTGCATGTCGATGAGTTCACAACCGGCAGGAGCCATATGGTTGTCTTTATAATTTTGTATGACCTGCGTGTCAACTTCTTATATGCCATGTAATAGCTTTACTTTATCGCTAAGTAGTTAGCAATAGTCGTAGTTGCTATTCTTGGTGGAGACAATCATGGTGGAGTGATGGAGATCATGCCGGCGCACACAAGATGGAGATCAATGCGCGAAGATTAGCTATACCATGTTACATATTGTATATGCATGTGATGTTTATCCTTTATGTATGCATCTTATTTTGCTTTAATTGCGATGGTAGCATTATAAGATGATCCATCACACTTAATTTCAAGATAAAATGTGTTCTCCCCCTGTATGCACCGTTACGAAAGATCGTCGTTTTGAAGCATCACGTGATGATCGGGTGCTATAAACTCTACGTTCACATACAACGGGTGTAAGCCAGATTTAGACATGCGAAAATACTTGGGTTAAACTTGACGAGCCTAGCATGTACAGACATGGCCTCAGAACACACGGACCGAAAGGTCAAGCATGAGTCATATGGATGATATGATCAACATGTTGATGTTCACCATTAAAGCTACATCATCTCACGTGATGATTGGTCTTGGTGTAGTGAATTTGGATCATGCTTCACTAAACAACTTCGAGGGATGTTGAATTTAGTGGGAGTTCATTAGTAATTCGATTAACTTGAACTAATTATTATGAACTAAATCTTAGTGTATTTGCATAAGTTGTTGTAGTCTTTGGCAACCGTTTTCTACCAACACTTAGTTTTAATTGAGTTAAAAGAACTATAGAATTCTGGATAAACACTTTTCGGACTAGTGCCGTTTAGTTAAAATGCCAAGATCTAAGATTAAGTCCTATCGCAATTTTAGCAATCCTCGCTTGCTCCATGCGATTTAATAAGTTGTATTAATCCAAGAGCAACGATTCAAGTTTAGTATCTAAAGATCATACATATGCCTTCATGAGAATTGATCTTCAAAAATTGTTTGAGAATCAAGGTGATCTTGAAGCTGAAAGAATTGTTTCAGAAACAAACAAGTGGTGAAAGATATTTGATATCTAAAACTTTGATTGTTTGCAAAATGATTAAGTATAATTTAGTAAAAGAACATATGCTCATATTGTATGAATATATGCGAAGATTGAAGACTCTAGGCGTCCAGATCACCCAACAATTTGGAAACTAATATTATACTTGATTTTGTCCTTATGAGCTATAGTAGTTTCATCATGAAAGTTGTCATGATAGGATAAATGAAAAGGTATCGGCTAAATTGTTTTGCTATACCAAAAGAATACTAAAGAATGGAATCTAGAAGAACACCAATTATATGATGATGGTGATCCAGCTCAATGTGCAAAATCCAAGGCTATTAGTATTTGACTAACATTCTTTGGCCCATGTGTCAAATGATTGATGCCACTATTGATGTTGATAGATTCTTCTAAATAGAGAGGAAACGCTAAATAGGATCTGCAAAATATTCGATAGAAAAGGAAAAGACTGGAAATGTCCAACTCGGGTATATAAATGATATACATGTTATAGATGTATTCTTTGCTCGTTAACAGTGTAATTCTTGGGTATTCGATACTGGTTTGTTGGTATGAAATGCCATACAAAGCAACACAATACAAGAACTACAATGGCCTAAATAACTAGAAAAAGAATATGGTAATGATGCACGCCGAGAAACAAATAAACGTGTTATTGTGTTTTTCATCGGCATCAAACCTAGCCTTCAAGATTTGTTATGAACTTAATAATTGTTATCTTGTTCTGGTATTATAAGAACAATGGTTGTTCAAAGTATTACCGTCTTCCATGATCGATGGATAGATTATTATTATCTTGTTGGTAAAATAGACATTTGTAACACTGATGCTAAAGGTCGCAAGACAAAAACGAATTCCACTTATATATGACACCGCCGTTTAAGTCATATTGGAAACAAAACATGAAAAAAATTCTATATTGATGAATTTCGAGTCATTTGATTTTGAATTGATTGACGCTTGTGAGACTTTTCCTAAAGATGATTAAACTCCGTTCATGGGCCATGTACAGAATAAGCGACTAACTAAATGGAGATCATACATGTTGATGTATATAGTCCACGGTGTGAAGTCGAGCGTGGTGTATTTTCTATTTCATCAATGATGTATGGTATATCTACTTGATGAGAAAGAAGTATGAAATGATTGAAATTGTTCAATTTATGAAGTAAAAATTGTTGTAACAAGAAAAATTCAAGTATTTATGATTGGATCATAAAGGAGAATATTTGAGTTACACATTTAGCAAACATCTAAGAGTTGAGGAAATTGTTCCACAAACTTGCATCTTGAGAAATGCCATAGGAGTATGGAATATATGGTAGATATAATCGATCTTGTTTGACATGGTTAGATCAAGGATGAAATAAAACTGCCAATATAATTTGTAGATTATGCTTTAGAGACTACCGCTTTTCACTGAATAGAGTGCCATCATGATCCGTTGAAATGACACCATATAAGTTATAGTTGTCTTTTCTTAAATTTTGGTATGCACGGCATATGTAAAATGTTTACAACCAAAGTCGGATTAGTAAGTCTTTGTATGTTATCCCAAAGAATGTCGATGGGTGTTCCTTTTGCCATAAACCCGAATAAAAGTGATTGTCACTAAAAGAAGTGAACTTCTTATGAAGGAGTTTTTCGTGAAAGGTTTAAATGGGAGGAAAATAGAACTTGATGGGATTATTGAACCTGAGCATGATGAGCAAAGTAGCGCAGCACCGGAAAATGTTCTGGAAGCAGCAACTGCGCCCATGGCTCCCGTGTCTACAATATGTTGTAGTACCAGACATCAAAGTTCCTATTTAACCAAGTTGGCCGTCATCAAATAACAAGATTTGAGGATGGGATATTATTAGATAATAGTAACCGACAATATACAAAGAAGCGGTGATGGGCCCTGACTTCGTCATATGGATTATTTTAGCAACAATTATATATATGATAGTTGAATAAACGAAACAACGTTCCTCTACCGGAATGCACACCAAGGACGTGTACCTGACACGACCCAATGAGTTTTGTTGATTCAAAGGTTGCTAGATATGTATGCAAACTTCTATGATAGAAGTAAGCATAGCGAAGTTGAAATCTTCAATGATGAAAATGTTAAAGAGTTTAATTTCATCAAGATATTTGAAGATGCTTGTATTTACAAGAAAGTAAGTGGGAGCGCTGAGACATATTTCTAATGCTTTATGTAGACGACATATTGTTCATTATAAATTATGTGTTTTTCTTGATATTGTTAAGATTTCATTAAAAATTAGATTTTGATGAAAGACTTAGGGAAAACCAGAATATTGAGCATCAATGTCTATGCAGATAGATTGAGGCACTAATATAGTTTTGCCAGAGTACATAGATGAAATATTGAATCTGTACAATATGGAATCAATAAGAACGGTTCTTGTTGCATGGAAGAGGTTGGAGCAAGAATCAATTGTTTTGACACTTGATGAGTGAAATCACAAGAATGATTTTATCAATCTTGTATACCATGATATGTAGATCCAGATATATCCGATGCTCTAAAGGTTATGAGCATGCATATGATGATCGTTGGACAATAGTAAGATATTCTTATGTACTTTCAAAGAACTAAGAATATATTCTGTATGCAGAAGTGACAAATGGCTCATTGTAATGTGTTACATTGGCTTTGTCACATATACAGGTAAAATTTAATCTCAATTTTAGACTATTTGTTTTGAGTTATAAGGTGGCACAATAAGATGGAAGAAAGTTCCATGATGACTTGGAAGAGTTTCAAAGTTAGATATTGTGATGGATGCTGCAACGAAGGCTAAGTATATAACTGCTTTAGAAGCAGCAAAAGAACTAGGTGTAGTTCCAAGTGTGCTAGTACTATGTAGTTCTATTGTATGACAATAGTGGTAACATAGTCTCGACCAAGAAACAAAGTTCTCACCAGAAGACCAAGTTTATATGATGCCATCTCATAGAAGATGAGTAATGCGTGCTGACACAAAAGATATGCAAATACAAACAGATCTAAAAGTGTCAGACCCGTAGATAAGGTTTACCACGTGCAACGCGTATGAATAACACCGGAATGCCATAGGTGTTAAAGGCGCAAGTATGACTAGATTATTGACTCTAGTGCAAGTGGGAGACTGAAGGAAATATGCCCTAGATGCAATAATAATATTGTTATTATCATATTTCTTGTTCATGATAATGTTTATATTCCATGCTAGAATTGTATTAATCGAAACATTAATACTTGTGTGGTTTATAAACAACACTGTGTCCCTAGTATGCCTCTACTAGACTAGCTCATTGATTAATGATGGTTAAGTTTCCTAACTATGGACATGAGTTGTCGATTAATAATGAGGTCTCATCATTAGGAGAATGATGTGATGGACATACCCAAATTAAGCACAGCAATTAGATCGTGTCATTGTGTTCACAATTGCGTAGCTTTTCTTATGTCAGTATCCTATTCCTTAGACCATGAGATAATGCCACTCCCTGGTACCGGAAGAGAGCTTTGAGGTCATCAAACGTCATCCTATGAGAGGGTGATTATAAAGGTGTCTCTCAGGTAATAGGAAAGTACTTGTTGGGTTGCATGTATCGAGATGGGATTTGTCCCTCCCATGATGGAGAGATATACTCCGGGCCCACTCAGAAATCAATATCATACACCGTTTGCAAACACGTGATTAATGAGTTTAATCACAGGGTGATATTGGATTGCGGAACGAGTAAAGAGTACTTGCTGTGAATGAGATTGAACTAGGTATGGCGATACCGATCATCGAATCTCGGGCAAGTAAAATATCGCGAGACAAAGGAATTTGTATACGGGATTAATTGAATCCTGGCATCGTGGTTCACCAATAATGATCTTCGTTGAATATGTGGGAGTCAATATGGATTTCCAGATCTCGCTATTGATTATTGATGATGATCATGTCCACACATTCTCGAACCCGTAGAGTCACACACTTAACGCTCATCGACGCTAGGGCAGTTTCGGAAAGAGGATTAATAATTTATTAATTAATTGAATTAATAAATATTAATACATATTTTTATTTACTGGAAATAAATAGGGCTAAAAAATAGTCCATAGGTAGTTTTGCTAACGGGCTAATTTTATAGGGCATCTAGACAAACTACAAATAAGAAAGACAAAAAAAAAAGAGCACCTAGGCCGGCCGGCCCAACCGGCCGCTTGCGCCATGAGTGCTAGCTCCCGATCGCTACGACTTGATTCATGCTGATCGATCATAGATATTCAGGGGCTTGCGTGCGTGCGTGCATGCCAAGTTTTTAGAAAGCGTGCACTTCACGCGAGGCAACAAACCCGCTGATCGGCTAAGCCGTGCGTTGTATGGTTTTGTGCGAGCGATCGCCTATAAAAGGCACAAAACCGACCCGGCTTTGAGACCTAATTTTTGATTAGTCTCTGCGTTGTGTCCCGTCTTTTTTAGCCTCCTTTTGCTCTAGTTTGACTAGATCTTTAGTCTTTCTTCTTCCACCTCGCGCACGTAGGCGAAGCTCTGTCCGCAGATACTCTCAACCATAAGCACCACGCCGTCGTGCAGCACCACGCCGTCGTGCTGCTGATCCCATCTACCACTCCACCGCATCTCGCTAGACCGAGGAGGAGGAGTCGTTGCTGCGCTGTACGTGTGCATCGCTCAGAGGCGCCGTCCATTATGGCGCTTGGATCGGATCGGATCGTGAGAAGGAGACGCTAGTACGACTACGCCAACCACGTTCATCTGAACGTTTCCGCTGTGCGATCTACAAGGGTATATAGATCTAATTTCCCTGCTCATTGTTTTGCATCTCGTAGATCAGATCTTGGCTTGTTCTTGTTCGTCTTTGTAGGAAAAAATTGTTTTCTATGCGGAGAAACCCTTTAGTGGGGACACCCTGTCAGCGAGAGGAAGCGGGGGAGGGGCGTACCGCTTTGGAATTCCTTACTGGGCCGAAACGGTTGGGCCGAACTAGGCTGCTTCGGTCTGTTTCTTCTTTTTTTTGTTCTGTTCTTTTATTCTTTTCTATTTTCTGATTTCTTCATATCTTTTGTATTTTGGCTCCAAAATGATTCAAACAAATTTGTAAATTTTTCTAAAATTCAACATAACATTTCAAAACAGTAAGGAGCCAATTTTCCTGATAAAAAATATTTTTCCTCAAACTTTATAAATTTGGCCTATAGGGCTTAACTTGCATAATGAAAATTGGAAATAGGGTTTTCAAAACAATATTTTGAAATCAGAGAAAATACTTTATAAATTACTATTTTAAAATGCATTTTCAAACACATTGAAATCAATGAACTTTATTTAACACAAAGCATTTTGGAAGTATTTCCTTTGCAAATAAGCTTGCATAGGTTTGAGTAAATACAAAATAGTATTTTGAAATTCTATTTTCTCAAAAGAGTTCTTCAAGAAATGATAGAAAATTTGAAATAGTTTTTCTAATAAAGCTTTTAAATAAACTCAAAAAGTTTTAATTCCTTGTGAAATTTCAATCAACACAAACAAAACATTTTTTTAATCCAAAATTTGAAGCAAAAACTTGGGATGTTACAAGAGGGCGGATGCCTCTGGGATTCGCCTCTGATCCCCCCTTTGTACACCCGCCAACGACATCTTCTTCAATAAGCTCAGACATGCTGGACGTAGGGTTTTACGCGAGATCACCTCTCGTGGCCTGAACCAGGGTAAATCACCGTGTGTTCTTGTGTTTGCTTTGTGGAAGGGATGAGGACGTCTTACCCACGCACTTACCAAACAATCTAGGGGTGTTGCCCCCGGTGTCCGTGAACACACCCGCGACAGATACGGATGCTTGGGAGTGCTATCCATGTTTAATTCCTTGTCGGCCATGTCATGCAGCTTCGATGTGCCGATAGTTGGGATCGCAGGTGGTCCTTGGCGCACCGAGGGAGTAGACAGATCGCCGCATAGGGGAATCCGGTGTGTTGCTGTCTGAAGAACTCTATTTACTTTGTTCTAACTGAAGAACTGACAATTGCTCAATCAAGCCTGACACCCTCCTGGTCAGTCTTGCTGCTATATTGGCTCACACCAAAGATTGCAAAATCTAGATCTCTTTTGTTTCGTGGTACCTCTGACTTCATTGCCCTAGAGGTTCTTTCTTTTTGTTGATGAACCTTTGGTAGCTATAATATCATGTATCACATATCTTTGGATGCAACTATGCAAGACCTAGATTACTAGAAAGAGGCAATAGCGGTTTGTTATGACTACCCACTAGCCACATGCGTGTTATTTTGCCTGCCCTATTTTGCTCGATCATAACTGTTCTTATTTCACCGTTATGCTTCTTATGTTCTAATATTGTTATGTTCTTCTAGTGGAATCTATTTGGATGAAGTCTTAGGAAGTTATTGGTCTGTTAGTGTTAACACCTGTTCTTTTAAAAGAAGTATTAACATTGGCTCGCTATTGAAAGTCTCATGTTTTGACCCCATTAGAGATAACAAGGTTGCTTTTGTCATACCATTTATGATTTGAAAGTTAGTGGCTTGGCTGGTTCATTGTAGGGGTAATGTTAGTATTTCATAGATGGATTATGCAACACCTTTGTAGTACTTTATTCTTTCTTTTCCAGATTTATGCAGTTTACCTCAATTGATATGAATTGTGTATGGAACTTAATTAACTCCAACCTCACGGGCATTGCAGGGGTAATGTTTTCATTTCATAGATCGATTCTGCAACACCTTTGTAGTACTTTATTCTTTCTTTTCCAGATTTATGCAGTTTACCTCAATTGATATGAATTGTGTATGGAACTTAACTCTAACCTCTCGGGTATGGTGTTGTGGCGTCCTTGCTCTTGCGGTGCTGGTGCTTCTGTTCTGGTCGGGCTGAGGGGCTGGGCATGTGGTTGGGGCTCGGGTCTAGCGTACTGCCGGGTGGCGTTGCGGTTCTATGATGATGTGGGTGGCACCGAGCCACCACAACGAGGGGTGGCATCAGAGTCAAGATTTGAAGGAAGCAAGGCATCGTTGTTAGCAGAGAAAGTAGGCCCTGGCTCTATCAGCAAGACGGGCATCATTGAAGGTGAAGAGTTTTACTATTTCGCATAAATCATTGATCAAGGGGTACAAGTGTTTATATAGTACAGAGGCCGGCCGGCTTAGTCTAACCCTAACTTGGTGTGCAAGTAGTATAGTCTAACATCCCCTGCAGTATCAACGGTGGGGTCAACAATGTTGAGACTGGAATGAATATTCAAAAAAATTCAATGACGGTAGTCCTTTGGTGAAGATACCAGCAAACTAAGCAGTGGTAGGAACATGGAGCACACAAACTTGACCAAGAGCCACCTTTTCCCAAACAAAGTGTATGTCGATCTCAATGTGCTTGGTCCGGCGATGCTGCACTGGATTGCTCCACATGTATACTGCAGAAATATTGTCACAATAGATAATAGTAGCATGCTCAATAGGACGATGCAGCTCAGACAAGAGTTGACGTAGCCAAACATTTTCGGGAATCGCATGATATTCAGCCTCAGCAGACGAACGCGGGACCGTGAGCTGATGCTTAGAGGACCATGAAACCAAATTGTTACCCAGGTAAACACAAAATCCTGATGTGGATCGACGAGTATTAGGACAACTAGCCCTATCTGCATCAGAGTATGTTGTCAAAGTGGAAGGAGAGGATAAGTTGATATGAAGAACATGATCAAGAGTGCCTTTGAGGTGGCATCGAATGCGTTTTACATGATTATAGTGTGAAAGACATGGGTCATGCATGTAGAGACAAGCATGTTGAACTGCAAAAGAGATTTCAGGACGAGTGTGTGTGAGATACTGAAGAGCACCAGTAATGCTTCTATAAAGAGTGGGATCGGGAAAATAATCACCAGTGTCGGAAAGTTTAGAACTAGTGTCAACAGGAGTGCGACAAGGCTGGCAATCGAACATACCGGCGCATGTTAAGAGATCAAGAATATATTGATGTTGGGAAAGGACAAGACCATTTGAATCATGATGAACTAGAATTCCAAGTAAGTGGTGAAGGACACCAAGATCAGTCATAGAGAATTCAGTGTTAAGTTGAGAAATAACATGATCAAGAAAATTTTGTGAAGAAGTGGCGAGAACAATATCATCAACATATAGAAGAATATAGGTAGTATGAGAGGAAGTATGGTAAACAAAAAGAGAGGGGACAAAACCAACGGTTTGAATGTAGGTCGAGAAGCGTTGAAACCATGCCCGAGGTGCTTGTTTCAGACCATAAAGAGATTTTTGAAGAAGACAAACGTTATTGGGAAGAGAAGGATCCTCAAAACCGAGAGGTTGCTGACAACAGATAGTTTCTTTGAGAGATCCATGAAGAAAAGCATTTTTGACGTCTAGCTGATGAATAGGACAAGAAGAGGAGACATCAATACTAAGGACAACACGAATGGTGCTAGATTTGATAACATGAGAAAAGGTTTCTTCACAGTCAATACCATGTTGTTGAGATAGTCCTCGACAAACCCATCGAGCCTTGTAGCGAGAGAGGGAACCATTGGAGTGAAACTTTTGGCAGAAAACCCATTTGCCAGAAACAATATTGGCATCGTGAGGAGGAGGAACAAGCTGCCATGTCTGATTGGCAAGCAAAGCCTAGAATTCGTCATTCATGGCAGCAGCCCAATTCGGATCTAAAAGAGCTGATTTGTGGGATTTGGGTAGAGGAGAAAGAGATATAGTGGTAGCACTTAAATTAAGATGGTTAACTGGTAGATGAAAGCCAGATTTAGCACGAGTACACATGTCGTGGTCATTATGTGGAGTTGGGATAGGAATGGCACGAGGTGGTAAATAGGAAGAAGAGGAGCCCAGCACAGCGGATGAAGCAGGCATAGAGTTTGGGGTGAAATCGCCTATCGCGACAGAGTTTTGGGAAAATTGCTTGCCGCGGCAGGAAACTGGTGAGACGGGGGCGAGGCAGAAGGTGAAGACGATGTA
The DNA here is from genome assembly GCA_007115705.1 of Dactylis glomerata. Taxonomy (NCBI): domain Eukaryota; kingdom Viridiplantae; phylum Streptophyta; class Magnoliopsida; order Poales; family Poaceae; genus Dactylis; species Dactylis glomerata. The sequence continues at coordinate 14,830,665 of QXEO01000553.1, forward strand.
GGAGATGCTACGGGAGGTGTATTGGGTGGCGTGGCAAGGTCAGTAGGTGGCACGGTAGGTGGTGGTGAAGGGGTATCTCGAGTTGGGTTTGGTTGGTCTGTCATGGCAGGAGAACGGCCGAAAAGGTCTGCCATGGCAGGAGATGGAGCGGGAAAGTGAAGTAGTGGAGATTGAGTAGAGTGGGAAGCGGGTGGGTTTGCCGGCGGAGGGGATGGAGCGTAAGAAGAACGAGTAGAAAATGGAAAAGGTTTGTTTGTCAAACGTGACATGACGAGAGACATGGGCACGGCCTGAGTAAAGGTCAAGACAGCGGTGGCCTTTGTGTTCATCAGAATACCCTAGAAAGACACAAGGAAGGGAGCGTGGAGATAGTTTGTTTGGGGAAGTGGCAAAGTGTTGGGAAAGCAGAGGCAGCCGAAAACCCATAGTGTAGTATAGTTGGGATGGCAAAGAAAGAGGGAGTAAAAGGGTGTGGTTTTGGGATTGCGTGTAGAGGGACGAATGTTTAGAAGATAGATGGCAGTTTGGAGAGCTTCGGCCCAAATTTTAGGTGGCATGGAGGAGTGGACTAAGAGGGTGCAAAGAATATCATTGATGGTGCGAAGAGAACGTTCAGCTTTACCGTTTTGTGGAGAGGTGTATGGGCAAGAAAACCAAAGAAGAATGTCGTGATGAAGAAAGAACTTGCGGTTTTGAAAATTACCAAACTCTTTGCCATTGTTGCATTGGATAAATCTAATCGGTAGGAGAAAATGAGTGGCGCATACTTTTGGAAATTTAGAAATATGGTGTGCACATCAGATTAATTTCAAAGAGGAAACATCCATACAAAGTGTGTAAAATCATCTAAAATGACAAGATAATCTTTGAAACCGGATATACTTTCAATAGGCAATGTCCACAAATCACAATGAAGTAGATCAAAAGGAAAAGTACTAGAGGAAATACTGGAACTAAAGGGTAATCTAACATGTTTGCCTTGCTGACAAGAGCCACGAGAGGTGGTGGTATGATTATCACGATTATATGGAAGGGCAAATTCATGAAGCAAAGAGGACATAGTGGCGGCATGAGGATGGCCGAAGCGGTGATGCCAAAGATCGACCGAGGCAACCATGGACGGAGGTTGAGCAGCCGCAGGAGCACCATTAACAGAGTAGAGATCTCCTGAACTATCAAAGCGTGCAATCTCCTCCTTGCTCCGGAAATCCTTCACAGATAAGCCCAAAGGGTCAAATTCGATGGAGACAAGATTGTCACGAGTAAAACAACAAACAAAGATTAAGTTTTTAATGAGAGCGGGTGCAACTAGAACATCACGAAGGAGGAGTGGTTTGGTGGAAGAAAAAAGTTGAGCATGACAGACAGTAGAAATAGGAATAGAAGAACCATCACCGAGGGTAATGGAGCAAAAAGGGGAAGAGAAGCAATGTGACAGCATTGAACTCGAAGCAGACATATGACTAGAAGCACTAGAATCTAAAATCCAATCATTACATGAGTTACCTTGAGCAGCAAAGTTGTGCATGGCCTAAATAAATGCAGCTTGGTCCCAGTTTGGTGTCGAGGATGTCATCATGGTAGAAGCAGCGGGGATTGCCGGTGGAGTCGGTGGCACATGGTAGGGTGGGTAGAGGTGGCTCGTGTCGACACCATATGGTGATGAAGAGGCGGTGTAGTACGGCAGGGCTCCATAGGTGGGCGATGCGAAGTACACATTCGCGGGTGGCCGCGAACCAAGGAGGCCGAGAGAACCAGTGTGCGGGCGCAGACCAGGTTGCCAGGTGCCAGAGTATGCTAGGGGAGCGCTGACTGGAGAAGGGGCAGACCAGGGCATGGGCCAAGCTTGCACAAGACCTGGCCACGGATCATGAGGTGGACGCCAAACTGGAGAAGCGGGTGGCGCGAGAGGTGCAGGAGGCAATGGAGGTGCACCAGCCAGTGCAGGTGCTGGAGTCAAAGACAGGCGAGGAGGCCTGTAGATCGGATTCTTGCCCTGGTAGTTAGGGATGCCAGCCAGGAGGCGAGTGCGTTGCAGCTGGAGGAGAGGGCAGAGCAGGAGCAGGTGTCGGTGCTGGAGACCTCAGAAGGGCAGCGAAAACCTGATGACGAGTCTCTTTGTTTGCCATAGCACGATCAACCCATTGAAGCATGTAACACACCTCGCTGAAGGTCGGTGAAGGCCGCATCATGGGGATGAAGGAGGCTGGCTTCTCAAAGTGCTCGCTGAGGCCAACGAGAAGGATGTTGATCAGCTGGCGATCAGGAACAGGATCCCGAGTTCACAGATTTCATCAGCGAAGGTCTTGATCCACTGGCAGTAGATGGCCAGCATGGACTCTCTTTGGACGGTGTTGCGGAGCTCAGAGTTAAGGTTGGTGATGCACGCATCGACATTGTCCTGGAAGAGCTACCGGAGGGACGCCCAAAGCTGGCTGTGGTGGAGGCTTCGCGGAAAACCAAATTGAAGATCTCGATGGAGACCCGCGTGTATATCCATTGGATGACAGTGAGATCATCCTTGACCCAATGAGAGTTGGCTGGGCGAGTAGCGGAGTAGGCGCCGACATGGTCGAGGAGATTGCATCGACCGAGGTGGACCTTGAAGAGATGACACCAATGTAGTAATTGTAGGATAGGAGGTCTAAGGTGATGGGAATAAACGGGCTAACATCGACAATTGTGTCAGCAAAGGAGATTGGAGTAGTCATGGTGGGGGGTACTGGTAAGTAGGGAGAGAGAGGTGGAGGAGGAATAGGTGGCGGCAGCCTTCTTCTTGAAGTAGCCAGGAGGAGGTAGAGGTGGCAACGGTGGAGGGGTAGGCATACCCTAGGATCAAACTAATCTGATACCATGAAGAATTTTACTGTTTCGCATAATTCATTGATCAAGGTGTACAAGTGTTTATATAGTATAGAGGCCGGCCGGCTTAGTCTAACCCTAACTTGGTGTGCAAGTAATATAGTCTAACACAAGGAAGCAATGTGACTAGGCTGTGGAGGGAGCTCGAGCACAACGTCGATGCTAGACTGGTTTTTGTCCCACTGAAGAACAAGGCCTCCCGCTCAAGAAATTCCCCATGGCGCCATCCGGCGTTGTCGGCCCACACACCTTCAACTCCAACTCCTCCATGGAGCCGCCACCTATGGCGCTCCGTGTTGTGTGTTTCATTGATCTGCTATCTCCAGTACGTCGCCATCAATTTCTTTCCCCATTGAACAACATGCTATGCTGGGGAAGTCTGTTCCCTTTGTTTTGTTTTGTTTTGTTTTGACAATGGATAGACTTATCTTTTGGGTCATTAATTGATGAAATGAGAGAAAAGGCATAGAACATATAGATTAGAATAGTTACATGGCTTAACAAAGATGTCCAGTTTTGCTTTTTTGTAACACACTGAACCCCTGTATTTTTACTTTGTTAGAGTATATCTGACTTGTTTGAGTAGCCTTTTTGTGTTGTCATGCAAGTTTTGCAATTGTTATTGTAGTGTCTGTACTCCAAAAGAGTGCGGCATGAGTACTCGTCTTTTCTTTTTTAGGTTTATCATCAGTCTTGCGGCAGGAAGGAACCACATGTTTGTGATGCTACCGTTGCTTGCTGCTGATGTTGGAACAGCCCTGAAACTCACTCAAAAGATAATGCTCCCTCTGTCGCATCAGTTGATCCATTAGGGACTTTCTCAGGTTTTTCTTAATTTCATTGTTTATCAGCATAATTCAAGCGGCATCCATGTTATAATGACCTCTTGCACATGTACGTTCTAGAATGCCTTATCCATGTTTAAAGCTCACTGCCTCACTCCATTCCCCATTTCATTCCCAATGTGCTTTCGGTGATTTAGGGTATCAAATGGTTGCTCTTGTTCCCGGTTGTCATGATTTCGTCAACAGATCTGCCATAGAGGTAAGGGTATGGCGGTTTGTGGAAGGGGGTGAACACGGAGGAGCGATCCGGGACGGTGGTAGCACGAGTTTACCCAGCTTCAGATCCCGCAACGGTGGCGAGACCCTACGTGCTGCTATAATTCACTATATGGCAACAAGTGCTCGGTTACAATGAGGAGGTTGGCTGTTTCGCTATGCGATTGGCCGTATGACTAGAACGTGCCTCAAGGGCTACTCCACGCCGGGCTTATAAAGGCGCCTAGCGTGGGCTACACGTTGGTACCGGAGCGGATACAACTTGGAGTCCTAGACTAAGTCCTATGCGTGTACTACAGGGTAACCCGCCATGGGCCGTCTCTGGACCCGCCATGGGCTTGTCGTCAGTGGTCCACCCTGGGCCTGTTTCTGGATCCGCCATGGACATGTCTAAGGATCCGCCATAAGCGCCTGCGTCCAGTACCGCCGTGTCAACTTCAACAACTGGGCCGCCCGGTATGGCGGATCCGCCATACCACCCCTGATGGGCCACCCTGGCTTGCTGATTTAGGACTACGTCGCTGGTATACCTATTTGGTATATCCCCAATAGTAGCCCCCAGGGAACTTCAAGATTGCCATCTACATCTGCCATGCATGTTCTTGGTGAGTTACTTCCGCCATAGCGCTTCTTCCCTTCTGTCTTGGGATGGCGGTCATCTTGATGTTCCTTCTTTCGTCTATTAATCCGCCGTAAATAACGGATCAAGTGACGTAGTTATCTTTAGCGAGATTTTCGGGATCCGTTGGATCATACCGTGAAAATCCGCCGTAAATTTCGGCACACAGTTCCTTCTAGGGCAAGACTTATAGTGCACGCACTGTTTTCACCAAGTTACTTTTTTACCCCTGGACACGTGTCGCCGGATTAGGGTTTCTGCGATCAGGACGAGCGGTGGTGATGGCGGGCACGAATCTCGAGGCCCGGGGTCTATATATACCCCGGCCTCTCACCCCCGGCCGGTTTACCCCTCATTCGCCCCCATCGCTTTCTCTCTCTTTAGCGCCGCCACGAGAACTTCACCATCTCCGACGAGCCACCGCGGAAAATCCTCACCACCGGCGACATTTTCCGCCACAAGCTGGCATCGTCTTCCTCGTCTTTGCTTGAAATCTTGGAAGTTATTACCACCACGCCATTAGCCGCCATGGAACCAGAATNACCTTCATCCAATGGTTCACTGTCGTCGTCTCGTTAGATTCAAATTCCCACTTAAACTTGATTAAGAAGATGTTTAAATTGGAATAATGGATTCTAAACTTTGGTTTGGCATGTTCTTTCGATAAAAAAGGATGGGAGTGGGTGGCTGGGAGGACCAAGCCGAATAAACCTAAATTTACCCTTTTCTTGTTTTCTTTACATGAAATTATTCTTGCCCATCTGAGCCTCGTGAGCTCCCCCTTCTCCCCTTTCTCTGGCAAGTCGTTAGCGGCCCAGGTCGGGTCCTGACATGGTGGTATCAGAGCCAACGCTCCTCGGCCAACTCTTCCCACCATCCGTCCCCTTCTCCTCCGACTATAACCTCGCCGCCAAAGTTTCTGTCTCTCCTCGAGTCGGCCATAAAATCCATTGTGCCGCCGGTCTTCAGCCCAGCCATGTCGTCCAGCAACAGATCTCGTTCCTCTTCTCGCAAGCGACCAGCAAGGTCGAACATGAACGTCTTTGCGTGCACCACCTCCGACAAAGAACACGAGGAATCCATCCACAAGCAACGCGTCAACCGCTACGTTCGGGCTGTCAGCCGCCGCCTAGATCGCCACCAAGAAAATTCTGTGGCTGCCCTCTGATCCCTCTAAGGTGAGCTCTGATACGTCTCAAACGTATCTATAATTTTTGATGCTCCATGCTTGTTTCTACACCATTTGCCTATTGTTTCGTTACACTTAGTGGCATTTTTATACATTTTCTGGAACTAACCTATTAACGAAGTGCCACAGTGTCAGTTTCCTGTTTTCTGCTATTTTTGTGTTTCAGAAGTGATACACAGGAAATATTCTCGGAATTGGACGAAACATGTTCCTGAAGTCATATTTCACGGGGAAGCTTCCAGACATCCGAAGACCTGACGGAGTGGGGCCACGTGGGCCCCAGACACAGGGGCGGCGCGGCCACCCCCCTGGCCGCGCCAGCCCCGTGTGAGGGGGCGTGGTCCCTCCTCTGACATCGCCCCTTCGCCTATATATACCCCCTGACGAGAAAAACCTAAGGCCCCGATCAGTTTTCCAGAATACATCGCGATCCGCCGCCGCCGTCGACCCGAAGATCGGGAGGGTCCAGAAGCTCTTCCCGGCGCCCTGCCGGAGAGGGGAATCGCCACCGGAGGTCTTCTTCATCGCCATGCTTGCCTCCGGAGCGATGAGTGAGTAGTCTACCTTGGACTATGGGTCCATAGCAGTAGCTAGATGGTTGTCTTCTCCACCATGTGCTTCATGTTTAGATCTCATGAGCTGCCCTACATGATTGAGATCACCGTTATGTAATTCTATGATGTTGGTTTGTTGGGATCCAATGAATATTGGTGTTTATGATTAAGTTGTTGTACTGAATTATATCTTTTGTTATCTCTATGTTGTTTATGATCTTGCATGCTCTCCGTTGTTAGTAGCTATCTTGGCCGAGTAGTTGCTAGTGACTCCAAGAGGGGGTATTTATGCTCGATAGTGGGTTCATGTCTCTATTTCACCTGGGGGAGTGACAGAAACCTCTAAGGTGGTAGATGTGTTGTTGCTACTAGGGAGAAAACAACATTCATATGCTCAAGGGCATATGCTTTGTTTACATTACACACTTTGCTTAATGCAATTATCTGTTGTTCGCAACTTAATACTTCTAGGGTGTTCGGATGATATCCCCGGGGGTGGATTATTAGTCATAGATGCAGTTGGATGGCGGTCTATGTATTTTGTTGTAATGCCCAGAGTAAATCTCATAGTGATCTTCTTGACATATCACGTTATCTTTATTCTATCAATTGCCCAACTGTAATTTGTTTACCCAGCATGTTATTTTATCTATGGAGAGACACCACTAGTGAACTGTGGACCCCGGTCCTATTTTAATCATATTGCAATCACCTGTTTACTTTTCCCGCACTGTTTACTTTACTCGCATATTACTACTGTTTTCCACTCGATACACTCATAACCTTTGTTTCAAGCAAACCGGTGAGATTGACAACCTCATCGCAAGTTGGGGACAAAGTATTTGTTTGTGTGTGTGCAGGTTCCACAAACACCTTCAGTCGTCATCGTCTCTCTTCTCCTGATCGATAAACCTTGGTTTCTTAACTGAGGGAAAACTAGCCGCTACACTCATCATACCTTCCTCTTGGGGTTCCCAACGGGCTGGTCATCACCACGCACAAGGACTTACTGCTCCCACGTCAACTAAACGCCACAGTATTTTCTGGCGCCATCACACGAGTAGCAGCTTCTTTTCTGGCGCCGTTGCCGGGGAAGAGAGAAGACTTCTGCGAGGGGAGTTCTTCACACACACATTCTTTACTTTGTTATTTGTTTTGCTTTACTTTATTTTACCTGCACTGCTTTTTATATCAAAAACCCAAAAAAAATTAGAATCCTTGGTAGTTGTTATTTCTTTGCTTTTAGTTTATCATGTCTAGTTTAGTTGCTACTACTATGTCCCCCGAGGACATGATCTTTACCTTTAAGCAGAAAGATGGGGAAAGCTTTAAAGAAGCTTGGTCTAGAATTTATGATTGGCATGGAAAAACTGAACCTAAAATGGCTTTGAGTTTGCTTCTTAGTAGTTTTTACTTTGGACTTTCTCTTTGTTATAGATATGCTTTGGATGCTACTTCTGAAGGAGATTTCCTTCATTGCGATGGAGATCAAGCCTTCAATACTATAAAAAAGTTGATTACAATTTATAGCATGCCAACCTATTTTGATTCCTCTCTTGTGTGCATTTTTAATAGACTTAATACTCTTGAGACTCACACTGCTAGTTTGAATTCTTGTTACAATACTTTGCGCCAGCATTTTGATTATGTGCCTATAAATTCTGAGCCTTCGAGTTGGTATCCTACAATAAAAATCACCATTAGTGGTGAAACTTTTCATGCTCGTTGTGATATTATGTCTGAATTTTGTCTCATGCCAAAGGATGTTTATGAATCTTTGAGCCTTTGGAAGCTTTCTGAGGGAGGAGAAGAAATTTTTCTTACTAACAATGCCACCATATCTCCCCTTGGAATAGCTGAAGGAGTCTTTACAAAAATCCTAGGAAGAATGATATCTACTGATTATCTTGTTATTGAATGTGTAGGAAAAGGACAAATCACACTTGGAAGATCCATTCTGAAGCTCCTTGGCGCCGTTATCGATGTGGGAAAAGGCAATATAACATTTACTACTCCACCTTGCAATAACCATGTCTTTCCTAGAGTCAAGAGCAAAGGTAAGAAAGGGAGACGTAAGGCACGTGCTGATCCTAGCGCTTCATCACTTGATATTACTTGATTCGCACTTTTCTGCGCCTAGCTCAAAGGCGTTAAAGAAAAGCACTCTTGGGAGATAACCCATTGTTTATTTTTCAGTACTTTTTCTTTTATTTGAGTCTTGGAAGTCATTACTACTGTAATGACCGCTCCTTATCTTGTTTATTTCGTTTTTGTGCCAAGAGAAGCCTCTAATTTGAGTGAGGTAAAGATTTGGGGTTATTGCTGTCCTGAAACTGTTTTCGGTGCTGCACCGTAAAAATTCGTAAAAATTCTCTGTTTATCTTTTGGACCTGCGATTTCTTGTGCATATGCCCCAGGTTATATCCAAACTTTTCTTAGTTGAACACTTTTTGATTTGAGCAACAGAAAATCCCTCAAAAATTCGTCCTTTGTCAGCTGTTCAGTTTTGACAGATTTCTGCCAATATTTGTTTTTGCCACTTTATCGCTTTCTTTTGAGTTCTTTTTTATCATGGAACTCTTGTGGAAGTTGCTACAGTAGTATATACTTTATATGTGGTGGTTTTGGGTTGAAACCTGAAGCTAAAAGAGGTTGAATATATTTTATGCTTACACTAATGTTGCTAATAGAATTGTGTTTAGTTTTGTATGAAGGAAGTTTTCAAGTGTAGGGATTGGAGAATGATGAGATGAGTTGAAGAATGGACAAAAGCTCAAGCTTGGGGATGCCCATGCATCACCCCAAGAAATATCCAAGAAGTACAAGCATCAAAGCTTGGGGATGCCCCCGAGGCACCCCTTCTTCATCGGCAAAAATCAGGTCACCTTTCAAAACACTATATTTTTATTGCTTCATGCACTATGTGTTTTTCTTGGAGCGTCAGTTGTTTTAGTTTTCTTAGTTGGTTTAGTTTGTTTGTTTGCTGCAATAAATGGTTGGACCCCAACAAATTTCCCTTTGGAGGAGATGTACTCGTTTTCATTTGCAAAGAACGCTCTAGTTTTCACTCTTATTTAAAATCGAGTGTTCTACTTTTTCTGCTACTGCTTTTGGTTTTCGTTTTCGCCTTGATATGCGTTCAGATCTTGCCATATCTTTTCATCAAGGTGTATTTTTGCCTCTGATCTTTATTGGTTTTCATCAAAAGAGGTGTTTATAAAAGTTTCAAATGGTGTTGGAAAAGAGAAAAAGCTTTGTGCAAAATAGTGGTACAAGAAGGAGCTTGTGTAGACTGCGGCTTAGGCTTTTTCATGTCATGCTTGATGTCTTTTTGATAGTATGCTTAGTGGTTTTGCTGTAGCATGACTTGTCTCAAATAACTGAGATTGCTTAATGAGCCTTTGAAAAAATCATGCATTGTTTTTATTGTATGGAAGCATTATTTTGGTTTTCTCCTTGATGCTTTATTTGGGTTGACTTGGCGCATGCTCACACATGTGAGACTCTTACAAAGTCGCCATTAGCCTTCATGATCATTTAGTTTTTGACTTTTGATGTCATCGTATGCTTCTTTTAATGTCGCTTTGTCGCTTTGCATGATTATGGCCATTATTGCTCTCTTAGTTGGTCGCTCCCAGTCTTTTGCTAGCCCTCGCCTTGTACTGAGTATGAGCTCTACTCGTGCATCCAACTCCTAAAAGCCAAAGTTTTCCAAAGTGTCCACCATACATACCTACTAGCAATTTGCTATTCCAAGTAAATTTGACTTGCTTTTATATTCTCTTCAAATTAAACTCTTACCAGTGTTATGCGAAATTCGGTCAGTAAAGCTCTCACGAACCGGAAGGCACACTTTACTTTTTCCTGTTCTTAAAAATTTGACATTGTGGTCTTTTATGCTGAGTTGTTATGCTTGCAAGTTGTAAGTTGGATTCTAGCCCAGCCATGCTGTCATGGGGCAAGCTTTCAACATTGCACTTCTTATTTGAGTTGATATCGTGATCTTTTGTTTATGGATGCTTGCTGTGTGAAATGAATTGGGAATCTTGTGAGGATCATGGAGTTTTTATATGTGTTAGGGAAACGCCGGGCCGCCAATCTAAGCCATGCATAATTCATGGTGGAAATTTGCAGCATACCCATGGTGAACATTCGACGACGCATCTCACAATAAAAAGCTAAACAATATAGCAAATAAAAGAGATGTCAAGGTGTTCATTGTCTGCTTGTCCTGTCATTTTGGTGTGGGCTTGTTCCATGTCATCGGGCACGGAGGTACCCCATTGGCGGTTCTCAATGATATGCATATACTTACAATGACAAGAGCCTTGCTTGGGACTCTAAGTAAATTAGCATGGTTTGGGTACTCGTATTCACGGGACACGAGGTTTTCAACTTATGATTTGTCAAGCATATGCATCATAACTGTTCTCGCATTAACTTTAACCATTCAAGATGCTTATGATGGGGGCAATGAGAGCTCAAAGCCGGTAAGTACCATAATTTTTGAAGGTTATAAAACTTGCAATCACTGCTTCCCTCTACGAAGGGCCTTTCTTTTACTTTTATGTTGAGTCACCACCTTCTTTCTTTATGCACCATTAAGAGAGCATAGTTGTCATTCTTAGTGTGATATGCATTATCCCAAAGTTCATTGATTGACTCATATGATTGGTTTCACTTGTTCTTAAATTATTTGTATCTAGTCGCCCTCTTAAACTTTGAGGTGTCCTATGCATTTATGTTTTGCTCTCTTTGAAGGACAAGCTGAAAACCATTTGTATGTTTTTCCTTATGATTTGAACACACGTTTGACTTTCATTGTTTCATTATCATGATCTTTTGTTTGTGTTCATTTACATGTTTACAACATGGTTGCTAAGTTTCTTATTGTCATGATTATATCTTTCATGCCCATGTTTTAAGTTCTATTGATCCCAGCTCACCAATGCTTACATATATGATCAAGATTGTGTAGGTGCATGTCACCTCAAAAATTATTCTTTGTTATCACTTACCTACTCGAGGACGAGCAGGAGTTAAGCTTGGGGATGCTTGATACGTCTCAAACGTATCTATAATTTTTGATGCTCCATGCTTGTTTCTACACCATTTGCTTATTGTTTCGTTACACTTAGTGGCATTTTTATACATTTTCCGGAACTAACCTATTAACGAAGTGCCACAGTGCCAGTTTCCTGTTTTCTGCTGTTTTTGTGTTTCAGAAGTGATACACAGGAAATATTCTCGGAATTGGACGAAACAAGTTCCTGAAGTCATATTTCACGGGGAAGCTTCCAGACATCCGAAGACCTGACGGAGTGGGGCCACGTGGGCCCCAGACACAGGGGCGGCGCGGCCACCCCCCTGGCCACGCCAGCCCCGTGTGAGGGGGCGTGGTCCCTCCTCTGACATCGCCCCTTTGCCTATATATACCCCCTGACGAGAAAAACCTAAGGCCCCGATCAGTTTTCCAGAATACATCGCGATCCGCCGCCGCCGTCGACCCGAAGATCGGGAGGGTCCAGAAGCTCTTCCCGGCGCCCTACCGGAGAGGGGAATCGCCACCGGAGGTCTTCTTCATCGCCATGCTTGCCTCCGGAGCGATGAGTGAGTAGTCTACCTTGGACTATGGGTCCATAGCAGTAGCTAGATGGTTGTCTTCTCCACCATGTGCTTCATGTTTAGATCTCATGAGCTGCCCTACATGATTGAGATCACCGTTATGTAATTCTATGATGTTGGTTTGTTGGGATCCGATGAATATTGGTGTTTATGATTAAGTTGCTGTACTGAATTATATCTTTTGTTATCTCTATGTTGTTTATGATCTTGCATGCTCTCCGTTGTTAGTAGCTATCTTGGCCGAGTAGTTGCTAGTGACTCCAAGAGGGGGTATTTATGCTCGATAGTGGGTTCATGTCTCTATTTCACCTGGGGGAGTGACAAAAACCTCTAAGGTGGTAGATGTGCTGTTGCTACTAGGGAGAAAACAACATTCATATGCTCAAGGGCATATGCTTTGTTTACATTACACACTTTGCTTAATGCAATTATCTGTTGTTCGCAACTTAATACTTCTAGGGTGTTCGGATGATATCCCCGGGGGTGGATTATTAGTCATAGATGCAGTTGGATGGCGGTCTATGTATTTTGTTGTAATGCCCAGAGTAAATCTCATAGTGATCTTCTTGACATATCACGTTATCTTTATTCTATCAATTGCCCAACTGTAATTTGTTTACCCAGCATGTTATTTTATCTATGGAGAGACACCACTAGTGAACTGTGGACCCCGGTCCTATTTTAATCATATTGCAATCACCTGTTTACTTTTCCCGCACTGTTTACTTTACTCGCATATTACTACTGTTTTCCACTCGATACACTCATAACCTTTGTTTCAAGCAAACCGGTGAGATTGACAACCTCATCGCAAGTTGGGGACAAAGTATTTGTTTGTGTGTGTGCAGGTTCCACAAACACCTTCAGTCGTCATCGTCTCTCTTCTCCTGATCGATAAACCTTGGTTTCTTAACTGAGGGAAAACTAGCCGCTACACTCATCATACCTTCCTCTTGGGGTTCCCAACGGGCTGGTCATCACCACGCACAAGGACTTACTGCTCCCACGTCAACTAAACGCCACAGTCTTTTCTGGCGCCATCACACGAGTAGCAAGCTCTCCAAAATCACGTCCCTAATGGTGAATATGCAGACTTCATTTGCCCTCCTTCACCCTCCTAACGGCACCGCCGTGGCAGATCCACCACCCACACCGCAAGCTCCACCCTTTATCAATCCTCCTCAACGATCCACCCACCCCCTTTCACCAATTCTAGAGGAAATCACACCACTTTCATCGGCTTCAACACCCCCCCTCTGTTTCCCCCCATAGCTAGGCAAGTTTACACCGGAGCAGCTACCGATTCCCCCACCAAACCCACACCCCCAAACAGCTCATCAGCTTACACATGTTCCGTCCACTACTGAACCCATAACATCGTCGACACCTTCTTCTTCCACAGTCCCCAACTGTATCAACCACACCACCAATCCCTCCACTCATCCCCACCTCTACCATCCTCCCAACAACACACAACCATCTTACACTTCCCCACCATACTATCCTCCACCTCCACACCCAAACCCTTACTTCAAGCCACCTTACACACCATATTACCCCCCTTACCACTACCCATACCCACCTACAAACACATTTCCCTACAACACACCTCCACAAACCTGCTCACCCCAACTTCCAACAAACACACCTCCACCCACCCAAACCAGACCTGACATACCAAACCACCAGGGGCACCATAATTTTAGTGAACCTCAGCTCCGTACACCTCATGTGGAGCTTCCAACATTCCAAGGTGACAACCCCAAGGCATGGATTTTAGAATGTGACGACATTTTCACCTTGGTGGGCATTGCAGCAGAGCAAGAGGACAAGCAAAAAACTTGGCTCAGTAGCTCTAGCCTAGCACTGTAGCAAATGTCTTGGTCTGAATTATGCCAAGTACTCCTGGACAGGTTTCCTGATAACCACACCCCTGATCCTATAGAACAATTGCAACATCTGAAACAAACAACAACAGTGGACCATTACATCAACAATTATGAGAAATGGATGACAATGATGAAACGAGGTTGCACCTATCTTCCACCAAAATTCTTTGTTGATCGATTCATCAGCGATCTGAAGGACACTATCAAGCATATAGTTCAGTGTCAAAAACCTAACACACTGCTTTCAGCTTACTGGTATGCCCGGCTATATGAAAAATCCTAATTGTCCATGACACGCTGGCCTCCTCAGCTCCAACAACAAAATCATCTTCTAGCATGACACCTGCCTGCTCCTGACCCCAAAAACAGAGAAGGCCTAGCAAGACAGAGAGAACCCAGGAAATGCTAGTATTGTCCTGAGAATTGGGCACCTGGCCATAGGTGTCAACCAATGCAAAGAGCTCTCAACGCCATACAAATGCAGGGAAATTCAAATGATGAAGATCTTTAAGAACACCTTCCAATAGTACAACACCTTGATGGGGCAGAATCAGAGGAACAACCAGCTATACCACCTCAGCAAGCACAAGCCGACAGACTGGTAAACATCTCTTTAGCTGCATACAATGGCATTCCTAGTGATTCTACAATATCACTCTTATTGGCTATTAAAGGAGCACAAGAATTAGCACTGGCTGACACTGGAAGTACTAACACATTCTTAGATTACAAATTGCAGTGAAACACAATATTGCTATGGAAGTAGTACAAGCCAGGAAGGTAACAGTAGCAGGTGGAGGCACACTAATTTCAGAGGCAATTGCAAGAAACTGTACCTTCTTCATTGATAATCAGCCTTTCACTGCTGATTTCTGGATACTTCAACTTCAGGGATCATATATTATCTTAGGGGTGAACTGGTTTAAACTTTACAATCCAGTGACATTTGATTTCCTTGCAAGAACAGTAACCATTTCAAATGGAGCAACTACCTACACCTTCAGAGACCACTTACTGCCAGCTGAACAATTACACATCTCCTCAGATGAATGTGCTAAATTGTTACAGCAGGGCGCTTCTGGCTATATGCTTCTGCCCTCTGAAGACGACACCAATGAATCAGCTGAGAAAAACCCAGTTCTGCCTCTAGAGGCACTACAGGCTGTTTTAACTAAATTTCAAGATATCTTTGCTCCACCAACTGGACTGTCTCCTCATAGGGACTCTGATCATCAAATTCCATTAATTCCTGGGGCAACACCACCCAACATTAGACCATTGATGCGGCACGGTGTTGATGATGTAAGTCACCGTCCAGTTGGGAACCCCAAGAGGAAGGTATGATGAGCACAGCAGCAAGTTTTTCCCTCAGTAAGAAACCAAGGTTTGTCAGTCCAGGAAAAAGCCAAACTCTAGAAGGTTATACTGGCTAGCTTAGTGACACTCCAACAAGGGCGCCATTTACGATACTTATTAGCGCGTCTTCAACTAGTAGTGATACGGATCAACGTGATCCGAAGGGGTTTTAGGCCCAATCTTTCACGGCGATCGATAGAACAGCAAGATAGCAAAAGAGAACTCAATCTGAAATAGATCAAACTGATCTCTCTTCAATTCCTTGCGTTAAAACTGACCAGAATCAATTCCCACGCATGGCATAACATCAGATCTCAAAGATCAGCAATCAAACACACCGATATGTGCCCCCAAACATTGGGACTTTTCTGGTCTCTTTCTTAGCTCAAAAATAACAAATCTCCGATACAATGGCTGCTGCCATAACCCTATATGGGTGACTCCGAACGCTACTTTGGCTGGGCTAGGCCCCATACCAAACTAAAAGCCCAAATGGCCAAAACACACTTGATTTTGGACAGGCCCAAAATCATCACACACAAATAAAACCAAACTGAAATAAAAACATGACACAAACTTAATTAAAATAGAACACCTAAATATCTTTGGCTGCAGCGCCTCGGCGAACATGAAACTCCATTGGAGGTGTACGAAAGTTGGGCTTCACTTTATCTTATGGAGGCACTTCAAAGCAGAATTGTCCAAGCTTCAGAACATAAGGAGGTGGTAAAATATTAGGAGTAGTAGCTATGCTCCCCTTATCATCCCCCCCCCCAAACTTGAAAGAAACCGTCCTCGGTTTCACCTGAATGTGTTGGACCTTTTTCTGTGTAGCAACCACGTCCACTTTGATATCCTTATCGAGCATAGGCTGCAACACATGACGCTTCCCCTTATGCCACAAGGAATAAACATTGGACCTGCCTTCATGAGTGGAACCCCTATCAAATTGCCACGGTCGTCCTAGCAGCACATGACATGCATCCATAGGCAAAACATCACAGATCACTGTGTCGTCATAATTACCTACTGAAAATTTCAGGCGCACCTTATGTGTGACTTTCAGCTTCCCTGAATTATACAACCACTCAACACAATGTGGCTGCGGGTGCTTCCATGTAGGCAATGATAGAGAATCCACCAAACTCTTGCTAACAACATTTGTGTAGCTGCCACCATCAATAATCAGTTTGCAAGTGGTGTCCTTGACGATGCATTGGGTCTGAAATATATTCCAGCGCTGCCCTTGGTCGGGTATGCGATCTTCTGGTATGCGTTGCACCATTAGATTTTTTAAATTTGCAGCAAGTTCATACCCATCCACGATCACTTCAAGATTTTCCTCAGATTCCTCACTTGATGACGCATCAGCTTTCTCATCATCACTAGCAGAAACATAGCCATCATGTGTGAGCATCACCCTTTTTCTATTAGGGCAATCACGCTTCATGTGTCCTCGTCCTCCACAAGTAAAACACTCAATGTTTGCGGTGGACTGCGTAGATGCAGTTTTGGACACTCCAGATTTGGGTGCCTCGCTATGAGCAACACTATTAGAGCGTGTAGAAGGTGTCGTCTTAACACTAGGACCAGCAGCCTCGGTATGGGATCGATGCCATGAATGTGCAGGGGCTGCAGCTTGGCGTCGTTTGAGTTGTTGCTCGGCACACTCAGCCTGGTGCACAAGGTCTTCAATATTATAGTAGACTACCATCTCCACACGATCTTGCACCTCAACATTCAGACCATTGAAGAACCTCGATATCATGGCCTCGGGGTCCTCTGTAGTTCCTGTATGTATCATTAGCAACTCCATCTCCTTGTAGTATGCATCAACAGACATATTTGCTTGAGTAAGCCGCTGCAGTTTATGGTACATCTCTCGCTTGTAATGTTCAGGAACAAAACAACGTCGCATGAGTTCTTTCATACCTC
This sequence comes from Dactylis glomerata, assembly GCA_007115705.1. Classification (NCBI taxonomy): domain Eukaryota; kingdom Viridiplantae; phylum Streptophyta; class Magnoliopsida; order Poales; family Poaceae; genus Dactylis; species Dactylis glomerata. The sequence continues at coordinate 14,847,755 of QXEO01000553.1, forward strand.
TCCATGATGTTGGGCGATTGGGCATACGCAAAATTTGGCTCCACCAAATCAGTACATAACCAGAGAACTCAATAGCAGCAAGTTGAATCTTCTTCTCCTCGGTGTAATGGTGGGCTGCAAAAATATGATTCATGCACATCTCCCACTCCAAATAATCCTCAGGACTGCCTGCGTCAGAGAATGGTGGTATCGAAATTTTAACACGCCCAATACCATCATCCAAAGCATGAACAACACGGCCTCGATCAACAGGAAAAATACGAACAGGAGCTGCACGGCGAGCATCAAAGTGAGGCTGTCGTGGCGCATAACCAACATCATCCTCAAAATCAGCAGCAACACCTCCATGTACCGGTGAAACGGGATGGCGAGCCAGAACATCAACATGTCCATCTCGTTGTGGTGGCACATCCTGTAGTGGAGCACTAGGATGGGGCTCTTCTCGCACCAACGGATTAATAAGATTATCGGTCAAAGCATCGAGCCTATTAGTGATGGCCTCTAATTTGCTATTTAATCTCTCCTCCAAAGCATCTGTACAGTCCTTGATGTACACACATGTGTTATCCAAACCAGCACGGACATTATCGGCGAGATCATCTGCATACACCGGAAAGGTAACCTCCTTTGCCTTTGAGGCTGCACCAGCAGAATTTTCAGCAATAATAGAACCAGACATCTTCAGAAAATTACGCAAAAGCAGCAAACATGCGGGGAAAAAATTGAACTAAAGCAGGAACGCCTGGGGCCAGACGCTCTCTGCTCCCAAGCGAGCGCGGCCAGGGATGCCGATGCCAAGTCCCTCGCTTGACCACAGAGCAAGTCTGGGGTCGGGCGTCCCGGGCGGTTGCAGTCAGTATGCGATAGCTGTTTTCGGCTTTGCTTTTCTAATTGCTGACTTGAACTGAAACCGATCAAGGAAAACAACCAAGGAAACCAAACGAATCTACACTTTTCAATGCTGGGAACAAGATCACGTGGCCCTTCCAAGTAAACAAATCAGCTGGATGAAGAACTTGGCAACACAAAAGCCAAATCTGATCTGCAGTTCACATACTAAATCAATCAGCAGTAGTAAGCAGGCAGAAGTCTATTTCCTTGTAATGATGAAAATAGAATCCTCATATACGTGAATTTCTAGTCAATCCTGATCTCTTTCCTTCAAAAAGACAAACAAACTGATTCGGTTTTCAACACCAAAGCACGTGCTCCAAACTGATTCAGCCCAATGATGTGAGTACTACTCGAGGACCAAGTAGAAACAGAAAACGAGAATTTCAAATCAACTGAATCTTCTAAGTCTGTCTCCTGGTCCGATGTAAACTGATCCAACAGAGCGTCCAATAGTAGGCACCTTCGGCCGGCAGAACCAAAACAAACGGCAGCGATCCGATCTACCGTAGAGGGAAAATAATACCCTAACGCCTCCAGCAGACCAGACCAACACAACAGATCAAACAAACACCGGTGTCTTTCAGATCGCCTCTGGTAACAACTCTTTTCAGTAGATGATCAAACTTCAGCAGAGCTCAGCAAAAATTCGCCGTGAGAAACCCGACAAATCTGATACCAAGATGATACGGATCAACGTGATCCGAAGGGGTTTTAGGCCCAATCTTTCACGGCGATCGATAGAACAGCAAGATAGCAAAAGAGAACTCAATCTAAAATAGATCAAACTGATCTCTCTTGAATTCCTCGCGTTAAAACTGACCGGAATCAATTCCCACGCATGGCATAACATCAGATCTCAAAGATCAGCAATCAAACACACCGATATGCGCCCCCAAACATTGGGACTTTTCTGGTCTCTTTCTTAGCTCAAAAATAACAAATCTCCGATACAATGGCGGCTGCCATAACCCTATATGGGTGACTCCGAACGCTACTTTGGCTGGGCTAGGCCCCATACCAAACTAAAAGCCCAAATGGCCAAAACACACTTGATTTTGGACAGGCCCAAAACCATCACACACAAATAAAACCAAGCTGAAACTTAATTAAAATAGAACACCTAAATATCTTTGGCTGCAGCGCCTCGGCGAACATGAAACTCCATTGGAGGTGTACGAAAGTTGGGCTTCACATCATCTTGTGGAGGCACTTCAAAGCAGAATTGTCCAAGCTTCAGAACATAAGGAGGTGGTAAAATATTAGGAGTAGTAGCTATGCTCCCCTTATCAAGTAGCAACGCGGAACCTACACACAACACAACCAAATACTTTGCTCCCAACTTACGATGAGGTTGTCAATCTCACCGGTTTGCTGTAAACAAAGGAATGAGCATATCAAGTGGAAAACAGTAGTATGCGAGAAAGTAAACAGTGCGAGTAAAGTAAACAGGTGATAGCAATATAAAGGAAATAGGACCAGGGTCCACAGTTCACTAGTGGTGTCTCTCCATAAGATAAATAACACATGCTGGGTAAACAAATTACAGTTGGGCAATTGATAGAATAAAGACAACTTGATATGTCAAGAGGATCACTATGAGATTTACTCTGGGCATTACAACAAGATACATAGACCACCATCCAACTGCATCTATGACTAATAATCCACTTGTGGCGAATCAATCTGAGAACTCCACAAGTATTAAGTTGCGAACAATAGATAACTGCATTAAGCAAAGTGTGTAATGTAAACAAAGCATATGCCCTCGAGCATATGAATGTTATTTTCCCCCTAGTGGCAACAGCACATCTACAACCTTAGAGGTTTTTGTCACTCCCCCAGATTAAATAGAGGCATGAACCCACTATCGAGCATAAATACCCCCTCTTGGAGTCAGTAGCAACTACTCGGCCAAGATAGCTACTAACAACGGAGAGCATGCAAGATCATAGATAACATAGAGATAACATAAGATAATATTCAGCACATCAACTCAATCATAACACCAATATTCATCAGATCCCAACAAACACAACATGTAGAATTACATAACGGTGATCTCGATCATGTAAGGCAGCTCACGAGATCTAAACATGAAGCACATGGTGGAGAAGACAACCATCTAGCTACTGCTATGGACCCATAGTCCAAGGTAGACTACTCACTCATCGCGTCGGAGGCAAGCATGGCGATGAAGAAGACCTCCGGTGGCGATTCCCCTCTCCGGCAGGGTGCCGGGAAGAGCTTCTAGACCCTCCCGATCTCGGGTCGACGACGGCAGTGGATCGCGACGTGTTTCTAGAAAATTGATCGGGTCCTTAGGTTTTTCCCGTCGGGGGGACTTTATAGGCGAAGGGGCAGCGTCAGAAGTGGACCAGGTGGGGCTCACCATAGGGCGGCGCGGCCAGGCCCTGGACCGTGCCCCCTGGTGGTGAGACCACCCCTGGCTCCGTTCCATCTCCTCTTCGGTTCTCTAGAAGCTTCAGTAAATTTCTGGATGTTCGGCTTTTGTTTCGTCCAATTCTGAGAATATTTCCTGTGTAACTTTCTGAAACACAAAAACAACATCTCGTTGATGTCTACGCACTTCTATTCTTGTAGACACTTGTTGGGCCTCCAAGTGCAGAGGTTTGTAGAACAGCAGCAAGTTTCCCTTAAGTGGATCACCCAAGGTTTATCGAACTCAGGGAGGAAGAGGTCAAAGCTATCCCTCTCAAGCAACCCTGCAATTACGATACAGAAAGTCTCTTGTGTCCCCAACACACCCAATACACTTGTCAGATGTATAGGTGCACTAGTTCGGCGAAGAGATAGTGAAATACAAGTGGTATAGATGATTATAAGTAGCAAACGTGATGTGAAATAAATATCGCTGCGAGCAAACAAGTAACAAAATAGCAAGTAATTGGTGTGCAATGCTTGGAAACAAGGCCTAGGGATCATACTTTCACTAGTGGACACACTCCCAACAATATAACATGAATGAACAAATAAATAACTCCTCTTCACTATGGTACTCTGAATTACTCTCCTATTGAATAACACTAATCATTGTGTAGTGGCTACAGAAGCACCCCTTAAAGTTCATCAAGTACTTGACAAACACCACTCATAGAGTTATCCAAATCAGATCACAACTCAAGATAGATATCATTGCAACTTAGACCAAGTACTAACACGGTGCACACACTATCACCATTACACCATGAAAGGAGGAATAGATCACTCAAACTATCATAGCAATAATTATTCTCATAATCCACAAGAGATCACAATCATAGCCTAAACCAAGTACCACCATGATGCACGCACTGTCACCGTTACACCATGGCAGGAGGAATAGATTACTTTAACAATCACCACTAGAGTACACATAATATCTGAATAATAACATCTACTTGTTCAACATGATACAAAGCTCACAATCACATAAAGATCACATCATGGGAGAGAGAGGTGAACCACATAGCTACCGGTAGAGCCCTCAGCCCCGGGGATGAACTACTCCCTCCTCATCATAGGAGACAGCAAGGTTGATGGAGATGGCGGTGAGGTCAATGGAGATGGCGGAGACGGCGATGGAGACCGATGGAGATGGCTCCGGGGGCACTTCCCCGTCCCGGCAGGGTGCCGGAACAGAGACTTCTGTCCCCCGAAATTCGTCAACGGTGGCGGCGGAGCTGCGGAACTGTTTCTGGAAAATTGCCGACTCCTTTAGGGTTTTCCGTCCCCGAGGCTTCTTATAGGCGAAGGGGCGATGTCAGGAGTGGCCCCAGGCCTCCTCACACTAGGGTGGCGCGGCCAGGGCCTGGGCCGCGCCAGCCCTGTGTGAGGATGGCCTGTGGCCCCTCTCCTTCCTCTCTTCGGATGTCTGGATGCTCCCGGGAAAAATAAGACTTCTGGCTCTGGTTTCGTCCAATTCCGAGAATATTTCCTGTGTATCACTTCTGAAACACAAAAACAGCAGAAAACAGGGAACTGGCACTGTGGCAACTCGTTAATAGGTTAGTTCCGGAAAATGCATAAAAGTGCCACGAAGTGTAACGAAACAATATGCAAATGGTGTAAAAACAAGCATGGAGCATCAAAAATTATAGATACGTTGGAGATATCAGAGATGTCATTTTCTAACGACCATGCTAACTAAGGTCTCCTAAGGTCATGGTAATCCTGATACCAAACTTGTGATATCAGAGATGTCATTTTCTAACGACCATGCTAACTAGGGTTTCCTAGAGTCAGCCTAGGCTCTGATACCAACTTGTGACGACCTCAAATTTGATAACAAATTCGAAGTGCCCGTTATGCAATCCATCGCAATCCCAGAATCATTGTTGCGATTTACATAACGTAGTTGATATCATAGTCATAGACATTAATAGTAAATAAAGGGGATTACATAGGTGGTCGCACAGACCAAACCTTACATTACATCAACATGCAGCGGAATAACACTTTGGGTCCATATTGTCAAGCTTCAACCGCACAGGCAAAGCAGACAGTAGGAAACGAGCCTAATTCACAAAGCCGTCAATGAGTCCTTCCTTCTTGATCTTGCTCCTTCAAGTCTAGCCAAGTTGATAGCCAGGGACACAGCCATGAGTACATTGGATGCACTCGCAAACCATCTTATAAACAAAGTGATGAGAGAGATATGCATGGTTGATATGGTGGACTAAGCACTAAGTTTATTTGCAAAAGCTAGTTTTATTTCCAAGAATATTCATTGGTAGAAAAGAAGTTTAGTTCTCTAAGTTCAAACTAAAGAGGAACTTCAATTGTGTCAACATCATGGTCAAGTCAAGTCAATTCAGTTCATGTCATTCACCAAGTTTACCCTTGTTATTATTATTCTTGACAAAAGCCAGGTAGAGTTTGCCAACCGTCCATGACCGAGGACTCGGCTATTCGAATAGTTTGAAAACCTCTGCAGAGGGGTACACTTTCCCCACAAGATTCGATACATCTGCCGGGAGAAATCCACGGTTCGCCATACACAAAGGTATGCGGGGTTCAGATAATCAAACAAAACCTTTCACTTGCTCATCCTAGTATAGGATCCTTCCCTAGAGCCCGGGATACGGAACCCCGCTCCGGCGCCTCTAGTTCTGCCCATCCCGGGTACCGAGTTAGTGGAATCCACCTGGTCAAGAAGTATCCGCCCGTGGAGTCCTTCCATGAAGATTTGATGCAAGACCTCCCATACTAAGATAAACAAGCTACGGATTAAGCCCCTTCCCATATAGGGGTAAAGTGGTTGTACGGTATAATTGGCACCCATGTACATCACTCGTTGTCAATTGAGAAATACATTTCATAGTTCTTAGTCAAGATTATTTTCTTTCATAAAGCCATCATATAGGAGCAATCTCCCATTTCAAGTTTCCAGTTCAAGTTACCCTTTTCAAATGGGGTTCCTCCAGAGATAGCATCAACTTTTATTAGCGACTAAGCAACTACATGGAGTGATAGTACTACTAACTAGGGTTGGATAAACTCAGCTTGATGCTCTTGATAATCAAGACCTCCATATACTTCTATCATTCTACTCTAGCAATTCAATCATGCAATTTACTTCAAACAAGTAGAATGCAATATTAAAACTAGGCATGGGGAGTATGAGTCAAAAGATGGCTTGCCTGGCTTGGCAAAGTCAAAATAGTCTTCATCTTCATCTTTGATTGATTGATCTCCAGCTCCATTTCTTGGTTGACTTCGGGATCCATTCTCCTTACTCTCATTGTCGTCTAATCGTCGAAAATCAAATAAGCATACAATCACCACACAATTTACAAGCAACACATACTCAAGCAAATAAGGATACTTGGGGTAAGGGGAGCGATCTAGGTAGTCTATGGAGAGGTTTCGAAGATAATTGAGTCCATATGGATGGGTTATTTGTTTCTTGTATCTAAGTAGGGTTCATTGATTTGGAACCATGAAATATCTCATATAAGTCTTTATTGACCAAGGTTGTGGACTACAAGTAGATATTTAGGATTAGGGTTTACCCAAGGTGGTTTCATAATTTAAAGTCTTATTTTCAATTACTTGTTCGATTTCTAGTTTGCAAACATTTAGTGATCAAGTTTGAATCTATAAGTGCAATATATTAATCCTAGTTGACTTGGATCAGGGGCTATAGATTAATATTTAGAAATGTGGTTGATTCGAATTGGTTTCATATCATTTCCATAATTTGAGATAGGTGTGCAAGTTTGAGTTTCTAATTACTACTATGTAGTATTAAATTTCCAAATACTTCCTACAAGCTCACATGGACTAAGATCAATATCTATAGATAGTTATTTGGAAATGTGGTTTAACCATAAAGGTTCCATAAAAATTTCGATTATAGAATTGAGTGTAATAAAATCCTATATGGCAAATGCTTATTTAACCACATGGGTAAATAGCATTTGATTTAAAAGGTTCAAAAATGAGGTCTAATGCTACAGGAAGATGGGTATCACTAATTATGAATTTCTAGAGTTGGATTTATATTTTTAGGAATTTTATTTGAATTGATATGAATTTTCTAAGGTGAAAAAGCTCCTGTTTTGTTATTTTTACTGCAACCATTCTGTAAATATAATTGGGTTGAAACCACTTTTAATGGATAGCTTATGTTCTAAGGTTTCCAGAACATTTTCATTTGTTAAATTTGAGTCGGTAGAACTCCGGGAAAATTGAATCTAAGCAAGCATCTGAAAACTATTTCGAAAATTTGCAAATTCGAAATAACTCCCCCTTTTTTTTTTACCTGGGCCGGACACACCAGCTAAACTGGGCCAGCCCACACTACTACCTGCGGGGAGAGAGCCAGAGATGGGGAAAAAAAGGGCCAAACGGGCTGACCAAGGGGGCCCGCCTGCCCAGAACTTAAAGCGAACCGGTATGCTCGGGGTTTTCTTCCCCGAGACAGAGGGCGTGCTCACCGGCGGCTGCTGGGAAGAGGACGGCGCTGGGGGGCGGCGTAGAGGAAGGAGAGGGCGGCGATGAAGTAGCAGAAAAGGTTGCACGTCTCCTCCTCCTCCGCCTAGTACAGACGGACACTCGAGAGGAGGTCGGGAACGCCGGGAACGGGCGGATGCCCTGGCGGTTATCTGCAGGGATGGCGTCGCCGGCGAGCTCGAACGGTGAAGAAGGAGATCAGGAAAGGATGTCTGGGAGGTTCGTGGGAGTGGGGTGAGTTCCATGGCGAGATCCCAGGTGCCTTTTATAGGCCGAAGTGGTCGGGGCGCGGGGTGACCAGAGGTGGGGGTCCGGCGGCGTGCGTCGGTCTCCGGCGGGCGCGGGGGCTTTGGAGGCGTGCTGGCGGGTGCGGCTGTGCACTGTGGACATGTCGCGCGCGTGCTGGCGTGCTAGAGGGGACAGGGGACAGGGGACGCTGTAGATCAGCAGTGGCAACAAGTGGCTCAGATGCCCACCAGGTGTTTGATGAAAAGTCCGCAAGAAGTCAAAGTTTGAATTTTCGAAATTTTCAATTTGGGTTGGTCAAGATATTGGATAAGGACTCCAAAGATATTTTTGTTATGAAGAAATAACAAGTTTTGCAAAAATTTATATTTCAAACTTGGGTATTGTTGCTGTTTCAGATTCAAACTTTAGCTCAAGTTTGAGTGATGCTCCAGTTTGAATTTTTGGTGGATCTTTGTTGGTTGAGTTAGTCCATAACTTGGTTAAGCTCAACTAACAGGCCAAACATGAAGGTGATTCACAGATTTCTTAATATAAGTGTCCAAAGTAGGGTAGTGGTTAACTTTTTCTAGATCATCTTTTCTTCTCTTTTTCTTTATTTCTCTTGCTTCTGGTTCTTTTGATCTTTGTGGTTCTTCTCTAATGCTTCTATTGGGTAAGTTTGAATTAACTAATCATTGCACAATAAATTAAAAACCACATGAAATCATAGAACACATGTATTTAAAAATACTATGCATGCATGCACTATGAGTGAGAAAGATTTAATTGGTCCAAAAGTGTTGGTTTTCTTGGAGATGAGAGGGAGTTGGGAAATGACATCTTATTTGAATTCAAACTTTGGTAGAAATTTGAATAGGGTTCCAAGTTGATTTTTGTTTCAAACTTTATTGTATTTGATTCTTTGTAACTTGTTCTTAGTTGTGGTGGAGAGATGCATGATGGTAGAGTTCAAATATTGCTTAATATATAAGGGCAAAGTGGTGTAATCAGTAATTTTGTTAAGATCACTACTTCCTCTTTTCTTACTTAGGTTTTTGTGTTGCGGTTTAGTTTTCTTGATTCTTTTCTATTCGTTTGTGATTGCTTGACTTAATTTTTGGTTTGGCCATTGACCCAAATGGGTTTAGCATGTAACCATACACCAAATTTAATAGTTAGAAAACTATTTCAATTTAACAAAAACCTTTATTTAAAACTTTGGGCTCAAAGGATTTGTTTTACAACCCTTCTCAATCTCTTTTTATTTGAAGCATGGGAGCAAATGCTCAAATTCGCAAGTTTTAAAAGACAATAAATTAATCTTGTATTCAAAATAAAAGTTTTTGTTGTCTCCAAAATTTGGTATTTTAATAAATCCATTTATTTCTATTTCCCAAAAATTTGGGTTGTTACAATCTTCCCCCCTTAAAAAGAATCTCGTCCCGAGATTCACAAGTTAAGATTGAGATGGATTGAGAATTGAGATTACTAGATAAGAGATAGAGTGTATATTGATTCCTATCAAGATAGAAAGATTGGGTACACCCACAATGTGATAAGGCCATGGTCCAAAAACACATATTCATCAATCACATAGCATTTTCAACAAACAATCAGACATTTCAAAAACAAAATATTTTAGGTTTAAACCATAGAACTTCATAAAACAAGGTCTTGTGGATTATAGGTCTGGTTTCACAAAGAGATAAAACAAGACTACTAGTATGAAACTAAGGTGGCTCCAGCTTCTTGATGACTTGTGTTCCAAAATCTTGATCCAACTTGTTCATACTACTTTGTAACTAGGAGCAACTTCGGGGGTACACGGCTGGTTCGTGATGGTTGATTTCCTTCTCTTCGTGCCTTCAGGTTGTGAGAGTTGCTTCGGGGTCTTCCGGAAAGGTTTCTTCCTTCTCCTGCAGATGTTGAGGTTATCTTCACTAGTAATGGGTTTTCGATTACGGGTCGTAGATGACAGGGAAAGTTTTCAAAATGTTTCTCACATGGGGTTGGTAATTTTCAGAGTTTATTGTGGGTTAGAAAGACAAATATTTTTTTGAATAAACAAGATGTTGGGATGGTGACTACGGGTTGCCGGATGGCATATGAGCAACACATCTCAAAACAAATCAACCATTCAAACACACAAGGCAGTAATCACACTTAGTACTCGTGAGGTAAGGGTAGCTCAATCACAACAACTGAGCATTTCCTATAAGTCCTATGGGCCAGGGTTGCTAAGATCTTCATCAGTTCTGATCACTCTTGATTTGCTCATGAAGTATTTATGTCGCAGGGTTGACCCTTGTTGGAAGATTTCTGGATGAGGTGAAGAGTCTCTCTTTCGATGGTAGCGGTCGTAGTTGACATCCAAGGTTGAAGTCTTGAAAAATATTGAGTCCCTCATCTTTTGATTCAAAAGTCCTTCGGTCTTAGGTTGGTATATCGTCCATAGTCTATATTTGAAGTAGATGAGGAATAGAGTAAAACAACTCTTTGAAAAGCCTTTGTAATTAAAGAGGTAAATAAATTCTTTGTCAAAATCTCTTGAGAGTATAAGTTGAGAGTGTAAGATATTTGAAGTGAATAAGATGGGAGTATAAGTTGGGCTTTGGGTACCAAAGCAAATAAATTTCTTTTGTAGAAATAAGTTTTTGTCAACATATCACTTTCTTAGCTAACGACCATGCTAACTAAGGTCTCCTAAGGTCATGGTAATCCTGATACCAAACTTGTGATATCAGAGATGTCATTTTCTAACGACCATGCTAACTAGGGTTTCCTAGAGTCAGCCTAGGCTCTGATACCAACTTGTGACGACCTCAAATTTGATAACAAATTCGAAGTGCCCGTCATGCAATCCATCGCAATCCCAGAATCATTGTTGCGATTTACATAACGTAGTTGATATCATAGTCATAGACATTAATAGTAAATAAAGGGGATTACATAGGTGGTCGCACAGACTAAACCTTACATTACATCAACATGCAGCGGAATAACACTTTGGGTCCATATTGTCAAGCTTCAACCGCACAGGCAAAGCAGACAGTAGGAAACGAGCCTAATTCGCAAAGCCGTCAATGAGTCCTTCCTTCTTGATCTTGCTCCTTCAAGTCTGGCCAAGTTGATAGCCAGGGACACAGCCATGAGTACATTGGATGCACTCGCAAACCATCTTATAAACAAAGTGATGAGAGAGATATGCATGGTTGATATGGTGGACTAAGCACTAAGTTTATTTGCAAAAGCTAGTTTTATTTCCAAGAATATTCATTGGTAGAAAAGAAGTTTAGTTCTCTAAGTTCAAACTAAAGAGGAACTTCAATTGTGTCAACATCATGGTCAAGTCAAGTCAATTCAGTTCATGTCATTCACCAAGTTTACCCTTGTTATTTTTATTCTTGACAAAAGCCAGGTAGAGTTTGCCAACCGTCCATGACCGAGGACTCGGCTATTCGAATAGTTTGAAACCTCTGCAGAGGGGTACACTTTCCCCACAAGATTCGATACATCTGCCGGGAGAAATCCACGGTTCGCCATACACAAAGGTATGCGGGGTTCAGATAATCAAACAAAACCTTTCACTTGCTCATCCTAGTATAGGATCCTTCCCTAGAGCCCGGGATACGGAACCCCGCTCCGGCGCCTCTAGTTCTGCCCATCCCGGGTACCGGGTTAGTGGAATCCACCTGGTCAAGAAGTATCCGCCCGTGGAGTCCTTCCATGAAGATTTGATGCAAGACCTCCCATACTAAGATAAACAAGCTACGGATTAAGCCCCTTCCCATATAGGGGTAAAGTGGTTGTACGGTATAATTGGCACCCATGTACATCACTCGTTGTCAATTGAGAAATACATTTCATAGTTCTTAGTCAAGATTATTTTCTTTCATAAAGCCATCATATAGGAGCAATCTCCCATTTCAAGTTTCCAGTTCAAGTTACCCTTTTCAAATGGGGTTCCTCCAGAGATAGCATCAACTTTTATTAGCGACTAAGCAACTACATGGAGTGATAGTACTACTAACTAGGGTTGGATAAACTCAGCTTGATGCTCTTGATAATCAAGACCTCCATATACTTCTATCATTCTACTCTAGCAATTCAATCATGCAATTTACTTCAAACAAGTAGAATGCAATATTAAAACTAGGCATGGGGAGTATGAGTCAAAAGATGGCTTGCCTGGCTTGGCAAAGTCAAAATAGTCTTCATCTTCATCTTTGATTGATTGATCTCCATCTCCATTTCTTGGTTGACTTCGGGATCCATTCTCCTTACTCTCATTGTCGTCTAATCGTCGAAAATCAAATAAGCATACAATCACCACACAATTTACAAGCAACACATACTCAAGCAAATAAGGATACTTGGGGTAAGGGGAGCGATCTAGGTAGTCTATGGAGAGGTTTCGAAGATAATTGAGTCCATATGGATGGGTTATTTGTTTCTTGTATCTAAGTAGGGTTCATTGATTTGGAACCATGAAATATCTCATATAAGTCTTTATTGACCAAGGTTGTGGACTACAAGTAGATATTTAGGATTAGGGTTTACCCAAGGTGGTTTCATAATTTAAAGTCTTATTTTCAATTACTTGTTCGATTTCTAGTTTGCAAACATTTAGTGATCAAGTTTGAATCTATAAGTGCAATATATTAATCCTAGTTGACTTGGATCAGGGGCTATAGATTAATATTTAGAAATGTGGTTGATTCGAATTGGTTTCATATCATTTCTATAATTTGAGATAGGTGTGCAAGTTTGAGTTTCTAATTACTACTATGTAGTATTAAATTTCCAAATACTTCCTACAAGCTCACATGGACTAAGATCAATATCTATAGATAGTTATTTGGAAATGTGGTTTAACCATAAAGGTTCCATAAAAATTTCGATTATAGAATTGAGTGTAATAAAATCCTATATGGCAAATGCTTATTTAACCACATGGGTAAATAGCATTTGATTTAAAAGGTTCAAAAATGAGGTCTAATGCTACAGGAAGATGGGTATCACTAATTATGAATTTCTAGAGTTGGATTTATATTTTTAGGAATTTTATTTGAATTGATATGAATTTTCTAAGGTGAAAAAGCTCCTGTTTTGTTATTTTTACTGCAACCATTCTGTAAATCTAATTGGGTTGAAACCACTTTTAATGGATAGCTTATGTTCTAAGGTTTCCAGAACATTTTCATTTGTTAAATTTGAGTCGGTAGAACTCCGGGAAAATTGAATCTAAGCAAGCATCTGAAAACTATTTCGAAAATTTGCAAATTCGAAATAACTCCCCCTTTTTTTTTACCTGGGCCAGACACACCAGCTAAACTGGGCCAGCCCACACTACTACCTGCGGGGAGAGAGCCAGAGATGGGGAAAAAAAAGGGCCAAACGGGCTGACCAAGGGGGCCCGCCTGCCCAGAACTTAAAGCGAACCGGTATGCTCGGGGTTTTCTTCCCCGAGACAGAGGGCGTGCTCACCGGCGGCTGCTGGGAAGAGGACGGCGCTGGGGGGCGGCGTAGAGGAAGGAGAGGGCGGCGATGAAGTAGCAGAAAAGGTTGCACGTCTCCTCCTCCTCCGCCTAGTACAGACGGACACTCGAGAGGAGGTCGGGAACGCCGGGAACGGGCGGATGCCCTGGCGGTTATCTGCAGGGACGGCGTCGCCGGCGAGCTCGAACGGTGAAGAAGGAGATCAGGAAAGGATGTCTGGGAGGTTCGTGGGAGTGGGGTGAGTTCCATGGCGAGATCCCAGGTGCCTTTTATAGGCCGAAGTGGTCGGGGCGCGGGGTGACCAGAGGTGGGGGTCCGGCGGCGTGCGTCGGTCTCCGGCGGGCGCGGGGGCTTTGGAGGCGTGCTGGCGGGTGCGGCTGTGCACTGTGGACATGTCGCGCGCGTGCTGGCGTGCTAGAGGGGACAGGGGACAGGGGACGCTGTAGATCAGCAGTGGCAACAAGTGGCTCAGATGCCCACCAGGTGTTTGATGAAAAGTCCGCAAGAAGTCAAAGTTTGAATTTTCGAAATTTTCAATTTGGGTTGGTCAAGATATTGGATAAGGACTCCAAAGATATTTTTGTTATGAAGAAATAACAAGTTTTGCAAAAATTTATATTTCAAACTTGGGTATTGTTGCTGTTTCAGATTCAAACTTTAGCTCAAGTTTGAGTGATGCTCCAGTTTGAATTTTTGGTGGATCTTTGTTGGTTGAGTTAGTCCATAACTTGGTTAAGCTCAACTAACAGGCCAAACATGAAGGTGATTCACAGATTTCTTAATATAAGTGTCCAAAGTAGGGTAGTGGTTAACTTTTTCTAGATCATCTTTTCTTCTCTTTTTCTTTATTTCTCTTGCTTCTGGTTCTTTTGATCTTTGTGGTTCTTCTCTAATGCTTCTATTGGGTAAGTTTGAATTAACTAATCATTGCACAATAAATTAAAAACCACATGAAATCATAGAACACATGTATTTAAAAATACTATGCATGCATGCACTATGAGTGAGAAAGATTTAATTGGTCCAAAATTGTTGGTTTTCTTGGAGATGAGAGGGAGTTGGGAAATGACATCTTATTTGAATTCAAACTTTGGTAGAAATTTGAATAGGGTTCCAAGTTGATTTTTGTTTCAAACTTTATTGTATTTGATTCTTTGTAACTTGTTCTTAGTTGTGGTGGAGAGATGCATGATGGTAGAGTTCAAATATTGCTTAATATATAAGGGCAAAGTGGTGTAATCAGTAATTTTGTTAAGATCACTACTTCCTCTTTTCTTACTTAGGTTTTTGTGTTGCGGTTTAGTTTTCTTGATTCTTTTCTATTCGTTTGTGATTGCTTGACTTAATTTTTGGTTTGGCCATTGACCCAAATGGGTTTAGCATGTAACCATACACCAAATTTAATAGTTAGAAAACTATTTCAATTTAACAAAAACCTTTATTTAAAACTTTGGGCTCAAAGGATTTGTTTTACAACCCTTCTCAATCTCTTTTTATTTGAAGCATGGGAGCAAATGCTCAAATTCGCAAGTTTTAAAAGACAATAAATTAATCTTGTATTCAAAATAAAAGTTTTTGTTGTCTCCAAAATTTGGTATTTTAATAAATCCATTTATTTCTATTTCCCAAAAATTTGGGTTGTTACAATCTTCCCCCCTTAAAAAGAATCTCGTCCCGAGATTCACAAGTTAAGATTGAGATGGATTGAGAATTGAGATTACTAGATAAGAGATAGAGTGTATATTGATTCCTATCAAGATAGAAAGATTGGGTACACCCACAATGTGATAAGGCCATGGTCCAAAAACACATATTCATCAATCACATAGCATTTTCAACAAACAATCAGACATTTCAAAAACAAAATATTTTAGGTTTAAACCATAGAACTTCATAAAACAAGGTCTTGTGGATTATAGGTCTGGTTTCACAAAGAGATAAAACAAGACTACTAGTATGAAACTAAGGTGGCTCCAGCTTCTTGATGACTTGTGTTCCGAAATCTTGATCCAACTTGTTCATACTACTTTGTAACTAGGAGCAACTTCGGGGGTACACGGCTGGTTCGTGATGGTTGATTTCCTTCTCTTCGTGCCTTCAGGTTGTGAGAGTTGCTTCGGGGTCTTCCGGAAAGGTTTCTTCCTTCTCCTGCAGATGTTGAGGTTATCTTCAGTAGTAATGGGTTTTCGATTACGGGTCGTAGATGACAGGGAAAGTTTTCAAAATGTTTCTCACATGGGGTTGGTAATTTTCAGAGTTTATTGTGGGTTAGAAAGACAAATATTTTTTTGAATAAACAAGATGTTGGGATGGTGACTACGGGTTGCCGGATGGCATATGAGCAACACATCTCAAAACAAATCAACCATTCAAACACACAAGGCAGTAATCACACTTAGTACTCGTGAGGTAAGGGTAGCTCAATCACAACAACTGAGCATTTCCTATAAGTCCTATGGGCCAGGGTTGCTAAGATCTTCATCAGTTCTGATCACTCTTGATTTGCTCATGAAGTCTTTATGTCGCAGGGTTGACCCTTGTTGGAAGATTTCTGGATCAGGTGAAGAGTCTCTCTTTCGATGGTAGCGGTCGTAGTTGACATCCAAGGTTGAAGTCTTGAAAAATATTGAGTCCCTCATCTTTTGATTCAAAAGTCCTTCGGTCTTAGGTTGGTATATCGTCCATAGTCTATATTTGAAGTAGATGAGGAATAGAGTAAAACAACTCTTTGAAAAGCCTTTGTAATTAAAGAGGTAAATAAATTCTTTGTCAAAATCTCTTGAGAGTATAAGTTGAGAGTGTAAGATATTTGAAGTGAATAAGATGGGAGTATAAGTTGGGCTTTGGGTACCAAAGCAAATAAATTTCTTTTGTAGAAATAAGTTTTTGTCAACATATCACTTTCTTAGCTAACGACCATGCTAACTAAGGTCTCCTAAGGTCATGGTAATCCTGATACCAAACTTGTGATATCAGAGATGTCATTTTCTAACGACCATGCTAACTAGGGTTTCCTAGAGTCAGCCTAGGCTCTGATACCAACTTGTGACGACCTCAAATTTGATAACAAATTCGAAGTGCCCGTTATGCAATCCATCGCAATCCCAGAATCATTGTTGCGATTTACATAACGTAGTTGATATCATAGTCATAGACATTAATAGTAAATAAAGGGGATTACATAGGTGGTCGCACAGACCAAACCTTACATTACATCAACATGCAGCGGAATAACACTTTGGGTCCATATTGTCAAGCTTCAACCGCACAGGCAAAGCAGACAGTAGGAAACGAGCCTAATTCGCAAAGCCGTCAATGAGTCCTTCCTTCTTGATCTTGCTCCTTCAAGTCTGGCCAAGTTGATAGCCAGGGACACAGCCATGAGTACATTGGATGCACTCGCAAACCATCTTATAAACAAAGTGATGAGAGAGATATGCATGGTTGATATGGTGGACTAAGCACTAAGTTTATTTGCAAAAGCTAGTTTTATTTCCAAGAATATTCATTGGTAGAAAAGAAGTTTAGTTCTCTAAGTTCAAACTAAAGAGGAACTTCAATTGTGTCAACATCATGGTCAAGTCAAGTCAATTCAGTTCATGTCATTCACCAAGTTTACCCTTGTTATTTTTATTCTTGACAAAAGCCAGGTAGAGTTTGCCAACCGTCCATGACCGAGGACTCGGCTATTCGAATAGTTTGAAAACCTCTGCAGAGGGGTACACTTTCCCCACAAGATTCGATACATCTGCCGGGAGAAATCCACGGTTCGCCATACACAAAGGTATGCGGGGTTCAGATAATCAAACAAAACCTTTCACTTGCTCATCCTAGTATAGGATCCTTCCCTAGAGCCCGGGATACGGAACCCCGCTCCGGCGCCTCTAGTTCTGCCCATCCCGGGTACCGGGTTAGTGGAATCCACCTGGTCAAGAAGTATCCGCCCGTGGAGTCCTTCCATGAAGATTTGATGCAAGACCTCCCATACTAAGATAAACAAGCTACGGATTAAGCCCCTTCCCATATAGGGGTAAAGTGGTTGTACGGTATAATTGGCACCCATGTACATCACTCGTTGTCAATTGAGAAATACATTTCATAGTTCTTAGTCAAGATTATTTTCTTTCATAAAGCCATCATATAGGAGCAATCTCCCATTTCAAGTTTCCAGTTCAAGTTACCCTTTTCAAATGGGGTTCCTCCAGAGATAGCATCAACTTTTATTAGCGACTAAGCAACTACATTGAGTGATAGTACTACTAACTAGGGTTGGATAAACTCAGCTTGATGCTCTTGATAATCAAGACCTCCATATACTTCTATCATTCTACTCTAGCAATTCAATCATGCAATTTACTTCAAACAAGTAGAATGCAATATTAAAACTAGGCATGGGGAGTATGAGTCAAAAGATGGCTTGCCTGGCTTGGCAAAGTCAAAATAGTCTTCATCTTCATCTTTGATTGATTGATCTCCATCTCCATTTCTTGGTTGACTTCGGGATCCATTCTCCTTACTCTCATTGTCGTCTAATCGTCAAAAATCAAATAAGCATACAATCACCACACAATTTACAAGCAACACATACTCAAGCAAATAAGGATACTTGGGGTAAGGGGAGCGATCTAGGTAGTCTATGGAGAGGTTTCGAAGATAATTGAGTCCATATGGATGGGTTATTTGTTTCTTGTATCTAAGTAGGGTTCATTGATTTGGAACCATGAAATATCTCATATAAGTCTTTATTGACCAAGGTTGTGGACTACAAGTAGATATTTAGGATTAGGGTTTACCCAAGGTGGTTTCATAATTTAAAGTCTTATTTTCAATTACTTGTTCGATTTCTAGTTTGCAAACATTTAGTGATCAAGTTTGAATCTATAAGTGCAATATATTAATCCTAGTTGACTTGGATCAGGGGCTATAGATTAATATTTAGAAATGTGGTTGATTCGAATTGGTTTCATATCATTTCCATAATTTGAGATAGGTGTGCAAGTTTGAGTTTCTAATTACTACTATGTAGTATTAAATTTCCAAATACTTCCTACAAGCTCACATGGACTAAGATCAATATCTATAGATAGTTATTTGGAAATGTGGTTTAACCATAAAGGTTCCATAAAAATTTCGATTATAGAATTGAGTGTAATAAAATCCTATATGGCAAATGCTTATTTAACCACATGGGTAAATAGCATTTGATTTAAAAGGTTCAAAAATGAGGTCTAATGCTACAGGAAGATGGGTATCACTAATTATGAATTTCTAGAGTTGGATTTATATTTTTAGGAATTTTATTTGAATTGATATGAATTTTCTAAGGTGAAAAAGCTCCTGTTTTGTTATTTTTACTGCAACCATTCTGTAAATCTAATTGGGTTGAAACCACTTTTAATGGATAGCTTATGTTCTAAGGTTTCCAGAACATTTTCATTTGTTAAATTTGAGTCGGTAGAACTCCGGGAAAATTGAATCTAAGCAAGCATCTGAAAACTATTTCGAAAATTTGCAAATTCGAAATAACTCCCCCTTTTTTTTACCTGGGCCGGACACACCAGCTAAACTGGGCCAGCCCACACTACTACCTGCGGGGAGAGAGCCAGAGATGGGGAAAAAAGGGCCAAACGGGCTGACCAAGGGGGCCCGCCTGCCCAGAACTTAAAGCGAACCGGTATGCTCGGGGTTTTCTTCCCCGAGACAGAGGGCGTGCTCACCGGCGGCTGCTGGGAAGAGGGCGGCGCTGGGGGGCGGCGTAGAGGAAGGAGAGGGCGGCGATGAAGTAGCAGAAAAGGTTGCACGTCTCCTCCTCCTCCGCCTAGTACAGACGGACACTCGAGAGGAGGTCGGGAACGCCGGGAACGGGCGGATGCCCTGGCGGTTATCTGCAGGGACGGCGTCGCCGGCGAGCTCGAACGGTGAAGAAGGAGATCAGGAAAGGATGTCTGGGAGGTTCGTGGGAGTGGGGTGAGTTCCATGGCGAGATCCCAGGTGCCTTTTATAGGCCGAAGTGGTCGGGGCGTGGGGTGACCAGAGGTGGGGGTCCGGCGGCGTGCGTCGGTCTCCGGCGGGCGCGGGGGCTTTGGAGGCGTGCTGGCGGGTGCGGCTGTGCACTGTGGACATGTCGCGCGCGTGCTGGCGTGCTAGAGGGGACAGGGGATAGGGGACGCTGTAGATCAGCAGTGGCAACAAGTGGCTCAGATGCCCACCAGGTGTTTGATGAAAAGTCCGCAAGAAGTCAAAGTTTGAATTTTCGAAATTTTCAATTTGGGTTGGTCAAGATATTGGATAAGGACTCCAAACATATTTTTGTTATGAAGAAATAACAAGTTTTGCAAAAATTTATATTTCAAACTTGGGTATTGTTGCTGTTTCAGATTCAAACTTTAGCTCAAGTTTGAGTGATGCTCCAGTTTGAATTTTTGGTGGATCTTTGTTGGTTGAGTTAGTCCATAACTTGGTTAAGCTCAACTAACAGGCCAAACATGAAGGTGATTCACAGATTTCTTAATATAAGTGTCCAAAGTAGGGTAGTGGTTAACTTTTTCTAGATCATCTTTTCTTCTCTTTTTCTTTATTTCTCTTGCTTCTGGTTCTTTTGATCTTTGTGGTTCTTCTCTAATGCTTCTATTGGGTAAGTTTGAATTAACTAATCATTGCACAATAAATTAAAAACCACATGAAATCATAGAACACATGTATTTAAAAATACTATGCATGCATGCACTATGAGTGAGAAAGATTTAATTGGTCCAAAAGTGTTGGTTTTCTTGGAGATGAGAGGGAGTTGGGAAATGACATCTTATTTGAATTCAAACTTTGGTAGAAATTTGAATAGGGTTCCAAGTTGATTTTTGTTTCAAACTTTATTGTATTTGATTCTTTGTAACTTGTTCTTAGTTGTGGTGGAGAGATGCATGATGGTAGAGTTCAAATATTGCTTAATATATAAGGGCAAAGTGGTGTAATCAGTAATTTTGTTAAGATCACTACTTCCTCTTTTCTTACTTAGGTTTTTGTGTTGCGGTTTAGTTTTCTTGATTCTTTTCTATTCGTTTGTGATTGCTTGACTTAATTTTTGGTTTGGCCATTGACCCAAATGGGTTTAGCATGTAACCATACACCAAATTTAATAGTTAGAAAACTATTTCAATTTAACAAAAACCTTTATTTAAAACTTTGGGCTCAAAGGATTTGTTTTACAACCCTTCTCAATCTCTTTTTATTTGAAGCATGGGAGCAAATGCTCAAATTCGCAAGTTTAAAAAGACAATAAATTAATCTTGTATTCAAAATAAAAGTTTTTGTTGTCTCCAAAATTTGGTATTTTAATAAATCCATTTATTTCTATTTCCCAAAAATTTGGTATTTTAATAAATCCATTTATTTCTATGTCTCAAAGCTTTGACGCTTGTACTTCTTGGATATTTCTTGGGCTAATGCATGGGCATCCCCAAGCTTGAGCTTTTGTCCGTTCTTCAACTCATCTCATCATTCTCCAATCCCTACACTTGAAAACTTCCTTCATACAAAACTAAACACAAATCTATTAGCAACATTAGTGTAAGGATAACATATAATCAACCCTTTTTGCTTCAGGTTTCAACCTAAAACCACCACATATAAAGTATAAACTACTGTAGCAACTTCCCCAAAAGTTCCGTGATCAAAAGAACTCAAAAGAAAGCGATAAAGCGGCAAACACAAATATTGGCAAAAATCTGTCAAAACAGAACAGCTGACAAAGGTCGAATTTTTGAGGGGTTTTCTGTTGCTCAATTCAAAAATTGTTCAACTAACAAAAGTTTGGATATAACCTGGGTCATATGCACAAGAAATCGCAGGTCCAAAAGATATATAGAGAATTTTCACGAATTTTTACGGTGCAGCACCGAAAACTGTTTCAGGACAGCAACATCCCCAAATCTTTACCTCACTCGAATTAGAGGCTTCTCTTGGCACAAAAACGAAATAAACAAGATATGGAGCGGTTATTACAGTAGTAATAACTTCCAAGACTCAAATAAAAGAAAAAGTACTAAAAGTAAAAACATTGGGTTATCTCCCAAGAGTGCTTTTCTTTAACGCCTTTGAGCTAGGCGCAGTAATTTGCAAAGATGCTCATGTGGGCGCCATATAAGAGCTTAAGGAAAAGGCGCCATATAGGAACTTAAAGCAATAGAGAGCATCAAAAAGCATATATGAAAGACATTTATATCTGAACCACTTCCTATGCATAGGAATCTTGTAAGAAAATAAATCAACGAGGCACATAGTAGCAAGCATGGATAGATAAAACAAGTGCCACTTCAAGATTTGCAACATAAAGAGGGGAAACTTAATATTGTTGAGATCCATCAAACCATGTTTCCCTCTCTCATAATAACTTTCAGTAGCATCATGAATAGAACTAACAATATAACTAACCCTCGTCAATTGGCGCCGACCGTGGGGAATCTGGGCGTTGGCATCATGAATTCGACGGCTTTTTCGCTTTTAGCCAACAGCAGTTTAGAACTCGACGAAAATCAAGAGGTGGAGGTGGCAATTGGAAGTTTAAGCATCCTCATCGGGCCATCGGGTTCATCCCGCCTCTCGGATTCGACGAAACCAGAAACGTCGGCAAGCAGGCCCGAAACAGAGGAAACATTGGAGTCGTCAGAAGGCTCTTCCAGCGAGGTAAACTCGCCGGTCAGCTTAGAAAAAGCATCAATCGCAGAAAGCGATGAAATTCAGGAAAATTTCGACTCAGAAGAAAAAGCGTGTCAGACGCACAACAATGCAAAGGATTTCGCCGTGGAAAGCAGCGGCGTCTCCAAAGTACATCAGTTATGCGTCATTATCACTGAGGCAGAAGAAGGAAACAACAGCGAAGGAAGTAAAAAGGTCGACAAGCAAGTCGACAAAATGAAAGACTACAACAAAAAGGAAAAAGAGAAAGTCCATGTCTCGGCTGGTGAATGGAGAATGATCAAATCAGCCATTAATCATGGTACAGAAGTACCCGAAGGATCGAGAAGAGAAGTTCTAATGGGATATCAGTATGCATTGTACCAACACAGGAAGAAACTAAGGGAGGAAAGAGACATGGTTTTCCAAGACAATAACAGCATGTCAAGGAAGGAATACTGGGAAGACTATAGTGAAGATTTAGAATATAGCAGAGAGAGGCGCGGAGACCCAAAACACAACAGGGAGGCGACAGCATGCGGCAGAGAAGAAGGGTACTCAAGGAGCCCCACCCCGCAGCTAGAAGAGGAGGAAGATGACTTGATGCAAAAAAACACCAGAGGCAGCATTAGCAGCAGCACAAGCGTATTTGCTAGCTACAAGACCGGAACATGGAGACCCGCGAGAAGATATGCACCGAGCCGCGATACGAAGTCTCAGAATAGTAGGAGGTAAGATCAGGGAACAAGGCCCAGAGACGAAATCGACAAGCTACAAGGGAAATCGAAAGGAGAAGGTCAGATACAATTGCGCAGATAACGAGTATAGAGAGTCATCAGAAGAGAAAAAGCAACAGAAAAGGAAGGAGGACGCAAGAAGTATAATAGCGCAAGCTCGAGTAAATAAATCACGACATGCTTGGAGGGAAGAGAATTACGAGGACGATGATAAAGATATGGGTGCGTTATGCTTTACCCGCAGGGTTCGCAAAACGCGGGCACCCAAAGGATTCAAACTACCGCATGACCAGAATAAGTACGACGGGTCGCAAGAACCTACCTTATGGCTATCAGATTATCTACAGGCAGTGCAGATATTAGGGGGAACAAAGGCGACTGCAATGCAAAGTTTGCAGCTGCACCTCACCGGCGCCGCACGGTCCTGGTTGAACACCCTACCCGACGAATCCATTGGAAGCTGGGGGGAACTCGAAAGTCAATTTACAAGAAATTTTCGTTCCACCTACAAGCGCCCAGCATCACTGGAGGAAATTAAAGCATGTGTGCAGAGGAAAGGCGAAACGTTACGTTCTTATATACAACGCTGGAGTATAATTAAAAACTCAGCAGAGGACGTCTCCGACGAACGAGCAATAGACGCCTTTTCGGAAGGACTTCGTCGCTCAGATCTTGTGGAAGAAATAGGAAGAACAAGACCTACGACAGTAGCTGAGCTAATGGAACAAGCCAACAAATTCGCTGATGGAGAGGACGCGTATAACAACAAAAGAGGACGTTCACCAGAAGTCGACAGAATAAGTCGACAGAGGAGACGACACCGCAGCAGGGATAACCAAGGAAAGCGAAATCAGGTAGCCGCGGGTTACATACTAGAAAAAGAGGAAGGGTATGAGAATAGGAGGTTTCAGGCAGAAGGAGTAGAAAAATCGAGATACTCGGGTCCTTCGGCCGAGGATATGCTATACAGACCTTGTCGAATCCACTACGCGTATCTCGACGGGAAAAGGGTCTCAAATCACCAGATGAAGGATTGCAGAACATTCCTAAGGTTGCAAAGCGCCATGGGCTTAAACCAAGAAAGGAGGCAAGGAGAAAGACATAGAAGTCAAGGATATAAAATGCAAAGGCTAGCAAAGCACTCAGAGTCGAAAGTATACATATCAGCCATGATTCAACCAGTGCCCATGTCAAAGAAAGAGCGAAAGAGCATATCCAGGCAAGTAAACCTAGCAATATCATCACCACCAGCTACCACAGAGTACCTACGGTGGTCAGAGCAACCAATCATGTTCAGTAGAGCAGACCACCCAAGAAAGGTTCCCAGGCCGGGTCACTCGCCCATGGTCCTAAAAGCGCAAATAGGAGGATATGACATCGGTAGAGTGTTCATGGATGCAGGGAGCGGCATAAACTTAATATATGCTAGAACACTAAAGGCAATGTGCATCTCGCTGACGAGTCTGAAGCCAACAGATTGCTCTTTCCACGGAATAGTACCAGGAGCAGCAAACTACCCTCTGGGAAGAATAGAACTCGACGTCTGCTTCGGCAGCAGCGAAAATTATAGAAGAGAGAAACTGGAGTTCGAAGTTATGGATTGGCCGTCGCAATATCATGCAATCCTGGGGCGCCCAGCATTTGCAAAATTCATGGCAGTACCACACTACGCGTATCTTACGTTAAAAATTCCAGGGCCCAAAGGAACAATTACAGTACAAGGGAGCTTTGAAGTAGCCAACACATGCGACAAAGAATTCAACAGGATGGCGCAAACCTTCGGCATGACAGCAGAATATGAGAGGTTAAAAGGAGAAACGGATCATAATGTGCTACCCGACGTTGGACGATCCCTGCCAGATAAGGCTTTCGACACAACGCAGGATTCAAAGAAAATTCAGGTCCACCCTATTGATCCAAACAAGACAACATCAATTGCGGTGAACTTGGATCCCGCATAGGAAAGCGCGCTCGTCGAGTTCCTCCGTGAGCGCTGGGAAATCTTCGCCTGGTGTCCATCGGACATGCCAGGGGTTCCCAGGGAACTCGTCGAGCACGCACTAAATGTAGATCCCAAGGCAAAACCAGTCAAGCAACCGCTGAGGCGATTTGATGAACCTAAAAGGAAGGCGATAGCATCAGAATTGCACAGGCTAGAAAATGCCGGATTTATCAGAGAAATCAAAACTTCGAGTTGGGTGTCGAACCCAGTCATAGTACCTAAGAAGAATACAGACGTACAAAGAGTGTGTGTCGACTACACATCTCTCAATAAGCATTGTCCAAAGGATCCCTTCCCTCTACCCCGCATCGATCAGATAATCGATTCCACAGCGGGATGCGCGAGGCTTTCATTTTTGGACGCATATTCTGGTTACAACCAGATCAAATTGAAGAAAGAGGACGAAGAAAAAACGGCCTTCATCACACCATACGGAGTATTTTGCTACCAGGTAATGCCGTTCGGCCTAAAAAACGCAGGGGCA
Organism: Dactylis glomerata; assembly: GCA_007115705.1. Classification (NCBI taxonomy): domain Eukaryota; kingdom Viridiplantae; phylum Streptophyta; class Magnoliopsida; order Poales; family Poaceae; genus Dactylis; species Dactylis glomerata. The sequence continues at coordinate 14,873,223 of QXEO01000553.1, forward strand.
ACTTATCAACGGATGATGCAAAATTGCCTGGGAAACCAAATAGGACGCAATATCCAAGTCTACATTGATGATGTAGTCATCACAACAAGAGAAGAGAAATCTTTAATCAGTGACTTGGCAGAAACCTTCGACAACCTGAACAAGTACAAGCTCAAGTTGAACCCGACAAAGTGTTCCTTCGGAGTATCAGCAGGGCAACTTTTGGGGTTCTTGGTGTCAGCGCGAGGAATAGAAGCAAACCCAGAGAAGATTCAAGCAATATTAACAATGGGGAAACCCACGAAACTACGCGATGTACAGAAACTGGCAGGACGCGTCGCGGCACTAAGTCGCTTCGTGGCTCGATTAGGGGAGAAGGCGTTTCCTTTTTATGCACTTATGAAGAAGTCAGACGATAAATTTGAGTGGACAGAAGAAGCAGACGTAGCGTTTGCACAGTTGAAAAAAGTGCTTTCCACGCCACCAGTGCTGGTCGCACCAAAAGAAAAGGAGCCACTGCTATTGTACATCGCCGCAACCCATCAGGTGGTGAGTACAGTTCTAGTAGTCGAAAGAAGCGAAGAAGGAAAAGCCCATGGCGTCCAGAGGTCGGTATATTTCATCAGTGAAGTGCTATCTCCAACCAAACAGAGGTACCCGCATTATCAGAAATTGGCATACAGTGTCTTCACAACTGCACGTAAACTACGACAGTATTTTGCGGTACATCCAATTATAGTGGTCAATGAAGCGCCACTATCGAACATATTGAACAACCCTCTAGCGACGGGACGTGTCTCTTTGTGGGGAATCGAGTTATCTCCCATGGACATCACGTACGAAAAAAGGAAGGCGATCAAGTCGCAAGTCCTGCCAGACTTTACAGCAGAGTGGCTCGAGTTGCAAAGCTCGGGACCACCAGATTTATCGAGTACTTGGACAATGTACTTCGACGGTTCTAAGAGAGTCCAAGGCGCAGGCGCAGGAGTAGTGTTGATATCACCTCATGGCGACAAATTAAAGTACGTCTTAAGGATGAGCTTTCCGCAGGCTTCTAACAACGAAGCGGAGTATGAGGCTTTGTTGCACGGAATGAAGATGGCTAAAGCATGTGGAGCAACTCGCCTAAAAATATTTGGAGATTCTAACCTTGTTGTCCAGCAAGTTATGAACAGATGTGACACAATCAACGACAACATGATGGCCTACAAAAATTTGTACCATTATCTAGAAGGAACGTTCGATTGATGCGAAGTCTCGCACATAAGCATGAACAGCAATGAAGAAGCCGACACTTTAGCAAATATCGGGTCACAATGTTTACCTGTGCCGACCGGAGTATTTTGGGAGGAAATAGTGGAAAGATCAATAAAAAGTGGAAAAAGCTTGACTACTACAGCAGGCTCGGGGGCTACGTCAGAACCAGAGGAGGTCATGATGATAGAAGAAACATGGATGCAACCATATCTTGCGTATATGATAAATAAAAAACTACCAGAAGATGCAGTGGAGGCCAAGAGGATAACTCGAAGATCGAAAGCGTTTGTCGTGTTGGAGGGGAAATTATACAAGAGAAGTATCACCGGCGTTTTACAGCGTTGTGTAACGCCCCAGGAAGGGCAAGCAATATTGAAAGACATACACGGCGGAGTATGTGGCCATCATGCTAGCAGCAGAGCAATAGCGGCAAAAGCTTTCCGAGCAGGATTCTATTGGTTAACAGCCATCGAGGACGCAAAAGATATAGTTCGAAAGTGTGAAGCATGTCAAAGGTTTGCATCTAGACCGCATGCACCAGCAGCGGAGCTACAAACAATACCATTATCTTGGCCCTTCGCACAATGGGGCCTCGATATGGTGGGAAAATTGCACAAATCTTGGCCAGGAGGGCATGTCTACATGCTAGTGGCAGTCGATAAATTCACAAAATGGGTGGAAGCGGCCCCGGTAACAACTCAAGATTCTATAGCAGCAATCAGCTTCATCAAGTCATTAGTTTTCCGTTTTGGTGTACCATACAGCATCATCACAGACAACGGGACAAATTTCACTTCGAAGGAATTCAAGAGTTATTGCGAAGGACTAGGGATCAAGCTCAAATTCGCATCTGTGGCGCATCCGAAGACAAACGGGCAAGTCGAAAAAGCCAATGGCTTAATATGTAGTGGAATAAAAAAGAGGCTCTTAGCACCTCTCGAGAAAGCCAAGAGCGCTTGGGTAGAAGAACTGCCCTCCGTTCTTTGGAGTCTAAGAACTACACCCAATGCAGCAACTCAAGAAACTCCTTTTTTCTTGGTTCATGGCGCAGAAGCTGTGCTTCCAGTCGAAGTTACACACGAGGCTCCAAGAGTGACAGCATATGACAAGACGACGTCGACAGAAGCATTGCAAGACGATGTCGATGCACTAGATGAAGCAAGAGATAAAGCACTAGAAAGGGCTACGCAGTATCAACAAAGCCTACGAAACTACCATAGTAGTCGAGTTCGTCCACGGTCCTTCGTGGTGGGAGACCTAGTTTTGCGACTTCGGCAAGATAGCCACGGCAAATTGGAGTCCCCTTGGGTGAGACCTTACACCGTCACTGAAGTAATACCAGGAGGAGCGTACCGACTACAAGACAAGAAGACCGGGAAGGACGAGAGCAACCCGTGGAATGCAGAGCAGCTAAGGCGTTTCTACGCATAAAATAACAACAGTGATATCAGCAAATTCGACTTAACCTTCTGAATCCAGAACATGAGGCCACGGGTCGGGTTCTTTGGGTTTAACTCGACAAAATTGTACAATTATCTTTAGTTCCTCGCCTCGGGGGCTTCAACCCTCGGGTCGCACGAAAGGAGTTTTTATCGTGACTTGGAAGACCTTTTTCATTATAAGGTTGTGTCGACAACCCGACAAAATATTCCAACAAATTGGTTCGCAAAGGAACCCGATATTCTTCTTATAAATTGGTTCGAAAAGAACCCGATAGATGGAAAGTATACCTCAGAACATGACTTGTTCTCATGGTACTAGAGAAAGCATCGACACCAAGTGCGAATATTCATTACATGGTAGCAAGGACTTATCAAACGAAATTACATGAAAAATAAGTCCTAATGGAAGTGAACTTCAGCTTCATACTTCTTCTGGCAAAGAGTGCCGTCGTAGATCTTCACGTCGAACTTCGACGTGCCAATATGGAAGTCGAAGGCCATGAAGAAGCCTTGGCGGATGTCGTGGTCTTCTGCAAACTGCGACCAGCCACCCTTAAAATACTGCTCGCCGTCGCCGTCATACCACACCTCGACCTCGTACGGGATGCCACTGCCAGATTGTTCGCAAAGAACCGCCTCTCGCAGTTCGCGGCCATCCATGAACTTGGTAAAATTCAGCGGCAGGCGCTGAATCTCATGGCACTGCGCCATTGCAATGCAGAGGAAGGAAAAGATTTGGGGAGGCGCAGTAGGAGCAGCAGGAGGAGCAATTAGACCTAGAGCAGCGCCAGTCACTTTGGCCTTGTTCTTGCTACCAGGTGGGCGGCCGGGACGACGCTTAGCCGGAGCGTCCAAAGAAGTTCCTACGGTGGCCGGCGTGGTGTTCTTGTTCTTACTTCCACGAGGGCGACCCCGACCTCGTGGCGCCACCGGGGAACCAAGGTTCAGACGAGAACCTTCAGCACCAACCATGAGAACAAGGGAAAAACCTCGACAAACCCTAGATGGAGAGAGAAGATGATGCAGCGGAGGAGGAATCTGATTAGGGTTTTTACCTTAACCAGCAGATGCTTTATTTATAAGCACGTATTATTGGGCCCCCATGTTACGGCAAGGCCCGTAAACGTATTTTTCAACAGGAGTTAAATTCTGCGCACAGCAGACGATAATATCAAAGAAGGGAAAAAAAGGGAAAAAAAGGAGAAAAGGAGAATATGGACGTATGATGTGAAAACCTCGACTTGGACTCGGGGGCTCGCCAACAGTAAGACATTTACAGAAGAAAGAAGAGCTGAACTTTGAGCCTATGCTCGACTACAAGTAGACAAGCATAGCCTCGGGGGCTACTCCCATCGGGAGCGCTGAACGCGCACCCGATAGAGATGAGATAATCAATACTGGAGATGCGGAAGGGTAAGCATACAAACTTCGACTACGTAGTCAACAAAAAAGAGAGATTACTCCCATCAGGAGCAAAGAAGTTCAATTTAAAATCCGAAATTCTTTGGTTTCATCAGTCAAAAACTTGGCTGCGAATATAAGATTCTCGAGTTGCGTTATCGCAACGAAACTCGAATGCCGTGATTTATCACGAAGGTAAGACCCCAGGATCCGTCCTGTGTGGCTTGGTATACGCACATGGATGCGCTCTGCTGGTATGTATCCATGTCTACGACGCGAATAAAATCCTGGTGGACGCACTGGGTACCCTGAGAACCACTGGGACTCATTCTTTGTAAGTCCTAAATGCGGCAAAAGAGTGGGTTTGACCGGTATCCCGAATTCAAATCCAAGGGGATTGAATTTGAAGTAGGTGACAAGTATCTGTTCCGGCAGTTAACTGACCTCTTGATCCGTCAGAGTTGTTAGGCTTGTTCATCAAAACCCCTTGCAAGCAAATTATCATGAAATATAAAGTCGAAAGACCAAGTCGAAGATTTGAAGAGTTGATCAAGTCGAAGATTTAAAGATTAGAGATTCAACCTGAATCTGCAATTCTGGTAGAATCTCAGGGGCTACTGACAAGGGTATAGCTAATAGAGCCCGTTAGTTGTGTACCCCTGAGGCCCGTTAAGCTAGGCCCAATTGTAATGATAGTCGAATACGAGTTCTCACCGTATGTCGATATTGTAATCTATGTCGGACCCTACCCGATCCTCGAGACCTGGCCACCTATATATAGGGGCCAGGAGGGGACGGTGTAGGGCAGATTGAAAGCAAGCCAGGTGGAACACCCAAGTTTACTTTTGATGCACACCAATTTCGACTAACTTTACCTTCGAGTTCATCCGACGCCCTATCTCCCCGATCCTAAGTCCTTCATCTAGGACATTTGTCGATTTAACCCTCGTCAATCACATAAAACATCCCTATCATGAGCCACATGCATAAAAGAATTAATACTCACCACAGGAACAATAGTAGTAGGAGCAGATTCAACAGAAAAATTATTCTCATCACCATAATCATCATAAATAGGAGGCATATTGTAATCATAACTAATTTTCTCCTCAAAAGTAGGTGAACTGAAAATATTATACTCATCATCATAGCCATCATAAACTAGAGGTTTAGTATCATCACAAGGTAGAGAACAGCTATTTCTCAAAGCATATTCTTCAAACATATCATCATAAGAAGGAACATCATATATGGGAGATAAAATATTATCAGAACAAACTTTCTCCACTAAAGCTGGGGAACTAAAAATATCATGCTTAACAAAACCAGCTTCCCCAAGCTTAGACTTTTCTATAGCATTAGCAACAACGGTGTTCAAAGCATTCATACTAACAACACTATTAGCATGCAAATTAAGCTCCAAAGGTTTTTCAATTTTCTCTTCAAACACTCCATATCTAAACTCAGGAAAAAGACTACAGAACTCTTTGTTTTCCATTAAGCCTAACTAGTGAAAATAAAAACAAGAAACAAAAAGATGTAATTGCAGAATCTAAAGGAAATAACTCCGAGCACTCACACAGGAGGATGCGAGTACCTTTTACCTTACCTCCCCGGCAACGGCGCCAGAAAAGAGCTTGATGTCTACGCACTTCTATTCTTGTAGACACTTGTTGGGCCTCCAAGTGCAGAGGTTTGTAGAACAGCAGCAAGTTTCCCTTAAGTGGATCACCCAAGGTTTATCGAACTCAGGGAGGAAGAGGTCAGAGCTATCCCTCTCGAGCAACCCTGCAATTACGATACAGAAAGTCTCTTGTGTCCCCAACACACCCAATACACTTGTCAGATGTATAGGTGCACTAGTTCGGCGAAGAGATAGTGAAATACAAGTGGTATAGATGATTATAAGTAGCAAACGTGATGTGAAATAAATATCGCTGCGAGCAAACAAGTAACAAAATAGCAAGTAAACGGTGTGCAATGCTTGGAAACAAGGCTTAGGGATCATACTTTCACTAGTGGACACACTCCCAACAATATAACATGAATGAACAAATAAATAACTCCTCTTCACTATGGTACTCTGAATTACTCTCCTATTGAATAACACTAATCATTGTGTAGTGGCTACAGAAGCACCCCTTAAAGTTCATCAAGTACTTGACACACACCACTCATAGAGTTATCCAAATCAGATCACAACTCAAGATAGATATCATTGCAACTTAGACCAAGTACTAACACGGTGCACATACTGTCACCATTACACCATGAAAGGAGGAATAGATCACTCAAACTATCATAGCAATAATTATTCTCATAATCCACAAGAGATCACAATCATAGCCTAAACCAAGTACCACCATGATGCACGCACTATCACCGTTACACCATGGCAGCAGGAATAGATTACTTTAACAATCACCACTAGAGTACACATAATATCTGAATAATAACATCTACTTGTTCAACATGATACAAAGCTCACGATCACATGAAGATCACATCATGGGAGAGAGAGGTGAACCACATAGCTACCGGTAGAGCCCTCAGCCCCGGGGATGAACTACTCCCTCCTCATCATAGGAGACAGCAAGGTTGATGGAGATGGCGGTGAGGTCAATGGAGACGACGGAGATGGCGATGGAGACCGATGGAGATGGCTCCGGGGGCACTTCCCCGTCCCGGCAGGGTGCCGGAATAGAGACTTCTGTCCCCCAAAATTCGTCGACGGCGGCGGCGGAGCTGCGGAACTGTTTCTGGAAAATTGCCGACTCCTTTAGGGTTTTCCGTCCCGAGGCTTCTTATAGGCGAAGGGGCGATGTCAGGAGTGGCCCCAGGCCTCCTCACACTAGGGTGGCGCGGCCAGGGCCTGGGCCGCGCCAGCCCTGTGTGAGGATGGCCTGTGGCCCCTCTCCTTCCTCTCTTCGGATGTCTGGATGCTCCCGGGAAAAATAAGACTTCTGGCTCTGGTTTCGTCCAATTCCGAGAATATTTCCTGTGTATCACTTCTGAAACACAAAAATAGCAGAAAATAGGGAACTGGCACTGTGGCAACTCGTTAATAGGTTAGTTCCGGAAAATGCATAAAAGTGCCACGAAGTGTAACGAAACAATATGCAAATGGTGTAAAAACAAGCATGGAGCATCAAAAATTATAGATACGTTGGAGACGTATCACTCGTTAATAGATTAGTTCCGGAAAATGCATAAAAATGCCATGAAGTGTAATGAAACACTAAGCAAATGGTGTAAAAACAAGCATGGAGCATCAAAAATTATAGATACGTTGGAGACGTATCAGCATCCCCAAGCTTAACTCCTGCTCGTCCTCGAGTAGGTAAGTGATAACAAAAGAAATAATTTTTGAGGTGACATGCACTTACACAATCTTTGACCATATATGTAAGCATTGTGTGCTAGGATCAAAAGAACTTAAAACATGGGCATGAAAGATATAATCTTGATAGAAGAAACTTAGCAACCATGTTATAACATGAAAAAGAATACAAACGAAAGATCATGAGAATGAAACAATGAAAGTCAAACGTGTGTTCAAATCATAAGGAAAAACATACAAATGGTTTTCAGCTTGTCCTTCATGGAATAGCAAAACATAAATGCATAGGACACCTTCAAGTTTAAGAGGGCGACTAGAAACAAATAATTTAAGAACAAGTGAAACCAACATCATGAATCAATCAATGAAAACTTTGGGACAATGCACATTATACTAAGAATGACAACTATGCTCTCTTAGATGGTGCATAAAGGTAGAAGGTGGAGACTCAACATAAAAGTAAAAGAAAGGCCCTTCGCGGAGGGAAGCAGTGATTGCGAGTTTTATAAACCTTCAAAAATTATGGTACTTACTAGCTTTGAGCTCTCATTGCCCCCATCATAAGCATCTTGAATGGTTAGAGTTAATGCGATTACAATTATGAAGCATATGCTTGACAAATCATAAGTTGAAAACCTCGTGTCCCGTGAAGTACGAATACCCAAACCTCATGCTACTCGACTTAGAGTCCCAAGCAGGCTCTTGTCATTGTAAATATATGTGTATCATCGAGAACCGCCAACGGGGTACCTCCTGCCCTATGACATGGAACAAGCCCACATCAAAATGACAAGACAAACACACAATGAACACCTTGACATCTCTTTTATTTACCATTGGTATAGCTTTTTATTGTGAGATGCGTCGTCGAATGTCCACTATGGGCATGCTGTAAATTTCCACCATGAATGATGCATGGCTTAGATTAGTGGCCCAGGCATTTCCCTAACACATATAAAAACTCCATGATCCTACAAGATTCCCAACTTATTTCACATCGCGAGTATCCATAAACAAAAGATCACGATATCAACTCAAATGAAAGATAGTGCAATGTTGAAAGCTTGCCCCATGACGGCATGGCTGGGCTAATTTCCAACTTACAACTTGCAAGCATAACAACTCAACATAAGAGAGCCACAATGTCAAAATTTTAAAACGATAAAAGTAAAGTGTGCCATCAGGTTCGTGAGAGCTTTACTGACCAATTTTCACATAACACCAAAAAGAGTTTAATTTGAAGGATAGATAAAAGCAAGTCAAATGTACTTTGGAATAGCAAATTGCTAATAGGTATGTATGGTGGACACATTGGAACAACTTGGTTTTTAGGAGTTGGATGCATGAGTAGAGGTTATACTCAGTACAAAATGAGGGCTAGCAAAAGACTGGGAGCGACCAACTAACAAAGCAATAACGGCCATAATCATGCAAAGCGAAAAAGCAACATTAAAAGAAGCATAAGATGGCATCAAAAGTCAAAAACTAAATGATCATAGAGGCTAATGGTGACTTTGTATGAGTCTAACATGTGTGAGCATGCGCCAAGTCAACCCAAATAAAGCATCAAGGAGAAAACCAAAATAATGCTTCCAAATAATTAAAACAACGCATGCTTTTTTCAAAGGCTCATTAAGCAATCTCAGTCATTTGAGACAAGTCATTCTACAGCAAAACCACTAAGCATACTATCAAAAAGACATCAAGCATGACATGAAAAAGCCTAAGCCACAGTCTACACAAGCTCCATCTTGTACCACTTTTTTGCATAAAGCTTTTTCTCTTTTCCAACACCATTTGAAATTTTTATAAACACCTCTTTTGATAAAAACCAATAAAGACCAGAGGCAAAAATACACCTTGATGAAAAGATATAACAAGATCTGAACACAAATCAAGGTGAAAAACTAAGAGAGCAATAACGGCCATAATCATGCAAAGCGACAAAGCAACATTAAAAGAAGCATAAGATGGCATCAACAGTCAAAAACTAAATGATCATGAAGGATATTGGCGACTTTGTAAGAGTCTAACATGTGTGAGCATGCGCCAAGTCAACCCAAATAAAGCATCAAGGAGAAAACCAAAATAATGCTTCCATACAATAAAAACAACGCATGATTTTTTCAAAGGCTCATTAAGCAATCTCAGTTATTTGATACAAGTCATGCTATAGCGAAACCACTAAGCATACTATCAAAAAGACATCATGCACGACATGCAAAAGACTAGGCCGCAGTCTACACAAGCTCCATTTTGTACCACTTTTTTGCATAAAGCTTTTTCTCTTTTCCAACACCATTCGAACCTTTTTAAAACAACTCTTTTGATGAAAACCAACATGGACCAGAGGTAAAAATACACCTTCATGCAAAGATATAATAAGATCTGAACACAAATCAAGGCAAAAAATGAAAACTAAACGCAGTAGCAGAAAAAGAGAACACTCGTTGAAACGATAAGAGTGAAAAACGGAGTGTTCTTAGCAAATGATAAGCAATGCAACTTCTCCAAAAGAAATTTGTTGGGGTCCAACCATTTATTGCAGCAAACAAAACTAAACAAAACTGAAAACTAAAACAACTGACACTCCAAGAAAAATGCATAGTGCATGAAGCAATAAAAATATAGTGTGTTGAAAGGTGACCTGATTTTTGCCGATGAAGAAGGGGTGCCTCGGGGGCATCCCCAAGCTTTCACGCTTTACCTCTTGGATATTTCTTGGGGTGCGTGGGCATCCCCAAGCTTGAGCTTTTGTCCATTCTTCAACTCATCTCATCATTCTCCAATCCATACACTTGAAAACTTCTTTCATACAAAAGTCAACACAATTCTATTAGCAACATTAGTGTAAGCATAACATCGAATCAACCCTTTTTGCTTCAGGTTTCAACTCAAAACCACCACATATAAAGCATATACTGCTGTAGCAACTTCCCCAAAAGTTCTGTGATCAAAAGAACTCAAAAAGAAAGCAATCGAGTGGCAAACACAAATATTGGCAGAAATCTATCAAAATAGAACAGCTGACAAAGGTCGAATTTGTAGAGGGTTTTCTGTTGCTCAAATCAAAAAGTGTTAAACTAATGAAAGTTTGGATATAACCTGGTGCATATTCACAAGAAATCGCAGGTCCAAAAGATATACAGATAATGTTCACGAATTTTTACGGTGCAGCACCGAAATCTGTTTCAGGACAGCAACATCCCGAAATCTTACCTCAATCAAATTAGAGGCTTCTCTTGGCACAAAAATGAAATTAAAAAATGATAAGGAGTGGTCATTACAGTAGTAATAACTTCCAAGACTCAAATAAAATAAAAAGAACTGAAAGTAAAACATTGGGTTATCTCCTAAGAGTGCTTTTCTTTAACGCCTTTGAGCTAGGCGCAGAAAGTGCGAATCAAGTAATATCAAGTGATGAAGCATCAAGCTCATAATTTGCTTTAAGAATAGAGTCAAAAATTAATTTTTTCCTCTTTCTAGGGAAGTGTTCCATACCTTTCTTGAGTGGGAATTGATATTTGATGGTGACTTCCCTCATATCAATGATGGCACCTACAGTTCGAAGAAAGGGTCTTCCCAAAATAATAGGACATGAAGCATTGCATTCAACATCCATGACAAGAAAATCAACGGGAACAAGGTTATTGTTAACCATAATAAGAACATCATTAATCCTTCCCAAAGGTTTCTTCTTAGCAACATCAGCAATAGGAACATCATAATAACACTTTTTAAGCGGTGGTAAATCAAGCATATCATAAATTTTTCTAGGCATGATAGAAATACCAGCACCTAGATCACATAAAGCATGGCAATCAAAACCATTAACATGCATATCAATGATGGGTTCCCAACCATCTTCTAATTTCTTGGGTATAGAAGCTTTTTGCTTCAACTTTTCATCCCTAATTTTCATAAGAGCATTGGTAATATGCTTAGTAAAAGCAACATTTAAAGAACTAGCATTAGGGGTCAAAGCAAGATTTTGCAAGAACAAAATAACTTCAGATATATTGTAGCCACCAACATCAAAATCATTAAAGGAAATAGAGCTATCATCTCCTACACTCTGAAAAATTTCAGCACTCTTTTGAGAAAAAGTTTTGGCAGTTTTAGGCTTTTTAACACAAGGAGTGGGAGTTTTCTCTACACCAATCAAAGTAAGAGGATTGCTAGCATTTGGAACAACATCATTAGAGGTAGTAGTGGTACATACCTTCATCTTTCTAGCCATCTCATCTTCTCTTTCCCACCTGGCATGCAATTCTGCTAGCATCCTAACATTTTCATCAATTCTAACTTGGATAGTATTAGCAGTAGCAAAAGTATTGTTCTCTTTCACATCATTAGGCAACACTTTTAATTTCAGAAGTTCAACATCATGAGCAAGGCTATCAACTTTAGAAGCAAGAATATCAATTTTGCCTAACTTTTCCTCAACAGACCTGTTAAAAGAAGTTTGCTTACCGATGAAGTCCTTGAGCATTACCTCAAGATCGGAGGGCGCGGCCCTAGTGTTGTTGGAGGAATTACCATAAGAGTTACCATAACCATTACCATTAGTAGAAGGATACGGCCTATAATTGTTACTAGCTAAATTGTTCCTATAAGCATTGTTGTTAAAATTATTATTTCTAATGAAGTTTACATCAACATGCTCTTCTTGAGCAACCAAAGAGGCTAAAGGAACATTATTAGGATCAACATGAGTCCTATCATTAGAAAGCATGAGCATTATAGCATCAATCTTATCACTCAAGGAAGAGGTTTCCTCAACAGAATTTACCTTCTTACCTTGTGGAGCTCTCTCAGTGTGCCATTCAGAGTAATTTACCATCATATTGTCGAGAAGCTTTGTTGCGGCGCCCAAGGTAAGGGACATAAAAGTGCCTCCAGCAGCTGAATCCAATAGGTTCCTTGAAGAAAAGTTCAGCCCTGCATAAAAAGTTTGGACAATCATCCAAGTAGTCAGTCCATGAGTGGGACAATTCTTTATCATAGATTTCATTCTTTCCCAAGCCTGAGCAACATGTTCATTATCAAACTGGCTAAACTTCATAATATTGCTACGCAAAGCTATAATCTTAGTAGGAGGATAGTATCTTCCAATAAAAGCATCCTTACACTTAGGCCATGAATCAATACTATTTTTAGGCAAAGACAGCAACCAATCCTTAGCTTTTCCTCTCAAAGAAAAAGGAAACAACTTAAGCTTAATAATATCACTCTCTACATCCTTATATTTCTGCATCCCACATAGCTCAACAAAATTGTTGAGATGAGCTGCAGCATCATCAGTACTAGCACCAGAAAATTGCTCTTTCATAACAAGGTTCCACAAAGTAGGCTTAATCTCATAAAAATTTGTAGCAGGAGCAGGTGGCGCAATAGGAGGGCAGATAAAATCACTATTATTAGTGCTAGTAAAATCACGCAACTTGGTGTTTGATACGTCCATTTTGCATCACTATTTTGTATCATAATTTACTGTTATTCATTGATATATTTCATATTTAGAGATGATACTTATGTTATTTCCTCTGTTTTTACATGTTTGATGATCATTGGAGGATTTACTCCCAGAGTCAGGATTCTGCTGGAAAAAGGACTATCAAGGCACCATATTTTGAAGATCAGGAAAATTCCAGAAAAATACCAGAAAATTATATTTTCCCAGAAGACTCAGGAAGCCAGAAGGAGGAGGCGAGAGGAGCTAGGGGGTAGGCTCACACACAGGGGGCGCGGCCTGACCCCTGGCCGCGCCAGCCTGTTGTGTGGCCACCCTGGCCCACTTCAGGTCTCGCCCCTGCGCGTACTTCATCGTCCCCGAAAACCTAAGTCGGGGGGGCTCAGAGATAGACACCGCCGCCTCTACGTGGCAGAAAACACCAGAGAGAGAAAAGCTCTCCGGCAGGCAGAAATCTGCCGGGGAAATTCCTTCCCGGAGAGGAGAGATCATCGCCATCGTCATCACCATCGCACCGGACTTCATCGGGATCATCATCATCATCTCCATCACCAGCACCTTCATCTCCACCATCACCACGCCATCCCGCTGTAACATCTTGAGTTGGATCTTGTTAAATTCTTAGGGGAAACTTTCCCGGTGTTGATTACTCTTGTAGTTGATGCTATTGAGTGGAACCGTTGAATTAAGGTTTATGTTTAGATTGTTATTTACCATTATTTCACCTCTGATCATGATCCATATGATGTCTTGTGAGTAGTTCGTTTAGTTCTTGAGGACATGGGAGAAGTCAAGATGTTACTAGTGAATTATTGTTGAGTAATATTTACTGGTTTGATATTTATTTGTTGTGGTCCTATTTCACTAGTGGTGTCATGTGAACATCGACTACATGATACTTCACCATTTATGGGCCTAGTGAGATGCATTGTGTATTTGGCTACCAATTATGGGGTTGCTGGAGTGACAAAAACCTAAACCTCCGTTGGGAAACCATTGCACTAGGGAGCGTAGGATCTTAGAGTTTAAGGCTATGGTTAGATTTATCTTTATTACTTTCTTGTATTTGCGGATGCTTGCAAGGGGTATAATCACAAGTGTGTATTTATCCTAGTAAGGGTAGTGTGCTAGCACAAGTTCACCCCCATAACACTTATCAAACCAATAAAGATTATTTAGCGGTATGAAGCGAAAGCTCTTGACAGAAACTCACGTGTGTCCTCGAGAACGTTTGGTCATCATAAGTTACACAACCGGCTTGTCCTTTGCTAAAGAAAGGATTGGGCCACTTGCTGCAATTATTATTACTATCTTTTATTTACTCGCACTTTATTTATTTGCATTACCATATACCGCTGAAAACCCGTTTGCTAGTATTTACAGTGAAACCTTGATCAAAACCACTAGTCAACACCTTCTGCTCCTCGTTGGGTTCGACACTCTTATTTATCGAAAGTACTACGATACACCCCCTATACTTGTGGGTCATCAAGACTGTTTTCTGGCACCGTTGCCGGGGAGTGTAGCGCTATTGAAGAGTGGATTTGGTAAAGGTAACCGTCGCTGTGAGTATTGTTTTTATTTCTGTCTTTTATTTTTATTTTATTTTGCTATGGAGAATTCTCCATTTGGTTTCCTATTTGGGAACACTTCTACTACTCCTGCACATATGGATGAACCACCACCACCACCTGCTGAATTGGATCCTTTTAAAATACCTATGAAAATTGTTGAGCGTGTTATGGATAACTGCTATTCAGGAGATGGAACTGTCCATCCGGGTGATCACTTACTTTTTATACATGAATTATGCGAGTTGTTCAAGTGTGCAGGTATTTCGCCGAGCCAGGTTAAGAGGAAGCTATTCTCTTTATCATTGAAAGGCAGAGCTGAGGAGTGGTATCGGCTGCTTAAAGATGGTCTATCTATTGCATGGGAGGAAATTGTGCCTCTCTTTTATTCCAAGTTTTATCCTCCAAGTGAAATTCATAAAGATCGTAATCGGATATATAACTTTTGGCCTCATGATGGAGAAAGTATTGCCCAAGCGTGGGGGAGACTGAAGTTACTAACGCTCAAATGTCCCATTCATGAGCTCCCCAATAATATTGTTATTGATATTTTTTATGCGAGGCTTACTCTTCCTGATAAGGATTATTTGGATGCTTCTTGCTTTGGATCATTTACTCATATGAAAGAAGATGCTAAGTGGAAACTTCTTGACCGTATCCAAGAGAATGCTGAAGGATGGGAAAATGACAAAGGTAGGAAGTCAGGTATAAACTATGATTATGAATGCATTAAAACTTTTATGGGAACCGATGACTTTCATAGTGTTAGCATTGCTTATGGTCTTGATTCTCAAATACTTGCTAATTGTCTTAAGGCCTTTGCCTCTTATCTTGATGTTCCAAAGAAAGACTGGAACAAATATCATGCACCTTATAAAGATTCCATTAGTCATATTCCTGCTGCAGCTACTGAAGTTTGTACTGTTGATAGCATTGTGCCTGAACCTTATTTTGAGAAGACACCTTTCCCTGCTAAGGTAAAAAAATTATTCTACTTTGGTAAGTGTGTCTAATAAAAGTACTAAGAAAGCTATAGAGCCTGATGAACAAATTACTATTAAGCCTCCTGTAGCTATATTGAAGGACCTTGTTACTAAAGATGTAGGGGATGAATATATTCTCTTTTGTGAAGATGCTTCTAACATTCTCTCACATCCTAAAAGGCATAGGAAAACAAGTGTTCCTGTTATTTCTGCCAGGATTGGAGATCATTGCTATTATGGTTTATGTGACATTGGTGCTAGTGCAAGTGCTATTCCCTTAGAGATTTACAAAGAAATTATGCACGAGATTGGCACTTGTAAACTTGAAGATATTGATGTGGTTGTTCAGCTTGCTAACAGAGAGATTGTTTGGCCTCTTGGTATTGTTCGAGATGTGGAAGTCCTATGCGGTAAGACTAAATACCCCACTGATTTTCTAGTACTTGGTAAGGAGGCTAGTAAAACTTGTCCTATTATTTTTGGTAGACCCTTTTTGAATACTTGTGGCACTGTGATAGACTGTAAGAAGGAGAAAATTTTCACTAAGTTTAATGGAGAATCTTATGAGTTTAATTTTTCTAAGTTTGCTAAGACTTCTTATGTAAATGAAATGCCTAATGAAAATTTTCGAGTTGAGCAGCTTGCTTCTATTGCTCTTGCTCCTAATAATGCTTTGCAGCAATTTATGGAAGATCATGAAAGTGATGTTTTCAGTAAGGAAAGAGAAGAGATTGATGATATTTTTCTTCGTCAACAACCGCTGATTAAGCACAATTTACCTGTGGAGGATCTTGGTACCACTTTGCCGCCTAAGGAAGATCCTGTTTTTGAATTAAAACCTTTGCCTGATAACCTTAAGTATGTTTATATAGATGATAAGAAAATATATCCTGTTATTATTAGTTCTAAACTTTCAGGAAAGGAAGAAGAAAGATTATTGGAGATATTGAGGAAACACCGAGGAGCTATGGGATATACTCTTGATGATTTAAAAGGAATTTGCCCCACTTTATGTCAGCATGCTATTAATATGGAGAAAGACGAGAAGCCGGTTGTGGAGCATCAACACCGCTTAATTCCCAAGATGAAGGATGTGGTAAGAAATGAGGTATTAAAGCTCCTTGATGCTGGTATTATTTATCCTATTGCTGATAGTCAATGGGTTAGTCCTGTTCATTGTGTTCCTAAGAAAGGAGGTATGACTGTTGTACCTAATGAGAATAACAAGCTTATTCCTCAGAGGGTAGTAGTTGGTTATAGGATGTGCATTGACTATAGAAAAGTAAACAAAGTTACTAAGAAAGATCATTATCCTTTACCGTTTATAGATCAGATGTTAGAAAGGCTATCTAAGAAGACTCACTTTTGTTTCCTTGATGGTTATTCTGGTTTTTCTCAAATTGCTGTTAGAAAGGAAGATCAAGAGAAAACCACTTTTACTTGTCTTTATGGAACTTATGCTTATAGACGTATGCCATTTGGTTTATGCAATGCTCCTGCTACTTTTCAAAGATGCATGTCTACTATTTTTCATGGTTTTTGTGAGGAAATTGTGGAGGTCTTCATGGACGATTTTTTCATCTATGGAACTTCTTTTGATAACTGTTTGCACAACCTTGATAAAGTTTTGCAGAGGTGCCAAGAAACTAACCTTGTTCTTAATTGGGAGAAATGCCACTTTATGGTGAATGAAGGAATTGTCCTTGGACATAAAATTTCTGAAAGAGATATTGAAGTTGACAGAGCAAAAGTGGAAGCAATTGAGAAAATGCCCTGTCCCAGAGATGTTAAAGGTATTCATAGTATTCTTGGTCATGCTGGTTTCTATAGGAGGTTTATTAAAGATTTCTCTAAAATTTCAAAGCCTCTTACTAATCTTCTTCAAAAATATGTTCCATTTGTCTTTGATGATGATTGTAAGGAAGCTTTTGAAACTCTTAAGAAGGCTTTAACTACTGCTCCTATTGTTCAACCACCTGATTGGAATTTACCCTTTGAAATTATGTGTGATGCTAGTGATTTTGCTATTGGTGCTGTTCTTGGACAGCGCGTAGATAATAAGTTGAATGTTATTTATTATGCTAGTAAGACTCTTGATGCTGCTTAGAAAAATTATGCTACCACTGAGAAAGAGTTTCTTGCTATTGTTTTTGCATGTGATAAGTTTAGATATTACATTGTTGATTCTAAAGTTACTATTCATACTGATCACGCTGCTATTAGATATCTTATGACTAAGAAGGATGCTAAGCCTAGGCTTATTAGATGGGTGTTGCTTTTACAAGAATTTGATTTGCATATCGTAGATAGGAAAGGTGCTGAAAATCCTGTGGCTGATAACTTGTCTAGATTGGAAAACATTTCTTTCGATCCTGTTCCTGTTAATGACAGTTTTCCAAATGAACAGTTAGCTTCTATAAATGTAACTTCACGAGACCTTCCTTGGTATGCTGATTATGCTAACTTTATTGTTTCCAAGTATTTGCCTCCAACTTTTACAGCTCAGCAAAGAAGAAAATTCTTCTATGATTTGAGGCATTACTTTTGGGATGACCCACACTTATATAAAGAAGGAGTTGATGGTATTATGCAAAGATGTGTACTGGAATATGAGCAACAAGAGATATTAAGAAAATGCCATGGCAGTGCTTATGGAGGGCATCATGCTGGAGACAGAACCGCACAAAAGGTTCTACAATCAGGTTTTTATTGGCCAACACTCTTTAAAGATGCTAGAAGGTATGTTTTATCTTGTGATGAATGTCAAAGAGTTGGTACTATTTCTAGATGAAATGAAATGCCTATGAGTTACACTCTTGTTATTGAACCATTTGATTGTTGGAGATTTGACTTTATGGGTCCTTTTCCTCCTTCACAAGGCTATACTCACATACTTGTTGTTGTTGATTATGTTACTAAATGGGTAGAAGCCATACCTACAAAGAGAGCCGATGGTGAGACCTCGTTAAAAATGCTTAAAGATGTTATTTTTCCTAGGTTTGGTGTGCCTAGATATCTTATGACTGATGGAGGTTCTCATTTTATTCATGGTGGTTTTAGAAAAACTCTTGCTAGATATGATGTTAAACATAGAATTGCTTCTGCTTATCATCCCCAAACTAGTGGGCAGGTAGAGCTTTCAAATAGAGAGATCAAGTCTATCTTGCAGAAGACTGTTAATAGATCTAGAAAAAACTAGGCTAGTAAGTTAAACGATGCTTTATGGGCTTATAGAACTGCTTATAAGAATCCCATAGGAATGTCTCCTTATAAGATGGTTTACGGAAAAGCGTGTCACTTGCCTTTAGAATTAGAACACAAAGCTTTTTGGGCAGTGAAAGAGCTTAATAGAGATTTTAAACTAGCCGGTAAGAAAAGGTTAATTGATTTGAGTTCTCTAGATGAGTGGAGAAACGAAGCGTATGAGAATGCCAGAATTTTCAAAGAAAAAGTCAAACAATGGCATGATAAGAGAATTCTTAAGAGAGAGTTTCATGTTGGTGAGAAAGTTCTATTGTATAGGTCTCGTCTCAGATTTTTTGCAGGAAAATTACTCTCAAAATGGGAAGGACCATATGCTATTGTTGAAGTGTACCGCTCAGGTGCGATAAAGATTGCTTCATTGAAGGATGACACTACATAAGTGGCGAATGGGCAAAGACTCAAACATTATATTGCTAGAGATTCTTATAATGAAGATGTTGATGTTATTGAAACAGTTTCTCCGGAAGAATTCATCCAGGGCAATTTGCAGAAACCTGCAGAGTTCGTTTTCGAATAAGTAACAGTTCTAGTCAGAAAAGGTTCGCGAAAAACTCTTCCTTTATTATTTTTGTTGTTTTTACTAAATATGAAAAATCACGAGACGAAAACGGGCAGGAAAAGGAGTCTGGGTGCTCCTCACACATAGGGGGCGCGGGCCCACCCCTGGCCACGCCGCCCTAGTGTGAGGACACCTCGGAACTCGTTTCCGTCCTGGTTTCCTCCTGTGATTTCCCCTCGATGTATAATTTTTCACCTATATAACCCCCCGGAGTACCCAAGGTCTGTATATCATGTTTTCATCGTGTTTTTGTTTCGAGCTGTTTCTGTCAGGGGATTGTTCTCAGCTTTGAGTTGCAATGTCTTCGTCCGGTCCATCCGAGGAGAACCCTCTTGCGGATTCCATTAATCCGTATATGAGGGAGCTGAAGATGCATCCGAAGGAGTTGTCGCTCAAAGATGGGGAGTTGCAGATCAAAGATGTCCAAGTCTCCAAGGGGGAAGGAAGTCTCGAAGCCAGGATGGAAGCACTGGAACAAGAAGTTTTTAAATACAAGAAGATGGCGGAACGCGAGGTGGACATCATCCATAGGATTAATCAAGAGCTTGTTACCAAGTACAAGAAGGAGACTACAGGACTTTGGAAGGACAACTTTTCACTCCATGAGACCACTAACCAGTTGCAAGCACAACTCTACGACTTGCAGAACCAAAACTGTGAGTACGAAGCTAGGTTTAAACAAATGAGTGCTGCTGCAAGTTTCAGGATATTGGAAACCAAGACATCCTTCCTCGACGGAGGACCTCTGCCTTGGAAGTATGACAGCGATGAAGACTCACAATCACCGCCAAAGGAGTAATTCGTCATCGGTATAGGCATCCCCTTGGCTTGTTCCAAGCTTGGGGGAGTGCCGCGGTATCACATCATTACCTTTTGCTCATTTACTTTTCAAGTAGAGTCATATCATGAATAGAGAAGTTATCTTATAGAATAGTTTGCAGTGTGGAAGTATCCTCCTTAGTTGGTTGTCTATGTATCCCTTGGTGTGAGTTGCGGTAATGAAATATTAATGAGAAGTTTTATCGTTTGCCTTCCACACACTTTATTTTAGTTTGCAATCTCTCTTATACGACTAGTCTTGTTGATTAGTATTGGTATCACTTTGGGAGCATGAGTAAATTTAGTTGGTTTTGGCAAACCTAGCTTGGTCAGTAGCAACATTACCTTGAGGTTTGAGTAGAAAAGAAGAAAGAAGTGTTTGTAGTTACACCACTTCAGTTTTCCTTCATGTTTGGCTTATAAGCAATATTATTCTCAAAGTTAAAACCGTTGTACTTTCAAGGAAGTTTGCATGATTGTTCCTATTATATGTATGTTTGTTTGTTTCATGCAACTCTTATGCTTGCTACCTAGCCTTGCTAGCCAAAAACCCGTACTGAGAGGGAATACTTCTCGTGCATCTAAATCCCAAAAGCCAAGTCACTTCCAAAGAGTCCACTATAAATTCCTATGCATGGTATTTTAAGCCATTCCAATTAAATTTTCATGTGCTACCTTTCGAAAGCCTTCAAATACTTATCATTTTGTGCCACTATTTTTAGCTCATGAGGACGTAGTGGATGGGTTTGTTATCTTCCATACTAAATTAAGTACCCCTCAACTAGGCAGCTTCATCTACTCGTCATTAATTTTGCAAGGGAGCTGGTCAGACCATTATAATCTAAAAAAAAAGAGAAAAGAAAAAAGAGCACTCCTCCATGGTATGTGAAAGTTGGTTGGCACCCGATGGAATCGGTTAGCCATGGTTTGAGAAAGGAAAAGGTGGGGAGGAGTGCAAAGCTATAAAAGAGCACCAATGTGCCAATTAATCAAACATCTCGGAACCGCTCTCACTTGTCTAGTATGGAAGATATCAAGAACTCCGTTGCTAGTTGTTGAAAAAAAAGCAACCACCTCTTAAAATAATTTTTTACCTCTGTTTTACAAATGAAAAGCTCTAGCACATGTTTAATCCCTGCTTCCCTCTGCGAAGAGCCTGTCTTTTACTTTTATGTTGCATCAACCTATTCCCCTCTATCTCAAGCAAGCATTTGAGTTGTTATGTTTCACTCATTCATACGTTGATCCGTTTAATCATGTTTACTAACTTCTTTTGTTAGTACAATGCTTTTGTCTGAAGGAATATATCTTTGAAAGCTTTCTATGAATATAAAAAGTTTGTTTTGTTGAGCATATGGTCTTTGCTATATCAGCTCTGTTTTAAAAGGCTCAGTTCAAAAGAAAGAATAGCTTGTTCATCATTCTCTGACCAAGAACTAAGGTTTGCCATCGCCAATTATAGTTTACCTTGTGTATCCTTATATGTGATTCCCTTTTACTTATTGCAAGTCTATATCTTATAAAGGGAAGTTGCAGTCTATTATAATTTGTGCCTTGGTAAATGTGATGCGTCTTGTCCGTATTTTTATTATGGACACTTCACTCCATAAACATGTGGTCATGTTTACTGAGTTTAGTTTTCGCTTGGGGACAAGCGAGGTCTAAGCTTGGGGGGGTTGATACGTCCATTTTGCATCACTATTTTGTATCATAATTTACTGTTATTCATTGATATATTTCATATTTAGAGATGATACTTATGTTATTTCCTCTGTTTTTACATGTTTGATGATCATTGGAGGATTTACTCCCGGAGTCGGGATTCTGCTGGAAAAAGGACCATCAAGGCACCATATTTTGAAGATCAGGAAAATTCCAAAAAAAATACCAAAAAATTATATTTTCCCAGAAGACTCAGGAAGCCAGAAGGAGGAGGCGAGAGGAGCCAGGGGGTAGGCTCACACACAGGGGGTGCGACCTGACCCCTGGCCACGCCGACCTATTGTGCGGCCACCCTGGCCCACTTCAGGTCTCGCCCCTGCGCGTACTTCATCGTCCCTGAAAACCTAAGTCAGGGGGGCTCAGAGATAGACACCGCCACCTCTGCGGGGCAGAAAACACCAGAGAGAGAAAAGCTCTCCGGCAGGCAGAAATCTGCCGGGGAAATTCCTTCCCGGAGAGGGGAGATCGTCGCCATCGTCATCACCATCGTACCGGACTTCATCGGGATCATCATCATCTCTATCACCAGCACCTTCATCTCCACCATCACCATGCCATTCCGCTGTAACATCTTGAGTTGGATCTTGTTAAATTCTTAGGGGAAACTTTCCCGGTGTTGATTACTCTTGTAGTTGATGCTATTGAGTGGAACCGTTGAATTAAGGTTTATATTCAGATTGTTATTTACCATTATTTCACCTCTGATCATGATCCATATGATGTCTTGTGAGTAGTTCGTTTAGTTCTTGAGGACATGGGAGAAGTCAAGATGTTAGTAGTGAATTATTATTGAGTAATATTTACTGGTTTGATATTTATTTGTTGTGGTGCTATTTCACTAGTGGTGTCATGTGAACGTCGACTACATGATACTTCACCATTTATGGGCCTAATGAGATGCATTGTGTATTTGGCTACCAATTGTGGGGTTGCTGGAGTGACAGAAACCTAAACCTCCGTTGGGAAACCATTGCACCAGGGAGCGTAGGATCTTAGAGTTTAAGGCTGTGGTTAGATTTATCTTAATTACTTTCTTGTATTTGCGGATGCTTGCAAGGGGTATAATCACAAGTGTGTATTTATCCTAGTAAGGGTAGCGTGCTAGCACAGGTTCACCCCCATAACATTTATCAAACCAATAAAGATTTTTTAGCGGTATGAAGCGAAAGCTCTTGACAGAAACTCCCGTGTGTCCTCGAGAATGTTTGGTCATCATAAGTTACACAACCGGCTTGTCCTTTGCTAAAGAAAGGATTGGGCCACTTGCTGCAATTATTATTACTGTCTTTTATTTACTCGCACTTTATTTATTTGCATTACCATATACCCCTGAAAACCCGTTTGCTAGTATTTACAGTGAAACCTTGATCAAAACCACTAGTCAACACCTTCTGCTCCTCGTTGGGTTCGATACACCCCCTATACTTGTGGGTCATCAGTGTTCTCAGGAGTAGCCATTCTAGCAAAACTAAAAGCAGACAAGTAAAAATAACAACTATGAGGAAACTAATTTTTGTGTGTTTTTGATAAAACGAAGCAAGTAAAAATAAGTAAAGCAAAACTTAAAACAAAGTAAAGGATGTGCGTGTGAAACTCCCCTTGCAGAAGTCTTCTTTTTCCCCGGCAATGGCGCCAGAAAAGAGTCTTGATGCAGCACGGTGTTGATGATGTAAGTCACCGTCCAGTTGGGAACCCCAAGAGGAAGGTATGATGAGCACAGTAGCAAGTTTTTCCCTCAGTAAGAAACCAAGGTTTGTCAGTCCAGGAAAAAGCCAAACTCCGGAAGCTAATGCTGGCTAGCTTAGTGACACTCCAACAAGGGCATCGTTTATGATACTTGTTAGCGCGTCTTCAACTAGTAGCAACGCGGAACCTGCACACAACACAACCAAATACTTTGCTCCCAACTTACGATGAGGTTGTCAATCTCACCGGTTTGTTGTAAACAAAGGAACGAGAGTATCGAGTGGAAAACAGTAGTAGTATGCGAGAAAGTAAATAGTGCGAGTAAAGTAAATAGGTGATAGCAATATAAAGGAAATAGGACCGGGGTCCACAGTTCACGAGTGGTGTCTCTCCATAAGATAAATAACACATGCTGGGTAAACAATTTACAGTTGGGCAATTGATAGAATAAAGATAACGTGATATGTCAAGAGGATCACTATGAGATTTACTCTGGGCATTACAACAAAATACATAGACCGCCATCCAACTGCATTATGACTAATAATCCACTCGCGGGGAATCAATCCGAGAACCCCTTGAGTATTAAGTTGCGAACAACAGATAACTGCATTAAGCAAAGTGTGTAATGTAAATAAAGCATATGTCCTTGGATATAAGAATGTTGTTTTCTCCCTAGTGGCAATAGCACATCTACAACCTTAGAGGTTTCTGTCACTCCCCCAGATTAAATAGAGGCATGAATCCAACTATCGAGCATAAATACCCCCTCTTGGAGTCACTAGTATCTACTCGGCCAAGATAGCTACTAACAACGGAGAGCATGCAAGATCATAAACAACATAGAGATAACATAAGATAATATTCAGCACATCAACTCAATCATAACACCAATATTCATTGGATCCCAACAAACACAACATGTAGAATTACATAACGGTGATCTCGATCATGTAAGGCAGCTCACGAGATCTAAACATGAAGCACATGGTGGAGAAGACAACCATCTAGCTACTGCTATGGACCCATAGTCCAAGGTAGACTACTCACTCATCGCGCCGGAGGCAAGCATGGCGATGAAGAAGACCTCTGGTGGTGATTCCCCTCTCCGGCAGGGTGCCGAGAAGAGCTTCTAGACCCTCCCGATCTCGGGTCGATGATGGCGGCGGATCGCGATGTGTTTCTGGAAAATTGATCGGGTCCTTAGGTTTTTCCCGTCGGGGGGTCTTTATAGGCAAAGGGGCAGCATCAGAAGTGGACCAGGTGGGGCTCACCATAGGGTGGCGCGGCTAGGCCCTGGGCCGCGCCCCCTGGTGGTGAGACCACCCCTGGCTCCGTTCCGTCTCCTCTTCGGTTCTCTAGACGCTTTGGTAAATTTCTAGATGTTCGGCTTTTGTTTCTTCCAATTCCAAGAATATTTCCTGTGTAACTTTCTGAAACACAAAAATAGCAGAAAACAGGGAACTGGCACTGTGGCATCTCGTTAATAGGTTAGTTCCGGAAAATGCATAAAAATGCCACAAAGTGTAATGAAACACTAAGCAAATGGTGTAAAAACAAGCATGGAGCATCAAAAATTATAGATACGTTGGAGACGTATCAACCATACAGAATGTCTCACAGTCAAAAAGACACAATAGAGACAATCATCAAACAGATGCTTCAGAATTCTGAAATACAACCTAGCTGTAGTCCTTTCTCCTCACCTGTCATTTTGCTCAAAAAGAAGGACAAATCCTGGAGGCTTTGTGTAGATTACAGGAGTCTCAATAGCCTGACTGTTAAAAACAAATTTCCTATTCCAGTGATTGAGGATTTACTGGATGAATTACATGGGGCTCAAATCTTCTCCAAACTGGACTTAAGGTCAGGTTATCATCAAATCAGGATGCACCCACAGAATGTCCACAAGACAACATTCTCCACACACCTTGGGCACTATGAATACAAAGTCATGCCGTTTGGCCTGAGTAATGCACCAGCAACATTTCAAGACCTCATGAACAATATTTTCTCTCCCTTTCTAAGAAAATATGTTCTTATCTTCTTTGATGACATCCTGATTTACAGCAGTTCCATGACAATGCACAAACAACACCTAACAATAGTCCTTCACACCTTGAGGACCCACAACCTCAAGGCCAAAATGAGCAAATGCAGTTTTGGACAGCCACAAGTGGAGTACTTGGGACACATCATCTCTGGCACAGGAGTGTCCACTGACCCAAGAAAAATAACTGATATTGTCAAGTGGAAAACTCCAAAAACTCTCAAAAAGCTCATAGGATTCTTAGGTCTTACTGGCTATTACAGGAGGTTTATCCAGGGTTATTCTACAATTTGTCAGCCTTTATATCTGGCACTTAAAAAAGACAATTTTTAGTGGGGACCTAGTCAACAAGAAGCTTTTGACAAACTGAAACTGATCATGTCAACTCCTCTAGTTCTAAGTCTGCTGAATTTCTCAGAGCCTTTTACCCTTGAAACAGATGCCTGTGCTACTAGATTAGGTGCAGTCCTCATGCAACAAGGCCAGCCCTTAGCTTTCTATACCAAAAGTTTGGGACCCAAAACAAGTGCTCTCTCTATCTATGAAAAAGAAGCACTTGCCATCTTTGAAGCTCTGAAGAAATGACGCCATTACCTCCTGGGAAACAAGGTAATCATTAAAACTGACCAGAGAAGCCTTCAGTATGTGGGCAGCCAGAGATTGTTGGAGGGCATTCAACACAAGTTAATGCTCAAGTTACTGGAATTTGATTATGATATTCAGTATAAGAAAGGCAAGGAAAATGTTGTGGCAGATTCCCTCTCTAGGCAATTCCATTTTATAAGCACCATCTCAGCTGTCCCCTGCTTTAAGATCTACACTTGTACTTTTTTCTCTCACAGGCAACTTCTTTTTTTGTGTCTCCTACACCATATAATATTTGAATTTAAAACTTTTCAGTTGACCAAAACATTTGAGATAGAATGCTGGAAAAATAGTTTGGTATTTTATGAAATTATAAATATATATTTTCAAAGAATTTTAATGATATTTGAATATATGAAAATATTAAATTGCGCAAAAAATTTCCAAACTATTTTTTTGCACATACTAGATGTAATGTTTTAGTGATCAAAAAAGTTTGATATCGAAATGTTATAGTGCTTGGGAGATACAAAAAAGACAAATGGAAAAAGTTTAGAGGGTGTAGGTGCCATGGTGCTCAGTTCATACCAAGAGGAAAATGACAATTCTACAAGCTCACCTACTTCCACAACACACTATCAAGCAATATCAGTCCTAGTTCCCACATGGCTGGAAGATGTCACAAACTTTTATCAAAATGATGAGAAATGTCTCACTCTACTGCAAGACTTGGCACTAAACAAAGACAGTCACCCAAAATTCACCTTGCAATCTGGCATTCTAAGATATCAGGGAAGAATTTACATTGCTATGACTACTGACCTGAGAACAAAGATATTTCATGCCTTCCACTCTTCATCCTATGGTGGACACTCTGGCCACAAAGTTACTCTTCATAAAATTCAACAATTTTTCTACTGGCCCCATTAGAAACATACCATAGCAACACTAGTAGCAGAGTGCCCTACTTGCCAGATTTCCAAAACTGAAAAGGTCAAATACCCTGGTCTCATTAGTCCTCTCCCAATTCCATCACAGAAATGGACTGATATTAGCATGGATTTCATTGAAGGCCTACCTAAATCACAAGGAAAAGATGTGATTTTAGTGGTTGTGGATAGACTAACCAAATATGCACACTTTCTTTATCTCATCCCAATAATGTGCAGAAAGTAGTTGATCTCTTCATGGATAATATAGTCAAACTGCATGGACCTCCTGCTTCTATTATAAGTGACAGAGACACTATTTTCACCAGCAATCTGTGTCAAGAGATCTTTGGTTCCTTCAAAATCTCCTTGAAGTACAGTTCATCACATCATCCTGAACCTGATGGCTAGATTGAAAGGGTAAACCAGTGCTTGGAGAAATACCTCAGATGCATGGCATTCCAGGAACCAAACAAATGGATGCAATGGCTCCCTACTTATGAGTGGTGGTACAACTGTTCCTTCCATACATCTATCAAAATGTCACCTTTTGAAGCCCTCTATGAATATCCTCCCCCCACTCCTTCATGAGGTGTCTATTCTCTGCAATATTACCCCTGACACTCAGATCACTCTTCAGGAAAAGGACCACATGATGAAGACCCTCCAAGCAAACTTGCTCTGAGCTCAAAACCATATGAAAAAGTATGCTGATACAAACAGATCAGAGAGAACATTCCAAGTAGGTGATCTGGTCTACTTGAAGATGCAACCATACCGGAAAACAGCTCTTGGCCTCCAAAATGCCCTCAAACTGACATCAAAATGGTATGGTCCCTTCATTATACTCTAGAAAATTGGAACTGTTGCCTATCGCTTGCAGCTTCCCCTGGGTTCACAGATCCATGACCTTTTCCATGTGAATCAACTCAAGAAGCACCTGGGCAAAGAAGCAATTCCTAACCCCAAACTTCCCTTGGTTACATCATCGGGAAAGATCAAAATTGATCCTGTAGCTGTTCTTCAGTGTCGCCTGATACCTCGAAGCAACGGCGACTATGACATACCTGTACCACAGTGGCTCATTCAGTGGGAGAATTTGAATGCAGACAAAGCTACTTGGGAGGATGCGGCTTTCATACATGCCACATTCCCGCACTTCAAGCCCTGAGTTCTTGAGTGATGGAGGGGGTAGTGTCAGGCACCACTCCGAAGCAACACTGAAGACTGACTTCAGAAACAGAGCAAAGCAGAGAGATATTCCTCCTGGATAGGATCAACGGCCAGGATACCGATTCACCTTCATCCAATAGTTCACCATCGCTGTCTCATTAGATTCAAATTCCCGCTTAAATCTGATTAAGAAGATGTTTAAATTGTAATAATGCATTCTAAACTTTGTCTTGGCCCGTTCTTTTGATATAAAAGGACGGGAGTGGTTGGCTGGGAGGACCAGGCCGAATAAACCCTAAATTTTACCCTTGTCTTGTTTTCCTTACATGAAATTATTCTTGCCCATCTGAGCCTCGTGAGCTCCCCCTTCTCCCCTTTCTCCGGCAAGTCGGCGGCGGCCCAGTTCAGGTCCTGACAACATCACCTTGTTTATTTTTGAGTGAAGTTTATATCCAAATGGACCCTTCAATACAAATGACAGCCATCAGAAAACTGTTAAACTGGACCCTTATACCAGTGATGTCAATAACCATTAGGTTCTTTGTGATCATTCGGCATTACAAAACAGACAAGTAGAGATTAAGTCACTAGATATTGTGGCAATTCAAGAAACTATATACAGATTGCATACAGTACTACATGACTAAACAATGGGTCATTGTAAAAACTCGAGAAATAAATCATCATAGATGTCGAAACAGAATTGTTCTTAATTTTACAAGCCAACTCAAACAGGTTCATCAACGAACATACATAGATAGCAACACAACAGACTAGACAAGGACTCAGCGATTGCTTCTAACCAAGTGCAAAGTGGAGAATTGCTGATTCAATTCCTAGTACCCGCCACCACTTCGTCGACATGCACCCCTCTCCTGTACCACCCCCTTGCAGGCCTCCTCCCCATCCACAGCAGTTCCACACAGTGCTCCCAGTCTGCCTCTCACTTCGTGGTGGCGCCGATAGAACCAATGCCGGCGACCACGTTGCGGTGGCACCCACACAACCGAGATGGACTCGTGGAAGAAGCGGTGATGGACGCGCTCTCGCGAACTCTAACATTGTCATCTACCTTGCAAATGCTACTCATCTCACTAAAATATCTCGACCAGTGACCTGTGATTTCGTCCGCAGCGAAAAATATGTTGCATTTAGTCATTGTAGAACTTCAGAAATGCTTCAAGGCACGATACTTCACAAGAATTAAATAATTGAGATAAGTTTCAAACATAATAGGGACCCTATCTCATAGATTATCTCCAATTTTTTTGGACAAATGAATACAATTATACATTCATCTCAAAATTCTAAGATATCTACGTACTTTGAGGATTAAGTAACTTAAAACATCATCCCAAATGTTCGGTCTTACTACTCTTCTCTGGAGGTACCTGCAGGTATAACATGGTAAATCACTTGTGTTTCATGCTGTTTTATAGTTACCAATGTGGAGATCTAAATGATGCAATAGATAATTGAGTAAATCAGTCTACACGGTTCAGGTAGTACAGTTCTGGATATTTAGCACGTGAAATTGACATGAAATCTCAAACAACATTTACAAATAATTCAGTGATCTAAATTCAGAAACTAAAAACAGCCATTGCACGAAGCAAATGAATCTGGACTGAAGCAGTAAAAATCATGGGCTATCGCAAGAGTCTATATCAGAACCTGTACTAGATCTGAATCTGATACCTATTACAGGGATAAGAGGATTTTGTTGCATAATAACATAAGATTGAACCATTAACCACTATGTTTTAGATTCATACTTAAGCAAGCAGTGGACCTATTTGTTTTTGAACCAAGTATGAAACAACAAATTAGCAGACAAGCAACACATTCCTTTCATGCAAGAAAATCTCAATTTCTATAGTGCAATTTCAGTATTCATTTGACAGTTTTAGTAATAGATAACTTACATGGAGCTTTGGAGGCCGCCGCCGAGAGAAATATGACCGCCTCCTCCTCCACCGCGACTGCGGTCACGGCGGGTCGGTCTTAGCGTCACCACCACTGCCTCCAGCACTGGATACGTGGATAGCACCCTGAATTCCTGCGTAGGGCATCCTCCGTGGTGGCCGGATAGTACAGGCGCTCGACATTCCTGTCGCCAGGAGTTGGATCACCACAGCCATCGCATCCGCCGCGCATTTGCCCATTTCAAGTCCAGAGTGCCGCCATGGCTCTTCTCCAGTCAACTTCGCGCACGAACACCTCGTGTCCGACGTGAGGCCTAGCTCCGGTGCCTCGGCGACCTCGACGGCTACTCGTCCCGAAGCTCCAACCGCTACCTCTATTTGCTCTGCCTCCAACTGGCGGCCACACGAAGAGATTCGGTCGCCATGGCCATGCTCGTGAGGAGAGAACACGGCGGCAATGTGAGGGAGGCGACCGATCCTTCATCAGGACGGATCATGGACGAGCACTGATTTAGGCTAGCAATGTTCTTTTAGTCGAACGGTACCGCACTTAGACGGTCAGACCTAGTTGGTCTGCTCGGCCGCGGAAGGCCTTTCTATGGCCCATCTACGGGATTTTTATTGTTCGGTGCTGATTTTTTTGAGTAGTATGAATCGTACTACTAACATCTTTGGTGCCGGTATGAATTGTTTTGAGGCTTTGGATGCGTCTAAATGGATGGTTGTTATTTATTTAAGGGTATCATACAATACCTCTTCTTAAAATATGTGCATGCAGACCGTCCTCAACGCATATTTCTAATTAAAGAAGATAGAGAGTACTATTGTATGTAAGCATGTTGTATGTAAGCAGAGAAATAGCTGTTAGAGCATGTATAATGGTAGAGAAGACATGCCTTCTCTTAGCCCTCCACATCATCTAGAGAAAGCATTATATATAACTTGTGCAATGCATTATCTCTTATTGTTATCCCTAACAATTAATAGAAATAGTTATGTTTTAGGAAAAAATTAATTGGCTAAGAAAAGACAAATGATACAATGCATAAAATAGTCTTTTCTTATTTTCTAAGAGATCATTCCTTAGCTAAGGAAAGACAACATGCTCTTTCTTATTTCTCTCTCATTCAACTAAGTAAAAATCCTATATGGCACCTCTAAGAGAAGACTGATGTCACTCTATTGTACATGCCCATGCAAATCGAGGCGTAATGATGCTAACTCCATCTCATGCACCCATGCACTCTGTGTGACCTTGTTGGGCTTAATTGGGAGGTAAGCCGTACGGTAATTACACCACAAACTAATCCAAAATTATAATTTGTTGATACGACACCTAGAAACGATCCATTGAGATGCTCATTTTTTTAGAAATGATCCATTGAGATGCTCATTTTTTAGAAATGATCCATTGAGATGCTCATTTTTTAGACGACTATTTCTTAGCAAGATAGGGCGTTTAGAACCGCCGCATTGTGGACAGTCCGAGTCTATCATTTCGAGGAAGGAGAGAAGATGTGTGGGGTGGGGGAGGGGAGAAATGGGTCCCATGTCGTGTATGTCAGCAACTAATAATGAATAAAATTGACAGGTGAATCCAACTTGGGATAACATGATGTTATATTTGAGTTCAGATGGATTCAAACATTTTCTAACGAGTCCAAACACTACTAGAACTTGTGCTTCGTCAAATTTGATTTTAAAAAGGAACGTCACGTCAACTTAAAACTCTTCAAGCGGGTAGCAAGGAACTTATGGACCGAAAAATTAGCTCATTTTTTGTTTGAACAAGAGAGGGTTCTAGAAAGACCCTGAGTTGCATATTATGTTAAAGCGGTGGAGAAAAAGAAACTACAACACTATCCTGGCTTTTGCACAAAGGACCCCCAAGATAAAAGGGAAAACACAAGCAAATCCTGGGTCCTCTCCACCGAGAACGAGCTTCCATCGTCGGCCACCTAGACTTCGCCGGGGACAAACCACTTGGCGGTCAGAAGGGGGAGCTCCGGCCAGAAGCTCCGAAGAATTTATTTCCTTTGTTTTTTCCTTAAGCGCATGTGTAAGCGTTCACCATTGTACATGCCGATCATAAATTTGCATTTTTTTTAAGGGTGACAACAAACGCCGGGCAAACCAAGGGAGCGTCGATGCTCCGCTTACGCGCGAGCTAGCGTAGCTCCACCCGCGGGAGCGCTCTTGTTGGACCAGCCCAGTAGCAGCTTCTTCCTTATTTGTTCTTTTTCTTTTCTGTTTTTTTAGATTTGAACAATTTCAAATTTCAAATTTTGAACAAATTTAGAATTTAAATAAAATTCATATTTGAACAAAAATCTAAATCTAAACAAAATGAACAAAATTTAAATCTTAGCAATTTCTAAAAATTGTACAAATTTGAAAATTGATTAAAAGTAAAACATGTTCAAACATAAAAATGTTGAAATTTAAAAAATGTTCAAATTTTGAAAATTTCAAATTTTAAAAATATTTATAATTGTAAGAAAGAAAAAGATGAAAAAAGAAAAGAAAACAAAAAACCAGAAGAAAACAGTAAAACCAAAAAAAAAGGAAAAAAACCACGCAAAAAAATACACCTCCGCCATGTTAACGGGTCGGCCCAGCGTTGCGCCCACGCGGACGGAGCGGAGTTTCGCCCCGATAACGGGCGAAGCATAGGAATTGCCGCATACCAGGCCAATTCCTGCCTCTTAGGGAATTAGCGAAGAAGGCCTTATATGGGCCAAGCGGGACTCAGACTCTCAGGCAGAGCAGCCCAAATGGGCACCCTCCCCTAGATAAAATCTCTCCACCCCTGACTTTCCCCCTCCCCTGCTTGCACGCCGCGCCTGAAAAAACCCTAACCCCTTAGCACCAGAAGGCCGCGCCGCCACCCCTCCCCCTCCCCCTTCCCTGACGAGGTCGCAGCCATGGCGGTCGGTAAGAACAAGCGCATCTCCAAAGGTCGGAAGGGAAGCAAGAAGAAGACGTAAGCAGCGCGTAGCCCCCTCGATCTCATGTCCACCGGGTTGTTTCCTTCTCGGAGTGGCATTCTGATTTGTCTCTCTTCGTGTGTTCGTCTGTGCCTATGCAGCGTTGATCCCTTCACGAAGAAAGATTGGTACACCATCAAGGCTCCGACGTCGTTCAGCACCCGCAGCATCGGCATGACCCTCGTCTCCAGGACCCAGGGTACCAAGGTTCGTTTGCTCTGTGCCCTACTTCGTCATCCGTTACGCCTGTTTTGCGCGGGTGGCGAAACGTTTCGTTTCCTGATCTTTCTAGACCGACACTTCGTGATTTTCTTCTTTCGACCTGTGTTTGCTACTGAGGATCTGTATGTAGTTGGTTTCGTTTACTCATACCCCTACACGTTTAGGCAACAACTGTTTTCCAAGCTATGAGATATTCGATCCAGCTTTGATTTTGTGAAATCATTGTACTATTGTTTCAGGCCTATCATGTCATGCTTTATGTTTTTTTGTTCTAGTACATGTATTTTTTGTTCTGTTCAAACTAGATCTCTTGGGAGTTGATGCAGCGGTCACAGCAAACTAGATCTCTGAGTTGATGCAGCGGTCACAGCAAACTAGATCTCTGAGTTGATGTAGCGGTCACAACAAACTAGATCTCTGAGTTCATGTAGCGGTCACAACGTTTTGTTGTGTAGTCTAGGGCGAATTTTTTTTTGCATTTGCTTAGATACTGAATCAAACTTTATTTTGCATCTTCGACCTCTCTAATTTATTAATTAATTTCCCCAGTTCTGTTTAGGGTCCTTTTTGTTTGATTGTGATGGGCTAACTGTTGCACATTTTTATTTGTATTAGTTATGTGTGATAAACCTAAAAGTTCCTTGTCAGACAGTCGGCCATAAATTAAACACTTGATCTTGCTCTGTACTAGTTTTATTCATTCCATTTTTTGTCTAATCCTTTTGCTATTTGATTTTAGTTTTATGATTGATGTATCTAAATAGTTCTCATTATTTGTCTTCAGATTGCATCTGAGGGTCTCAAGCATCGAGTTTTTGAGGTTTCCTTGGCAGACCTCCAAGGTGACGAGGACCAGGCTTTCAGGAAGATCAAACTTCGTGCAGAGGATGTGCAAGGAAAGAATGTGCTCACAAACTTTTGGGTAATAATGACTGCTGATTGTGTATTCCTGTGCTGCGTGTGGTGTTTTGTGTTCTCTGACTAGTTTCTATTGCAGGGTATGGATTTTACCACCGACAAGCTTAGGTCACTTGTAAAAAAGTGGCAGACACTTATTGAGGCCCATGTTGATGTTAAGACCACTGACAATTACATGCTCCGGCTGTTCTGCATTGGCTTCACTAAGAGACGCCCCAACCAGGTGAAGCGTACCTGCTATGCTCAGGCCAGCCAGATCAGACAGGTATTTGAATTCCTGTTTGTTGCCATATTCTTGAGCTTGTTGCTTTGTCAAGCTTTGCTTACATAATTTGCATCTTGTATTATTAGATTCGCCGGAAGATGGTTGAGATTATGGCCAACCATGCTACAACCTGTGACTTGAAGGAGCTGGTTGCAAAATTCATTCCTGAGGTCATTGGGAAGGATATTGAGAAGGCAACAGCAGGCATTTTCCCTCTCCAGAATGTGTATGTCCGCAAGGTCAAGATCCTGAAGGCACCGAAGTTTGATATTGGGAAGTTGATGGAGGTAATGAACCTATGACCAATTTCAAACTATGTATGAATTTTGCTTTGCTGTTGTGCATCTATTGATGCAATTGGTGGTTCACAGGTGCACGGTGACTACAACAAGGAGGATGTTGGTGTGAAGGTGGATAGGCCGGCTGAGGGGGATGAGGCGATGGCAACGGAGGAGGTTGTAGCTGCAGCTGAGTAGATTTTGTGTAGTTTCTTGGTTCAGAAGATGCGTATCTGTTCGGACTTGATTCAGTTTTGATACCTGCTTTCGATCATCTATCTGTTTGAGTTCAATTTCTGAGAACTTCAAGGAACTTTTTGGTGTCGTTATTTCATGACTTCCTGTTTGAATGTTTGCATCCGTTATAGTCTCTACTAATAATACGGCTTGAGGTCGTGATGGTCACAAAACCGTGGTACGTCAAAAAAAAAACCAATTTCGTTCGTAAAAAAAACCGGGTTTTCCGTCCCGCGGGGTTGGCTCGCTCAGATGGTCTTCGGTCCGGTCTCGAGTGGAGAGGAGCAAGCAGCGGGCTCTGAGAGATTGCGAGGAGAAGAATAGGTACCAGATATCCCGCAAGTCCGCCGCCCGCCCTTTACCCCACCTCCGTCCAGCCACTGATAGTTACGCCGGCGGCTGACCGGATAGTCCTAGTCTCACGCCGCCTGTGTACTGGGCCTGCCCTACTCCGTTCTTCTGTCGCCGCTGTCGTGTGGGTTCTAGAGGAGGTCGGAGGCAATGTTGGACAGAAATAGATGAAGGATTTGGGGATGGCTTCCTGCTTCGTGGGGAAGAAGCAGATGAGATGCGTCGGAAAGAAGGAGATCGAGTACTAGAGTCAACTGATGTGGTAGTGTGTTAAAAAACATTGGTAGTGGGCCCCTAAAAAAGACGTGGTAGTGGGATGATATGCGGACCTCATATTTTTTGATCTTTTCTATTTGTTACATTCTACTATTTTTGGGGGGCAAAATAATTTGCTACATATGAAATTTCTGGCAGGATATTTACCACTACCATTTGTTATCGAACCGGGGTCATCGACCCAAAATTTAGTGGATCCCGACCCACGTTCCAAATTGTGGTACCGGAGATGTATACCCCTCGTCGACCCTTGTTCCCTGGGATGGCGACCCTCGACCCCTTTCCTCGATCCGGACGACCCGGATTTCTGGCAACTATGAGGGAAACAAGCAGCACAAATGTCAATGGCGGGGGAGGAACGGAGACGTGCTGGAGCAGCTGGAGGCGCTCAACGGCCGGCGACGGATCTTGATCCGGAGCTCGCGTGACAGCGAACGGCGGCAGGGCATACCCGCCGCTCGTCACCATCTCCGACCGCCTCCGCCGGTTCCCTGTCCCGTCCAACCGACGCGGTGTCCGGCGAATCCATTTGGGAGACACCAGCGCCCCGCCCTCCATGCAGGCCACCGAGGAGGAGATGGCCCTCCCTGTCGCGCTTGCCAGCCGCTGCGCCCGTGCGCCGGCATGGCGGTGAGGCCTAGCCGCATACATCGCGCTCCCATGCCGTGGCCTCGGCGTCTCGGCCTGCGCCCGCAAGACGCGCGATGACGATGCGAGTGGACGTTGTGAGGGTGTCCGGCGAACCCA
This sequence comes from Dactylis glomerata, assembly GCA_007115705.1. Taxonomy (NCBI): domain Eukaryota; kingdom Viridiplantae; phylum Streptophyta; class Magnoliopsida; order Poales; family Poaceae; genus Dactylis; species Dactylis glomerata. The sequence goes on from QXEO01000553.1 coordinate 14,909,662, forward strand.
TTTGGGAGACGCCAGCGCCCCGTCCTCCCTGCAGGCCACCGAGGAGGAGATGGCCCTCCCTGTCGCAGCGCTTGCCAGCCGCTGCGCCCGTGCGCCGGCATGGCGGTGAGGCCTGGCCGCATACATCGCGCTCCCATGCCGTGGCCTCGGCGTCTCGGCCTGCGCCCGCAAGCCGCGTGATGACGATGCGAGTGGACGTTGTGAGGCAGCACGGGCAGGCAAGGAACCTGAGGTCGCAGGAGGCTCACTGGACCCGCCGGCCACCACCGGCGGCGGAGGAGGAGAGGGAGTCTTGGGAGTCCCGGCGACCGATGTCCTCGTCCGATCCCCGTCGCCTCTAGATCTTGCCTCTCTATGAACTGGGGCAGCAGTAGCAGAGCAGATATAACCAAATTGGAGTTATCCAGGAAGAAATCGATCTTGCTGTAGGGTCCGGGAGGACGTAGGAGAAGGGATATTCTGCTTCATTTGCTTTCCAATGGTATCGTAGCCAAACTGCCAAAGGCCTTCGTTATTTTCTACATTCACCAATAAAGAAATTATATGTTAGCACTTAATGGTCTCCTTCACATTGTATGTTTCAGTCTATTTTGCTATTCTTAATCTTTTTGGTTTAAATACCTCAGATAAATATAAAATTGTATCAATAGACACCACACAAATGCCAAATATTGTCAACAGAAAATACACTACATTTTGTGATCTTTTCTTAACAGCTAGCTTGCAATGGTATGTGAGACATAGGTAACTTAATCTTGAAATAAAATACTTGTTATAGGAATTCAATTAATAAATAAAAAGATTTGGGCATTAGTTTATGAGAAATTCTGTATGAATATGTATAGAGGAAGGAAATAATTTAAGTCCTTATGATTCTTTTGATGGGAAAAAATCTCACAACTTTAGCATACCGTATGCTAAAGTTTAAAAATAATGATAAGAACGACATACATTTAAAATACGTGTTCGTCTAAGTGTCGTACCACCGTGTGACTTACCAGTTGGATTTTTCTTTTCCCCTCTCGCTGCTAGCCTAACGGAGGCGGGGCTGCCGTGACAAGCTGAGTGGACGCCGATAGGGAGAGTGGCGTTGGTGCAATGCGAGCAGAGGGAGTCCACCGCAAAGTCAAACGATATGGATCAGACCATCGGGGGCTCGGGGCCTACTGAATGGCTTGGGGAGCTGGCGGTCGTGGGGTCACGGGAGAGGCGCCAGAGAGTCGGAAGCGGCGGGATCTGCTGGATCCGTCAGTCGCCAGTCTTTATCGATGCGATGTATAAATAGAGACCACATGCCATCAAACATCCTTTTCCAATTTACAACAGTTGTTTTTAGACTATAATTTTTTTATTTATGTGTTTATATAATTTTTCGATTATTTCGTAGGCGAGGTTGTTCAGCAGGAGGCGGGCTGCCGGAGAGGCTATGCGGCAGGAGGCGGGCCGCTGGCATGGCTATGCAGATGGCGAGCCACAGGCAAGGATATGCATCAGGAGACGGGCCTCCAGCGAGGCTGTGAAGCAGGACTGCAGGAGGAGGGCGAGCTGTAACAACTCAGAAATTGTAATCCACTTCTTATTAATTAAAGTGCCAAATTTTGGACCCAGATAAAACTTTTTATCTATTATTTCATGCATACATGTATTTTCTATTATATGTCTCTTATGATTTCATGTGTATGATTATTGGTTGTGCAATAGTTAGTTAATTCTAACTTAACCAACAGAAGCAATTGAGAAGAATTATAGGAACCAAAGGAACCAGAAATAAAATAATAAAGAAAAAGAGAAGAATAAGATGATCTAGAAATTGTTATTGACTACCCTACTTTGAGCCTTTAGAATAAGAAATCTGTAACTCACCTCAGTGTTTGGCCAGTTAGCTGAGCTTCACCAAGTCACATACTAACTCAACCAAAAAGTTGCTATCCAAAATTCAAATCAGAATATCACTCAAACATCTGTCAAACTTTGAATCCGAAACAGTGACTATACTCAAAAATGCAAATAAGATTTCTGCAAAACTCATCCTTTCTTCGGAACAAAAATACTACTGGATACCTTGGCTCATATGCTGATCACCCAAAGTGGAAAATTTCAAAAATTCAAATTTAAATCTCTTGCGGGCATTTCGTCGAACACTTAGCAGATGAAAATCGAGCAAATCTTAGTTACTGTGGTGTTCACTGTCGCCGTTCGTCCAGCGCCTGTAGCCATGCTCCTGGGAGGCGCCGCGGTCGAGCCCCGCTCCCTATGCCCCGACCCGAGCCGTGAGAAGTGGAGGGAAGAAGTGAAATGCGCCCAGGGCCCCCTCCCAGTCGTTCTTCTTCTCTGCACGCTCCCGACCGCCATGCCCTCGCCAGCACCGACCCACAGCCCTCCGCAGCCGAGGCGACAACCCCCCAGCACACCCCCGAGGCCGCCGTGCCCGGTGCGACCTCCGAACGCCGCCAGGACCCCCGCACTGGCCACCTTCTGGTCGCCTTGCCCCCGGCCTCCCGAGGCTATAAAAACCCCCGTCGACCACTCCCAGAGGACGCACACACCACCGCAACCGATCCCCACTCTTCTCTCTTCCTCTCTCCCTCGGAAACGTCCGATCTCTGCACGGGAGCGCTGCCGCGTTCTGGAGGATTTCGGCCACCATTGGAGCTGCTGCTGGTGCGAGGTGGAGGAGCAGCGCCGCCGCTGTCGATCTGCATCACCGCCGTCGAGCTCTGCTTCCTCTCCGTCGAGCTACGCCGCCGAGCCGTACCACTGCTGAATGCCGGTGAGTCCCTGGTCTGTCCCGCGGTAGACGACGACGATGCACCGTTGGATCTTGATCCAACGGGAGCATACCGGTTCGGCGATTCTAATTAGATCTGACGAGTGGACCCCATCTGTCAGATTCGGTTTTTAAACATTCCCGCCCCGCGCGAAACGGTATCGGGCCGGCCCGTTCGGAATTCTTCTGGATTCGGCCCGTTTGGTTAGAAGTAGGTCCGTTTCGTTTTTATTTATTCTCCCGCCTTTTCGAATTAATTCAAATTTGTTTCAGTTATGTTTTTCAAACTTGAATTCCAAGAGTTTTACAAATCCATTTCTAGCAAATAAATATGCGTTGGAAAGCTTGTCACATGCTCTAGCCTGTAGAACTGGTTAGAACTCAAGTTGAATTAGGGATTTAATTAACTAAGAATACTTTGACCTCAGCCCTATTAATCATAGAAAAATTCTATAGAATTATTTAAACCTCCTAAAATCTTGAAACTTGATTTGTGAACTCACTAATTAACTTCCCTACTGTTTAGTTAACCTTAATCAACTCAAACCTTGTTAGTGTTATCAATTAGACCCTAACCCAACTCTAGTTAGTAACATAAAATGATAGATCCCTATCATACACTTAGAATTAATTTGCCCTCATTACCAATTCACTTAGTTAATCCCTCCCCCACTTGAACTAGTCTTAATACCCCTCAACCAATACCAATGCTTAGAAAGTAAACAACATATGACATTTAGTAAAAATTCTAACTTGCACACTTAATGAAAACTTAGAAGAAAAACTTGCAATCCAACACCCTAAAATGCAACATGAATGCTATTGTTAGCAAACAAATATGTGTGCTTGGTGTGTTGTTAGCATTGTGTAGTGATTGTGTGTTCTGTGTTGATTTCGTTATTAGACGCTAGTGTTGCTGAGGAGGATACTGAGGGGGGATATTATCAAGAAGAAGAAGAAGAATACCCCGGACACTTTGCCAACCAAGGCAAGCCATCTTTTGAATCATACTCCAAATGCCTAGTTTTACTATCGCATTCTACCAGTTTTAAGTAAATTGCATGATTGAATTGCTAGAGTAGAATGATAGATGTGCTTGGTATCTTGCTTAACAAGAGCATCAAGCTGAGTTTATCCAACCATGTTTAGTGGTATTATCACCCAATGTAGTTGCTTAGTCGCTAATAAAATTGAGGCCATCTATAAGGGGAACCCTATTTGAAAAGTGGTGACTTGAACTTGAAAACTTGAATTGAAGATTGCTCCTACATGATGGCTTTAAGAACGAAATTAATCTTGACTAAGAACTATGAAAGGTATTTCTCAATGACAACGGGTGATGTACTATGTGAGCCAACCATACCGTACGACCACATTACCCCTGAATGGGAAGGGGCTTATTCCTAGCTTGTTTATTCTAGTATGGGAGGTCTTGTATCATCCTTTATAGAAGTATTCCATGCGTGGTTGCTTCCGAACCGAGTGGTCATTGGAAATTTTCCTTCCTGAAGATTTCCATCCATCCGGCATCCTGGAGCGGGCAAAACTAGAGGCGCCGGAACGGGGAAATCCGTGTCTCGGGCTCTAGGGAAGGATCCTATACTAGAGTAGACAAGTGAAAGAGTTTGTTTGATTATCTGAACCCCGCATACCTTGTGTATGACGATCCGTGGATTTCTCCCGGCAGATGTATCGATTCTTGTGGGTAAAGTGTACCCCTCTGCAGAGGTTTCAAAACTATTCGAATAGCCGAGTCCGCGGTTATGGACAGTTGGCAAGCTGTACTTGACTTTTGTCAAGAATAAAAGTAACAATGGTGAAAATGGTGAATGACTTGACTTGACTTGACTTGACAATGATGTTGACACACTTGAAGTTCCTCTTTAGAGTAAACTTAGAGAACTAAACTTCTTTTCTGCCAATAAACATTCTTGGGAAATAAAACTAGCTTTTACAAATAAACTTAGTGCTTAGTCAACCATATCCACCTTGCATATCTACTTCATCCTTTCCTTTATAAGATGGTTTGCGAGTGCATCCAATGTACTCACGGCTGTGTCCCTGGCTATCAACTTGGCCAGACTATGGGGAAGAGTATCCGGAAGAAGGGTATGAAGAAGTGAACCAGAACTAAGATCATCTCCATGAGTCGCCATTGCCTGTAGGGTGAAGGCATGGACCCAAAGACGTTATCTCCGCTGCTATATTGTGTTGTAATATGAACTTGGTCACTACGACCATTGTATTTGAACCGTTGTATTGTAATGTCTATGGAACTGGTTACCAACTACGTTATGTATATCGCAACAATGGTTCTGGGATTGCGGTGGAATACATAATGGGCACTTCGAATTTGTTATCAAATTTGAGGTCGTCACAAGTTGGTATCAGAGCCTAGGCTGACCATAGGAGACCTTAGTTAGAATGGGCGTTAAAGGAAACCTTGATAAAAGCAAAGATATAAGTAATGGTTGCAAAATTGCTTAGTCTTTTCCTCTCTATTTACAAAGCTTTGTACATGATTCAGTTTTTGCCTATTTAAAATTTTGCACACTTGAGTTGATCACTAACTAAATCTAATCTAAAATTTTGTAGATGGCCCCGGTAGTCACTGAGCACTACCAGTTGGGCCATGGTGGCAGCCTTTGTTTCGAGCGCGACCTCACCACCCTGACCTTGTTCCTGGATCGTTTGTATCCGGAGTTCAAGGGAGCCATGCTCAATGAGCACCCAGATGGAGAGCTACGGTGGCTTATCAGGGCCAGTTGCCGTGGCAAGAAGGGAAACTTGAGTTCTCCAAGGATCAAGTTTGAGCTTGTGGAGAACACTTGGGCCGATGGTTTGGTCCGAGGTATGCAGGAGATGCACGCCCGCTTATGCGGACTGCATGTTGAGGAGGTCCAGGGGGAGCGCTTTAGGAACTTTGCTCGGCGTGATGCGGACGGGCGTCCCGCAAACATGCCAGGGCAAAATGAGCCGAGTACCTACATCGATCACATGGACTTCTTGATGTACTCCACTCAGCAGGAGGCCGATCGTGCCCGTACTAGGGCCAACCTTGAGCACTTCGCACTGGTGGAGGCGACGAGCACTATCAGGATACTTGCGAAGGAGCGCAAGAGCCTTCGTCGCCAGCGCGATGAGAAGGATCAGGACATTGAGGAGTTGAAGGCCAATGTGGCTGAGCTGACTGAGTACATTGAGAGTCTGGAGGATCACCTGGGTGAGGAGGAAGGCATTGATCTCCGCAAGGAGGATAATGCCCTCATTAGTGATGAGGATGATTTCATGGAGGACCTTGATGATCCGGAGGATGGTGGGCATAATGGATTCATTGTGAGTGATGAGGAGGAAGACCCCGAGGAGCTCGCTGAGTAGATCGGAGATCCACATGTTATCTAGATATGAGTTCCACTTTATTTTCACTTCGTGTAGGTGTGAGTTGTATCCCCCTCTCTAGTAGACGAGTCGCCATGGTTTGAGGTAAACCATTTGTAATGTGTGAACTCGTGTGTATGGTGTGTTTGATGTGGTTGAATGAAATATGAATTTAGCCCTTAAGGCCTTAGTAAGACAAAAATTGCATCATCTAGGTTACAATTAAATCTTAGCAACTAGCTTTCCCTCTTGTCTTACCAAAAATTTATCTTCAGATGCCACGAGCACCCCCACCCCCGAACCCGGAAATGGCAGAACTACTAAGGTTGATCATGGAAGACCGGGAAGCAGCCCGAGCTGAGCGCCAAGCTAACTTGGCCACTCTTCAGCAGATAACCCAGATGGCAATGAACCACAACCATGGCCATGGCAATGGCAATGGTGAAGGAGAAAACAATGGCAATGGTGAGCACCGATCCAAGTTGAGGAATTTCCAAAACACCAACCCTCCTATGTTCACTAAGTCGGAAGAGCCCTTAGATGCCGATGACTGGCTTCGCACCATGGAGAACAACTTGGCAGTCGCAGAAGTTGGTGAAAATGAGAAGGTCTTGTACACCACCCACTATCTTGCTGGAGCAGCAAGAGCTTGGTGGGATAGCACTCGTGCGATGCAAGCCCAAGGGTATGTGATGCCTTGGGAGGAGTTCAAGAGCAAGTTTAGCAAAGCCCATGTTCCTTTGGGATTAGTTAAAAGGATGAGAGATGAGTTTAGAAATCTGAAGCAAGGTTCCCTGTCTGTGGTGGATTACCATGACAAGTTCCTTACCTTGTCTAGGTATGCCCCAGATGACACCAACACCACTGAGAAGAAGAAAGAAAGGTTTCTGGATGGACTTCATGATGAGATGCAATGTGTCTTGGTCAGTATTCACTTTGCAGACCTAGAGTCATTGGTTGACTCCGCCATTCAGATGGAGGGCAAACTCAAGCAAGCTGCAGAGAACCGCAAACGTCGTATGATGTATCAAGGCAACTCAAGCAACTCGCAGAAGCCAAAGGGAAATCCACCTATGGGTTTCGCCCCTAGACCTATGAGGCCATCTGCACCTGCCCCACGTCCCAACTACCCCAACCGTCCGCCCGGCAACAACTTCAATCGTGCACCTCCAAGACCTAGTGGCAACAACTTCAACACCAATACTCCAAGGCCAAATGGCGCCCCTGTGTTACCCAAGCCTGGTGACAAGTCCGGTGTCACCTGTTATGAGTGTGGACTCAAAGGGCACTACTCCAATGAGTGCCCCAAGAACCTGAATGATGCATCCAAGACCACTGCTCCTGCGCAGCAGCAGCGCCGTGTCGGAAATGGCAAGAATTATCCACCAAGGAACCAGCCTCACTCTCGAGGCCATCTAAACCACATGAATGTTGAAGAAGCTCAGGAGGCAACCGACGTTGTGCTGGGTATGTTCCCTGTTAATTCAGTCCCTGCAAGAGTTCTGTTTGATTCTGGAGCTTCGCATTCGTTTATTACTCAGTTATTCATTGATAAAAGTGGACTCCAACCAACACCCCTGAAAGAAACCATGTCTGTGCAAATACCTGGGTCAGTCACCAAAGCTAGTTGGACCTGCTTGGCAGTGCCCATAGAAATTCATGGAGTAGCTTTCTTAGCTAGTTTGATTGTGTTGGGAACCAAGGGTTTGGAAGTAGTCCTAGGTATGGACTGGATGTCTCAACATCAAGGAGTTATAGATTGTGCCAAAAAGACCATCACTATGAGGAGTAGCCATGGAATCGTAGTAAGGCATGTGTCTGTGAAACCTACCCAAATCCCCAGATGTCATAAGAGTATCTCAGGGCCAACTCTGGAGGAAGTCCCCATCGTCTGTGAATACCCGGAGGTTTTTCCCGATGAGCTACCCGGAATGCCACCGGATCGGGACATCGAGTTTATCATTGAGCTTATCCCCGGAACTGGATCCATAGCCCAAAGACCCTATCGTATGAACCCAGCTGAATTAGTGGAGTTAAAGAAGCAGTTGGATGACCTTTTGAGTAAGGGATTGATCCAGCCAAGTTCTTCCGCTTGGAGATCACCTGTTTTGTTTATGGATAAAAGTGACGGTTCTAGCCGACTGTGCACTGATTACCGCAAGCTAAATGATGTTACCATCAAGAATAAGTATCCTCTCCCGAAGATAGACGATCTGTTTGACCAACTGACCGGAGCTCGAGTCTTCTCAAAGATAGACCTTAGAACGGGGTATCATCAATTGAAGATCCGTGCAACTGATATACCCAAGACAGCCTTCACTACCCGGTACGGATTGTATGAGTACACCGTGATGTCCTTTGGATTAACCAATGCCCCTGCTTATTTCATGAATCTCATGAATAAGGTTTTTATGGAGTTTTTGGATAAGTTTGTTGTTGTCTTCATTGATGACATTCTTATCTACTCCAAGTCCGAAGAGGAGCATGCAACCCATTTGAGATTAATCTTAGAGACTCTGAGAGAGCATCAGCTATATGCCAAGTTCAGCAAATGTGAGTTCTGGTTGAAGGAAGTTGGATTCTTAGGCCATGTGTTATCAGCGGGAGGAATATCAGTAGACCCAAAGAAGATCAAATCAGTCATGGAATGGGAAGCCCCTACCACTCAAACCGAAGTTAGAGGTTTTCTCGGATTAGCGGGATACTACCGCAAGTTTGTTGAAGGGTTTTCAAGCATTGCCAGGCCAATGACCCAACTGTTAAAGAAGGATAAGAAGTTTGAATGGACCCCTAAGTGTGAAGAGAGTTTTCAAGAGCTCAAGAAGCGATTGGTGACCGCCCCCGTCCTAACCATGCCCGATATCACCAAGAACTTTGATGTCTATTGTGATGCCTCCAAACTTGGACTTGGTTGTGTGTTAATGCAAGAAGGCAAGGTCATAGCATACCTCTCCCGGCAGCTTAGACCTCATGAAGAAAACTATCCAACCCATGATCTGGAGTTAGCAGCCATAGTTTTAGCTTTGAAGACCTGGAGGCACTATCTTATGGGTAACCGTTGTGAGATCTACACGAACCACAAGAGTTTGAAGTATATTTTCACTCAGAAGGAGTTGAACATGAGGCAAAGAAGATGGATAGAGTTGATCAAAGATTATGATTTGGAAATCCATTATCACCCCGGTAAGGCCAATGTAGTGGCCGATGCATTAAGTAGGAAGCCATGCTCATTAAATATGATGATCAAGGAAGAGCAACCCATGTTGCACCAAGAGTTTGAAAAATTTGGATTGGAACTAGTCAGTCAAGGATTCTTAGCCAACCTTGAGTTTCAACCCACCTTGATGAGCCAAATCAAAGAAGCCCAGAAGGGAAATGAGAGTATTGACGGAATCAAGCGCAGAATTGGTTCCGGAAAGGTGTCAGGATTTGAAGATGATGATCAAGGAGTTCTTTGGTATAAAGGACGTATTTGTGTGCCTGCTGATTCAGAACTGAAGGAAATGATTATGAAGGAAGCTCATGAGACACCTTACTCCATCCACCCCGGTGGAACTAAGATGTATCAAGATTTGAAGGAACAATTTTGGTGGCATGGAATGAAGCGGGAGATTGCATCGTTTATATCCAAGTGTGATATCTACCAACGAGTCAAGGCTGAACATCAACGTCCTGCTGGACTGCTGCAACCTTTGCAAGTTCCGGAATGGAAGTGGGAATCTGTTGGAATGGATTTCATCACTGGATTTCCAAGGTCTAGCCGTGGAAATGACTCTATCTGGGTCATTGTGGATAGACTGACCAAAGTTGCCCACTTTATTCCTGTCAAGACAACTTATACCTCAGGATAGCTGGCAGATCTTTATCTATCCAAAATTGTTAGTTTGCATGGAATCCCTAAAACCATAGTTTCCGATCGAGGAACCCAATTCACCTCGAGATTTTGGAGAAGTTTGCATCAAGCCTTGGGAACCAAATTAGCCTTTAGCACAGCTTATCACCCTCAGACCGATGGACAGACTGAAAGGGTAAACCAAATACTTGAAGATATGTTGAGAGCCTGTGTTCTAGCCTATGGAGCTAAGTGGGAAGATTGTCTGCCTTTCGCGGAGTTTTCCTACAACAACAGTTATCAGGCCAGTTTGCAAATGGCCCCATTTGAAGCTTTATATGGAAGAAAGTGTCGAACCCCTTTGAATTGGTCTGAAACCGGAGACAGTCAGATATTTGGACCTGACATTCTGCAAGAAGCGGAGGAGAAAGTTCGCATGATTCGTGATTACCTCAAGGCAGCCCAGTCTAGACAGAAGAGTTATGCCGACAAGAGACGTAGGGAACTGACTTTCAAGAGTGGAGATTTTGTCTATCTTAGAGTATCACCTCTCAAGGGAATGCAGAGATTCCAAGTAAAAGGAAAGCTTGCACCAAGATATATTGGACCCTTCAAGATACTAGACCGCAGAGGAGAAGTGTCTTATCAGTTGGAAATGCCCCCTGAATTGTCTGAAGTGCACGATGTCTTTCACGTGTCTTTACTTCGGAAATGTCTTGAAGTACCGGAGAAGCCAGAAATCTTCAAGAATATTGATCACCGTTCTGTGGATATCAACAAGGATTTGACCTATCGTGAAGTACCTACCCGTATCCTCGAGGAAGCTTATCGAACCACTCGAACCCGAAGCATCAAGTTTCTGAAAGTTCAGTGGAGTAACCACACCGAAGATGAAGCCACTTGGGAAAGAGAAGATTACCTTCAGAAAGAGTTTCCCAATCTTTTTAGTTCTTAACTAGTGAATCTCGGGGACGAGATTCTTTTTAAAGGGGGAAGATTGTAACAACTCAGAAATTGTAATCCACTTCTTATTAATTAAAGTGCCAAATTTTGGACCCAGATAAAAGTTTTTATCTATTATTTCATGCATACATGTATTTTCTATTATATGTCTCTTATGATTTCATGTGTATGATTATTGGTTGTGCAATAGTTAGTTAATTCTAACTTAACCAACAGAAGCAATTGAGAAGAATTATAGGAACCAAAGGAACCAGAAATAAAATAATAAAGAAAAAGAGAAGAATAAGATGATCTAGAAATTGTTATTGACTACCCTACTTGGAGCCTTTAGAATAAGAAATCTGTAACTCACCTCAGTGTTTGGCCAGTTAGCTGAGCTTCACCAAGTCACATACTAACTCAACCAAAAAGTTGCTATCCAAAATTCAAATCAGAATATCACTCAAACATCTGTCAAACTTTGAATCCGAAACAGTGACTATACTCAAAAATGCAAATAAGATTTCTGCAAAACTCATCCTTTCTTCGGAACAAAAATACTACTGGATACCTTGGCTCATATGCTGATCACCCAAAGTGGAAAATTTCAAAAATTCAAATTTAAATCTCTTGCGGGCATTTCGTCGAACACTTAGCAGATGAAAATCGAGCAAATCTTAGTTACTGTGGTGTTCACTGTCGCCGTTCGTCCAGCGCCTGTAGCCATGCTCCTGGGAGGCGCCGCGGTCGAGCCCCGCTCCCTATGCCCCGACCCGAGCCGTGAGAAGTGGAGGGAAGAAGTGAAATGCGCCCAGGGCCCCCTCCCAGTCGTTCTTCTTCTCTGCACGCTCCCGACCGCCATGCCCTCGCCAGCACCGACCCACAGCCCTCCGCAGCCGAGGCGACAACCCCCCAGCACACCCCCGAGGCCGCCGTGCCCGGTGCGACCTCCGAACGCCGCCAGGACCCCCGCACTGGCCACCTTCTGGTCGCCTTGCCCCCGGCCTCCCGAGGCTATAAAAACCCCCGTCGACCACTCCCAGAGGACGCACACACCACCGCAACCGATCCCCACTCTTCTCTCTTCCTCTCTCCCTCGGAAACGTCCGATCTCTGCACGGGAGCGCCGCCGCGTTCTGGAGGATTTCGGCCACCATTGGAGCTGCTGCTGGTGCGAGGTGGAGGAGCAGCGCCGCCGCTGTCGATCTGCATCACCGCCGTCGAGCTCTGCTTCCTCTCCGTCGAGCTACGCCGCCGAGCCGTACCACTGCTGAATGCCGGTGAGTCCCTGGTCTGTCCCGCGGTAGACGACGACGATGCACCGTTGGATCTTGATCCAACGGGAGCATACCGGTTCGGCGATTCTAATTAGATCTGACGAGTGGACCCCATCTGTCAGATTCGGTTTTTAAACATTCCCGCCCCGCGCGAAACGGTATCGGGCCGGCCCGTTCGGAATTCTTCTGGATTCGGCCCGTTTGGTTAGAAGTAGGTCCGTTTCGTTTTTATTTATTCTCCCGCCTTTTCGAATTAATTCAAATTTGTTTCAGTTATGTTTTTCAAACTTGAATTCCAAGAGTTTTACAAATCCATTTCTAGCAAATAAATATGCGTTGGAAAGCTTGTCACATGCTCTAGCCTGTAGAACTGGTTAGAACTCAAGTTGAATTAGGGATTTAATTAACTAAGAATACTTTGACCTCAGCCCTATTAATCATAGAAAAATTCTATAGAATTATTTAAACCTCCTAAAATCTTGAAACTTGATTTGTGAACTCACTAATTAACTTCCCTACTGTTTAGTTAACCTTAATCAACTCAAACCTTGTTAGTGTTATCAATTAGACCCTAACCCAACTCTAGTTAGTAACATAAAATGATAGATCCCTATCATACACTTAGAATTAATTTGCCCTCATTACCAATTCACTTAGTTAATCCCTCCCCCACTTGAACTAGTCTTAATACCCCTCAACCAATACCAATGCTTAGAAAGTAAACAACATATGACATTTAGTAAAAATTCTAACTTGCACACTTAATGAAAACTTAGAAGAAAAACTTGCAATCCAACTCCCTAAAATGCAACATGAATGCTATTGTTAGCAAACAAATATGTGTGCTTGGTGTGTTGTTAGCATTGTGTAGTGATTGTGTGTTCTGTGTTGATTTCGTTATTAGACGCTAGTGTTGCTGAGGAGGATACTGAGGGGGGATATTATCAAGAAGAAGAAGAAGAATACCCCGGACACTTTGCCAACCAAGGCAAGCCATCTTTTGAATCATACTCCAAATGCCTAGTTTTACTATCGCATTCTACCAGTTTTAAGTAAATTGCATGATTGAATTGCTAGAGTAGAATGATAGATGTGCTTGGTATCTTGCTTAACAAGAGCATCAAGCTGAGTTTATCCAACCATGTTTAGTGGTATTATCACCCAATGTAGTTGCTTAGTCGCTAATAAAATTGAGGCCATCTATAAGGGGAACCCTATTTGAAAAGTGGTGACTTGAACTTGAAAACTTGAATTGAAGATTGCTCCTACATGATGGCTTTAAGAACGAAATTAATCTTGACTAAGAACTATGAAAGGTATTTCTCAATGACAACGGGTGATGTACTATGTGAGCCAACCATACCGTACGACCACATTACCCCTGAATGGGAAGGGGCTTATTCCTAGCTTGTTTATTCTAGTATGGGAGGTCTTGTATCATCCTTTATAGAAGTATTCCATGCGTGGTTGCTTCCGAACTGAGTGGTCATTGGAAATTTTCCTTCCTGAAGATTTCCATCCATCCGGCATCCCGGAGCGGGCAAAACTAGAGGCGCCGGAACGGGGAAATCCGTGTCTCGGGCTCTAGGGAAGGATCCTATACTAGAGTAGACAAGTGAAAGAGTTTGTTTGATTATCTGAACCCCGCATACCTTGTGTATGACGATCCGTGGATTTCTCCCGGCAGATGTATCGATTCTTGTGGGTAAAGTGTACCCCTCTGCAGAGGTTTCAAAACTATTCGAATAGCCGAGTCCGCGGTTATGGACAGTTGGCAAGCTGTACTTGACTTTTGTCAAGAATAAAAGTAACAATGGTGAAAATGGTGAATGACTTGACTTGACTTGACTTGACAATGATGTTGACACACTTGAAGTTCCTCTTTAGAGTAAACTTAGAGAACTAAACTTCTTTTCTGCCAATAAACATTCTTGGGAAATAAAACTAGCTTTTACAAATAAACTTAGTGCTTAGTCAACCATATCCACCTTGCATATCTACTTCATCCTTTCCTTTATAAGATGGTTTGCGAGTGCATCCAATGTACTCACGGCTGTGTCCCTGGCTATCAACTTGGCCAGACTATGGGGAAGAGTATCCGGAAGAAGGGTATGAAGAAGTGAACCAGAACTAAGATCATCTCCATGAGTCGCCATTGCCTGTAGGGTGAAGGCATGGACCCGAAGACGTTATCTCCGCTGCTATATTGTGTTGTAATATGAACTTGGTCACTACGACCATTGTATTTGAACCGTTGTATTGTAATGTCTATGGAACTGGTTACCAACTACGTTATGTATATCGCAACAATGGTTCTGGGATTGCGGTGGAATACATAATGGGCACTTCGAATTTGTTATCAAATTTGAGGTCGTCACAAGTTGGTATCAGAGCCTAGGCTGACCATAGGAGACCTTAGTTAGAATGGGCGTTAAAGGAAACCTTGATAAAAGCAAAGATATAAGTAATGGTTGCAAAATTGCTTAGTCTTTTCCTCTCTATTTACAAAGCTTTGTACATGATTCAGTTTTTGCCTATTTAAAATTTTGCACACTTGAGTTGATCACTAACTAAATCTAATCTAAAATTTTGTAGATGGCCCCGGTAGTCACTGAGCACTACCAGTTGGGCCATGGTGGCAGCCTTTGTTTCGAGCGCGACCTCACCACCCTGACCTTGTTCCTGGATCGTTTGTATCCGGAGTTCAAGGGAGCCATGCTCAATGAGCACCCAGATGGAGAGCTACGGTGGCTTATCAGGGCCAGTTGCCGTGGCAAGAAGGGAAACTTGAGTTCTCCAAGGATCAAGTTTGAGCTTGTGGAGAACACTTGGGCCGATGGTTTGGTCCGAGGTATGCAGGAGATGCACGCCCGCTTATGCGGACTGCATGTTGAGGAGGTCCAGGGGGAGCGCTTTAGGAACTTTGCTCGGCGTGATGCGGACGGGCGTCCCGCAAACATGCCAGGGCAAAATGAGCCGAGTACCTACATCGATCACATGGACTTCTTGATGTACTCCACTCAGCAGGAGGCCGATCGTGCCCGTACTAGGGCCAACCTTGAGCACTTCGCACTGGTGGAGGCGACGAGCACTATCAGGATACTTGCGAAGGAGCGCAAGAGCCTTCGTCGCCAGCGCGATGAGAAGGATCAGGACATTGAGGAGTTGAAGGCCAATGTGGCTGAGCTGACTGAGTACATTGAGAGTCTGGAGGATCACCTGGGTGAGGAGGAAGGCATTGATCTCCGCAAGGAGGATAATGCCCTCATTAGTGATGAGGATGATTTCATGGAGGACCTTGATGATCCGGAGGATGGTGGGCATAATGGATTCATTGTGAGTGATGAGGAGGAAGACCCCGAGGAGCTCGCTGAGTAGATCGGAGATCCACATGTTATCTAGATATGAGTTCCACTTTATTTTCACTTCGTGTAGGTGTGAGTTGTATCCCCCTCTCTAGTAGACGAGTCGCCATGGTTTGAGGTAAACCATTTGTAATGTGTGAACTCGTGTGTATGGTGTGTTTGATGTGGTTGAATGAAATATGAATTTAGCCCTTAAGGCCTTAGTAAGACAAAAATTGCATCATCTAGGTTACAATTAAATCTTAGCAACTAGCTTTCCCTCTTGTCTTACCAAAAATTTATCTTCAGATGCCACGAGCACCCCCACCCCCGAACCCGGAAATGGCAGAACTACTAAGGTTGATCATGGAAGACCGGGAAGCAGCCCGAGCTGAGCGCCAAGCTAACTTGGCCACTCTTCAGCAGATAACCCAGATGGCAATGAACCACAACCATGGCCATGGCAATGGCAATGGTGAAGGAGAAAACAATGGCAATGGTGAGCACCGATCCAAGTTGAGGAATTTCCAAAACACCAACCCTCCTATGTTCACTAAGTCGGAAGAGCCCTTAGATGCCGATGACTGGCTTCGCACCATGGAGAACAACTTGGCAGTCGCAGAAGTTGGTGAAAATGAGAAGGTCTTGTACACCACCCACTATCTTGCTGGAGCAGCAAGAGCTTGGTGGGATAGCACTCGTGCGATGCAAGCCCAAGGGTATGTGATGCCTTGGGAGGAGTTCAAGAGCAAGTTTAGCAAAGCCCATGTTCCTTTGGGATTAGTTAAAAGGATGAGAGATGAGTTTAGAAATCTGAAGCAAGGTTCCCTGTCTGTGGTGGATTACCATGACAAGTTCCTTACCTTGTCTAGGTATGCCCCAGATGACACCAACACCACTGAGAAGAAGAAAGAAAGGTTTCTGGATGGACTTCATGATGAGATGCAATGTGTCTTGGTCAGTATTCACTTTGCAGACCTGGAGTCATTGGTTGACTCCGCCATTCAGATGGAGGGCAAACTCAAGCAAGCTGCAGAGAACCGCAAACGTCGTATGATGTATCAAGGCAACTCAAGCAACTCGCAGAAGCCAAAGGGAAATCCACCTATGGGTTTCGCCCCTAGACCTATGAGGCCATCTGCACCTGCCCCACGTCCCAACTACCCCAACCGTCCGCCCGGCAACAACTTCAATCGTGCACCTCCAAGACCTAGTGGCAACAACTTCAACACCAATACTCCAAGGCCAAATGGCGCCCCTGTGTTACCCAAGCCTGGTGACAAGTCCGGTGTCACCTGTTATGAGTGTGGACTCAAAGGGCACTACTCCAATGAGTGCCCCAAGAACCTGAATGATGCATCCAAGACCACTGCTCCTGCGCAGCAGCAGCGCCGTGTCGGAAATGGCAAGAATTATCCACCAAGGAACCAGCCTCACTCTCGAGGCCATCTAAACCACATGAATGTTGAAGAAGCTCAGGAGGCAACCGACGTTGTGCTGGGTATGTTCCCTGTTAATTCAGTCCCTGCAAGAGTTCTGTTTGATTCTGGAGCTTCGCATTCGTTTATTACTCAGTTATTCATTGATAAAAGTGGACTCCAACCAACACCCCTGAAAGAAACCATGTCTGTGCAAATACCTGGGTCAGTCACCAAAGCTAGTTGGACCTGCTTGGCAGTGCCCATAGAAATTCATGGAGTAGCTTTCTTAGCTAGTTTGATTGTGTTGGGAACCAAGGGTTTGGAAGTAGTCCTAGGTATGGACTGGATGTCTCAACATCAAGGAGTTATAGATTGTGCCAAAAAGACCATCACTATGAGGAGTAGCCATGGAATCGTAGTAAGGCATGTGTCTGTGAAACCTACCCAAATCCCCAGATGTCATAAGAGTATCTCAGGGCCAACTCTGGAGGAAGTCCCCATCGTCTGTGAATACCCGGAGGTTTTTCCCGATGAGCTACCCGGAATGCCACCGGATCGGGACATCGAGTTTATCATTGAGCTTATCCCCGGAACTGGATCCATAGCCCAAAGACCCTATCGTATGAACCCAGCTGAATTAGTGGAGTTAAAGAAGCAGTTGGATGACCTTTTGAGTAAGGGATTGATCCAGCCAAGTTCTTCCGCTTGGAGATCACCTGTTTTGTTTATGGATAAAAGTGACGGTTCTAGCCGACTGTGCACTGATTACCGCAAGCTAAATGATGTTACCATCAAGAATAAGTATCCTCTCCCGAAGATAGACGATCTGTTTGACCAACTGACCGGAGCTCGAGTCTTCTCAAAGATAGACCTTAGAACGGGGTATCATCAATTGAAGATCCGTGCAACTGATATACCCAAGACAGCCTTCACTACCCGGTACGGATTGTATGAGTACACCGTGATGTCCTTTGGATTAACCAATGCCCCTGCTTATTTCATGAATCTCATGAATAATGTTTTTATGGAGTTTTTGGATAAGTTTGTTGTTGTCTTCATTGATGACATTCTTATCTACTCCAAGTCCGAAGAGGAGCATGCAACCCATTTGAGATTAATCTTAGAGACTCTGAGAGAGCATCAGCTATATGCCAAGTTCAGCAAATGTGAGTTCTGGTTGAAGGAAGTTGGATTCTTAGGCCATGTGTTATCAGCGGGAGGAATATCAGTAGACCCAAAGAAGATCAAATCAGTCATGGAATGGGAAGCCCCTACCACTCAAACCGAAGTTAGAGGTTTTCTCGGATTAGCGGGATACTACCGCAAGTTTGTTGAAGGGTTTTCAAGCATTGCCAGGCCAATGACCCAACTGTTAAAGAAGGATAAGAAGTTTGAATGGACCCCTAAGTGTGAAGAGAGTTTTCAAGAGCTCAAGAAGCGATTGGTGACCGCCCCCGTCCTAACCATGCCCGATATCACCAAGAACTTTGATGTCTATTGTGATGCCTCCAAACTTGGACTTGGTTGTGTGTTAATGCAAGAAGGCAAGGTCATAGCATACCTCTCCCGGCAGCTTAGACCTCATGAAGAAAACTATCCAACCCATGATCTGGAGTTAGCAGCCATAGTTTTAGCTTTGAAGACCTGGAGGCACTATCTTATGGGTAACCGTTGTGAGATCTACACGAACCACAAGAGTTTGAAGTATATTTTCACTCAGAAGGAGTTGAACATGAGGCAAAGAAGATGGATAGAGTTGATCAAAGATTATGATTTGGAAATCCATTATCACCCCGGTAAGGCCAATGTAGTGGCCGATGCATTAAGTAGGAAGCCATGCTCATTAAATATGATGATCAAGGAAGAGCAACCCATGTTGCACCAAGAGTTTGAAAAATTTGGATTGGAACTAGTCAGTCAAGGATTCTTAGCCAACCTTGAGTTTCAACCCACCTTGATGAGCCAAATCAAAGAAGCCCAGAAGGGAAATGAGAGTATTGACGGAATCAAGCGCAGAATTGGTTCCGGAAAGGTGTCAGGATTTGAAGATGATGATCAAGGAGTTCTTTGGTATAAAGGACGTATTTGTGTGCCTGCTGATTCAGAACTGAAGGAAATGATTATGAAGGAAGCTCATGAGACACCTTACTCCATCCACCCCGGTGGAACTAAGATGTATCAAGATTTGAAGGAACAATTTTGGTGGCATGGAATGAAGCGGGAGATTGCATCGTTTATATCCAAGTGTGATATCTACCAACGAGTCAAGGCTGAACATCAACGTCCTGCTGGACTGCTGCAACCTTTGCAAGTTCCGGAATGGAAGTGGGAATCTGTTGGAATGGATTTCATCACTGGATTTCCAAGGTCTAGCCGTGGAAATGACTCTATCTGGGTCATTGTGGATAGACTGACCAAAGTTGCCCACTTTATTCCTGTCAAGACAACTTATACCTCAGGATAGCTGGCAGATCTTTATCTATCCAAAATTGTTAGTTTGCATGGAATCCCTAAAACCATAGTTTCCGATCGAGGAACCCAATTCACCTCGAGATTTTGGAGAAGTTTGCATCAAGCCTTGGGAACCAAATTAGCCTTTAGCACAGCTTATCACCCTCAGACCGATGGACAGACTGAAAGGGTAAACCAAATACTTGAAGATATGTTGAGAGCCTGTGTTCTAGCCTATGGAGCTAAGTGGGAAGATTGTCTGCCTTTCGCGGAGTTTTCCTACAACAACAGTTATCAGGCCAGTTTGCAAATGGCCCCATTTGAAGCTTTATATGGAAGAAAGTGTCGAACCCCTTTGAATTGGTCTGAAACCGGAGACAGTCAGATATTTGGACCTGACATTCTGCAAGAAGCGGAGGAGAAAGTTCGCATGATTCGTGATTACCTCAAGGCAACCCAGTCTAGACAGAAGAGTTATGCCGACAAGAGACGTAGGGAACTGACTTTCAAGAGTGGAGATTTTGTCTATCTTAGAGTATCACCTCTCAAGGGAATGCAGAGATTCCAAGTAAAAGGAAAGCTTGCACCAAGATATATTGGACCCTTCAAGATACTAGACCGCAGAGGAGAAGTGTCTTATCAGTTGGAAATGCCCCCTGAATTGTCTGAAGTGCACGATGTCTTTCACGTGTCTTTACTTCGGAAATGTCTTGAAGTACCGGAGAAGCCAGAAATCTTCAAGAATATTGATCACCGTTCTGTGGATATCAACAAGGATTTGACCTATCGTGAAGTACCTACCCGTATCCTCGAGGAAGCTTATCGAACCACTCGAACCCGAAGCATCAAGTTTCTGAAAGTTCAGTGGAGTAACCACACCGAAGATGAAGCCACTTGGGAAAGAGAAGATTACCTTCAGAAAGAGTTTCCCAATCTTTTTAGTTCTTAACTAGTGAATCTCGGGGACGAGATTCTTTTTAAAGGGGGAAGATTGTAACAACTCAGAAATTGTAATCCACTTCTTATTAATTAAAGTGCCAAATTTTGGACCCAGATAAAAGTTTTTATCTATTATTTCATGCATACATGTATTTTCTATTATATGTCTCTTATGATTTCATGTGTATGATTATTGGTTGTGCAATAGTTAGTTAATTCTAACTTAACCAACAGAAGCAATTGAGAAGAATTATAGGAACCAAAGGAACCAGAAATAAAATAATAAAGAAAAAGAGAAGAATAAGATGATCTAGAAATTGTTATTGACTACCCTACTTGGAGCCTTTAGAATAAGAAATCTGTAACTCACCTCAGTGTTTGGCCAGTTAGTTGAGCTTCACCAAGTCACATACTAACTCAACCAAAAAGTTGCTATCCAAAATTCAAATCAGAATATCACTCAAACATCTGTCAAACTTTGAATCCGAAACAGTGACTATACTCAAAAATGCAAATAAGATTTCTGCAAAACTCATCCTTTCTTCAGAACAAAAATACTACTGGATACCTTGGCTCATATGCTGATCACCCAAAGTGGAAAATTTCAAAAATTCAAATTTAAATCTCTTGCGGGCATTTCGTCGAACACTTAGCAGGTGAAAATCGAGCAAATCTTAGTTACTGTGGTGTTCACTGTCGCCGTTCGTCCAGCGCCTGTAGCCATGCTCCTGGGAGGCGCCGTGGTCAAGCCCCGCTCCCTATGCCCCGACCCGAGCCGTGAGAAGTGGAGGGAAGAAGTGAAATGTGCCCAGGGCCCCCTCCCAGTCGTTCTTCTTCTCTGCACGCTCCCGACCGCCATGCCCTCGCCAGCACCGACCCACAGCCCTCCGCAGCCGAGGCGACAACCCCCCAGCACACCCCCGAGGCCGCCGTGCCCGGTGCGACCTCCGAACGCCGCCAGGACCCCCGCACTGGCCACCTTCTGGTCGCCTTGCCCCCGGCCTCCCGAGGCTATAAAAACCCCCGTCGACCACTCCCAGAGGACGCACACACCACCGCAACCGATCCCCACTCTTCTCTCTTCCTCTCTCCCTCGAAAACGTCCGATCTCTGCACGGGAGCGCCGCCGTGTTCTGGAGGATTTCGGCCACCATTGGAGCTGCTGCTGGTGCGAGGTGGAGGAGCAGAGCCGCCGCTGTCGATCTGCATCACCGCCGTCGAGCTCTGCTTCCTCTCCGTCGAGCTACGCCGCCGAGCCGTACCACTGCTGAACGCCGGTGAGTCCCTGGTCTGTCCCGCAGTAGACGACGACGATGCACCGTTGGATCTTGATCCAACGGGAGCATACCGGTTCGGCGATTCTAATTAGATCTGACGAGTGGACCCCATCTGTCAGATTCGGTTTTTAAACATTCCCGCCCCGCGCGAAACGGTATCGGGCCGGCCCGTTCGGAATTCTTCTGGATTTGGCCCGTTTGGTTAGAAGTAGGTCCGTTTCGTTTTTATTTATTCTCCCGCCTTTTCGAATTAATTCAAATTTGTTTCAGTTATGTTTTTCAAACTTGAATTCCAAGAGTTTTACAAATCCATTTCTAGCAAATAAATATGCGTTGAAAAGCTTGTCACATGCTCTAGCCTGTAGAACTGGTTAGAACTCAAGTTGAATTAGGGATTTAATTAACTAAGAATACTTTGACCTCAGCCCAATTAATCATAGAAAATTTTTATAGAATTATTTAAACCTCCTATAATCTTGAAACTTGATTTGTGAACTCACTAATTAACTTCCCTACTATTTAGTTAACCTTAATCAACTCAAACCTTGTTAGTGTTATCAATTAGACCCTAACCCAACTCTAGTTAGTAACATAAAATGATAGATCCCTATCATACACTTAGAATTAATTTGCCCTCATTACCAATTCACTTAGTTAATCCCTCCCCCACTTGAACTAGTCTTAATACCCCTCAACCAATACCAATGCTTAGAAAGTAAACAACATATGACATTTAGTAAAAACTCTAACTTGCACACTTAATGAAAACTTAGAAGAAAAACTTGCAATCCAACTCCCTAAAATGCAACATGAATGCTATTATTAGCAAACAAATATGTGTGCTTGGTGTGTTGTTAGCATTGTGTAGTGATTGTGTGTTTTGTGTTGATTTTGTTATTAGACGCTAGTGTTGCTGAGGAGGATACTGAGGGGGGATATTATCAAGAAGACGAAGAAGAATACCCCGGACACTTTGCCAACCAAGGCAAGCCATCTTTTGAATCATACTCCAAATGCCTAGTTTTACTATCGCATTCTACCAGTTTTAAGTAAATTGCATGATTGAATTGCTAGAGTAGAATGATAGATGTGCTTGGTATCTTGCTTAACAAGAGCATCAAGCTGAGTTTATCCAACCATGTTTAGTGGTATTATCACCCAATGTAGTTGCTTAGTCGCTAATAAAATTGAGGCCATCTATAAGGGGAACCCTATTTGAAAAGTGGTGACTTGAACTTGAAAACTTGAATTGAAGATTGCTCCTACATGATGGCTTTAAGAACAAAATTAATCTTGACTAAGAACTATGAAAGGTATTTCTCAATGACAACGGGTGATGTACTATGTGAGCCAACCATACCGTACGACCACATTACCCCTGAATGGGAAGGGGCTTATTCCTAGCTTGTTTATTCTAGTATGGGAGGTCTTGTATCATCCTTTATAGAAGTATTCCATGCGTGGTTGCTTCCGAACCGAGTGGTCATTGGAAATTTTCCTTCCTGAAGATTTCCATCCATCCGGCATCCCGGAGCGGGCAAAACTAGAGGCGCCGGAACGGGGAAATCCGTGTCTCGGGCTCTAGGGAAGGATCCTATACTAGAGTAGACAAGTGAAAGAGTTTGTTTGATTATCTGAACCCCGCATACCTTGTGTATGATGATCCATGGATTTCTCCCGGCAGATGTATCGATTCTTGTGGGTAAAGTGTACCCCTCTGCAGAGGTTTCAAAACTATTCGAATAGCCGAGTCCGCGGTTATGGACAGTTGGCAAGCTGTACTTGACTTTTGTCAAGAATAAAAGTAACAATGGTGAAAATGGTGAATGACTTGACTTGACTTGACTTGACTTGACAATGATGTTGACACACTTGAAGTTCCTCTTTAGAGTAAACTTAGAGAACTAAACTTCTTTTCTGCCAATAAACATTCTTGGGAAATAAAACTAGCTTTTGCAAATAAACTTAGTGCTTAGTCCACCATATCCACCTTGCATATCTACTTCATCCTTTCCTTTATAAGATGGTTTGCGAGTGCATCCAATGTACTCACGGCTGTGTCCCTGGCTATCAACTTGGCCAGACTATGGGGAAGAGTATCCGGAAGAAGGGTATGAAGAAGTGAACCAGAACTAAGATCATCTCCATGAGTCGCCATTGCCTGTAGGGTGAAGGCATGGACCCGAAGACGTTATCTCCGCTGCTATATTGTGTTGTAATATGAACTTGGTCACTACGACCATTGTATTTGAACCGTTGTATTGTAATGTCTATGGAACTGGTTACCAACTACGTTATGTATATCGCAACAATGGTTCTGGGATTGCGGTGGAATACATAACGGGCACTTCGAATTTGCTATCAAATTTGAGGTCGTCACACGAGCGCCTCCGCCTCCGGCTACAAGTTCCCTTCTCCGCTCCTGCCAGGACGCCCAGAGTTGTCTTCTCCACCGATCAGAATAGGTGTACACGACCAACATCGCCGCTCGTCGCTTCAAAAAATCACCAGCCCGAGCTCCTTCTTTGTCACCTGGCTTAAGAAGCATCTCTTTAGTTGCCCCTCTCCTTGGATAAATTGCAAGTAACACTACAGCATGCCATCCTTATGCCACGGTTATACTTCACAAGAGTACTTAATTGTTTCTTGCGATGGCAATGGGTCTGCACTGGTTGCAGCTAAGCGTGGACCTGGTGGTGCAGCTGGTCAGGGTGATCGTGGAGCCAAGGGGAGGAATGTGGTGCTCAGGAACAAGTATGGCCCTCCCAAGATCGTCAACTACAGTGAGACTGTCTTGTGTCCTGAAGGAGGTACTGCCATTCATCTCTTGGTGTTCTGTTCTTTAAATTCAGTACGTGTTCTTACTTCTTAGGAATGATGGTTGTCTTACACTCATTCGGAGTTACCAAAATTCAGATATTTCAGTAAACTAAAGTTTGTTACTATCTCATTGGGTTACACAAGATCGAATTGGAGGACCCGTTGGAAAATTTAGGAGTTAAATTAGTCTAGGACATGTGCTTATTGTATTCTCAAATATGTGTAATTGAAGTTGTTCAGTCACCAATCAAAAGCATATGCTAGCAGCTAGCATTCTGTATGTAATATCTATCTAGAGGTTCTACTTCACATGGTTTGCATTCCTAATATTGTTGTCGACGGGTGTACCACTTCTCTAATCCTTGCTCAAGGCCTGATTGCTGAAGGAATAAAGATATGTCTATGATAAATGTGCTGATACATGATTGCAGTTTTGTAAAAAATCTTTTACAAGTTTGTCTGTGTAATAAATATTGACACAAAGAAACTCTAAACGTTAACCTGCATATCCTCACCAAAAAGTAGGTTCTTGCTGATGGAATGAATTCTCTCGGGATTGTGTGTGGCACTAGGAAGATTTATGATGCTTTGGTTTCTGAACTCAAGTTGATGTCATGTGATTTGCAAGTTATTGCCTTATTCGGTTTTAATTCAAGATGCTCCACAAAGATTATAAGTAGAAGGCATGAAGGGATTCTGAGGAAATTGGCCCGCATATTTCTTGCATTATGAATGAGTCTGAATAGAATCCAAACTTCGCATGACATGCTTCTTGGATGATTCATCAGTATCACATATTTGCAAATCACTTACTAAGCCTACAAAACTATGTTGAATGAGCCCATAAAAAATACTATGTTGAATGAAGCTTGAAGAATGATCAAGAAGCCATTGATCCGTTGCAATCAGATCTACTGACATCAAAGTCTCGTTGTATGTTTTTTTCTCTCTCTATTAGTCAAATTTACATATTTCTTTGGTTAATTATCAATTGTAGTTCCTTTTTCTCTTTGCCTTCCTTCACACTAAACCGAGGCCTGTGGTAATGTTGTTGGAAGGGATAGAAAATCACCGAGTTTGATACGACGAAATTTAAGTTGAGTGAATATCTAAAACTCTTGAAAACTTGGTGTGCTTTACATAGAAGCAAAAATTCGTTGTGTTATACGAGAAATATTGGAACTCTGCGGGGAATAGATCTCAGTGAACGAGAGATAAATATTTGTTTATTAAATATATAAACTTGACCACTTAGTCTACCCGTAGCAAACGCACGGGTATTGTGCTAGTTTATATCTAATCGTTTTTGTTATGGGTATTGCCAATATGGGTTTTTGTTTGGCTCAGTGTGTGATCACAACATCTAAGAGCATATGCCAAGGATGCGCTCCTGTCAAGAGCTAATTCTCTATGTACATTCCATTCTTTCAAGTCTTTTTTACTGCCTCTGTACATGTAAGTTAGGTCGTTCTCTGCTTGTGCTATATTTTTCATATATTCGTTAGAATACCACTACTAGCTGTGCTTCTCGAGGCCTGGGAGTTTCTACTAACATGAATATAGTCATGTGGTGTGCTCTACATGGCTTGTGCCTGTAATTCTTTAGCTTGGGAGTTCCTAATAAAAAAATATTCATGTGGCTACATGGATTTGTGCCTGGAAGATTGGTCTTCGTCGAGACATATTAAAGTTTAGTGTTGAATGTTCTTTTATTTATCATAAAAATCATAATGGAGCTGAAGATGTACGTCACTTTGTTTACATGCACCCTTGAGGAAATCTGGAATGCACTTGGTTTGATGAACTTTATCGATCTAGTTTTGAGCTTTGAACGCTATGGATCAGTTG
The DNA here is from genome assembly GCA_007115705.1 of Dactylis glomerata. Lineage (NCBI taxonomy): Eukaryota > Viridiplantae > Streptophyta > Magnoliopsida > Poales > Poaceae > Dactylis > Dactylis glomerata. The sequence continues at coordinate 14,935,958 of QXEO01000553.1, forward strand.
TCCTGGAGGAGATTATGAGGAGACCGAACCGATCGTGGTAGCATGTAAATCTGGGGGCAAAGAAGAGAAGTGGTTTAAAGGTGAGATCGTGGCTGAGAGCAACTCTAGCCAGGGAAATTGGGGATTGGTACCCGATATAGGTTTGCAGTATGAACAACTAGTGGTGCAGAACAGGAAATCGGTGCTACAAATACCAATTTTAAAATAGACTTCGCGCAAAGCAAACAGAAAGTTCCTTGCACATAGCAAACTGAAACATAGCCGTCCATCATCACCCAATATGCTAGAGATTTAGGTCGGAGATCCCGACAGCGGGCGCGGAGGATAGCTCACTGGAGCGGCAGGTGGGTGGGAAGGATGCACAAAGTCGTGCTCGATCTGCAGGCTCTCCATCAGAGACTTCTGCAGGTTTGTTTCCGCCTTTGCCTGCAGTAGCCGCGTCAACGGGATTCTGCCTCGCCACGGCCTTGGCATATTAAGGAAGACCTCGTCGGCATCTCGATAGGCATGGACCTGCGGCATCATCACCTTCTCGATGAGCTTCCATCTGGGGTCGTCTCGCCATGACCTTGGATTGCTTCGGGAGAGGGCGCCGTGGGCACACGCCTGCCGCGAGCGCCATGGCGCGGGAGCTCTCAGACTCCACATCCAATCCACCTTAGCATCTGCATCCGTGCAACACTCATTTGTTAGAGGTGTTGTCTTCTGGTGGTTTAATATTTTGCTCCATATACAATTATTGGCTTTTGTGGAACCTTTTCACATATGATAACCGATACCATATGCTTGCTGCCACCCATCCGGCAAACAATAATGCTGGACTTACGGACGTCTTAGGCTACAGACATGCCTACGGGCAGACGTGCTGTGATTTTGTTGGTCCAACCTGCATAAAAAGCGGACCACGTTCTCATCTCCGCCCTACATGCTGTGCCAGATTGCTAGTCCGTAACAAATTTTTGTAAACCTTGTCCGTACGTGTAGCATTGCTACACTAAAGCCAAAGTAGATCTCAGTAAAAAAAAATACTTATGTATGAACCCGAGTATATCCAAAATAGTTTTAGAAGTACAAAAAAATTATCGAAGCTTGAATATAAAGAAGATTATGTGATGATCAAGGTGTTATTCAAGGAGTGATCCGAAGTTTGGTCATAAGGGAGTTGAGCCTATATAGAGTGTGTCTTGAGGAATAAGATGGAGTGAACTCTCATGTGTATTCTCAAGACATCATCATTATGAAAGAAGAAGATGAAGTGCAATGTTGATCAAGTCGAAGCGCAATCAAGAAAGGTAGTCCAACTTGAGAAGATCAAGATCGTCACCATCTAGCTCAAGTGGAATGCACAAGGCAAAGGTATGTTCTTGATAGGGTCTCTTTCTTACCGGTCTCATAGTGTGGGAGACCGGGGTTAGGATCGATAGCCGTACTATCAAGAGGGGCTCTTGAGTGAGTAACTTATTCGTATCGTTCGGAGAGAGCTCAAACCTTTGCATACTTGGCATTATCTTTCTTGGTTCTTATTTGGATTTTATCCATGTGAGGTTCTAGAGCTTGTGGTTATTTCCATGACAAGCTCTAGCTCATCAAAAACGGATTTCGTATGGAATTCTTATTGCGTTTTTGGTGTTTGGAGGTTTTACCGGTTCTTCTTTATAGCTAAGTCAAACTTTTATCATTTGGTTTCTTCCTCCTTTGTTGGACTATGATGTTTCTATGGATGAAGGTGTAGAGCTTGTTTTGGTGATTCCAACAAGCCCAAGTTCATTGAAAACGGAGTCCGGATGCAAAAGTTATGGCCTTTTTCGTGTTGATATTTTTTCTTGGCGGAAAGTTCGGCCCCAGGTCCGGCCGGGCCGGACTCTAGGCCGGGAAATCCGGCCCCAGACCAGAAAAATCCGGCGGCCCACCGAACCGCACTACTGGGGGGCTTTTTGGTGACCACCGGACTGTCCGCCGGACCGTCCGGCCTAAAGTCCGGCAGCGCTGGACTTACGGCCGAACTTTGGCGCGATTTGCTTCCAACGGCCAGATTTTCCCCACCTATAAATACCCTTCTTCTTCCTTGAACCAACTACATTTTTGGGCTTCTCTCTCCTCCATTATTGACCTTGAAAGCTTGCCCTCCCTCCCCCATTCCCTCCATGTTTCTTGCATCTTTTTAAGGGAAAAGAGATAGGAGATCTAGGTGTACTTTTCCACCAATCACTTTCTCCTCTAAGTGAGGAGAACCTATTGGATCTAGATCTTGGAGTTCTTTGTGGATTTCCTCCTTGTTCTTCCTCTCATATCTCTCCATAGCATTTGTTGTTTTGGTAGGATTTGGGAGAGAAGGATTTGAGCACTTCGTGTGTTCTTGCCATTGCATTTGGTGCATTGGTTTGAGTTCTCCTCGGAGATTTGGTGGTGAAAGCAAGAAGCTTATTTCCTCTTGGGTTCTTGGAACCCTAGACGGCTCAGTGGATTTCTTGGGGACCTCCAATTAAATTGGGGAGATCTTCCCAAGCTTTGTGGTGCCTCCGTGGCGATTATTGGGAGCCTCCAATTGAGATGTGGAGTGTGCCCCAATCTTAGTGGCTTTGTGGATTTGGGAGCCTCCAATTAAGTTGTGAAGTTGCCCCAAGCTTTGTACGGGTTCGGTGACCACCCTCAAGGGTCCCATAGTGGATCGGGTCTTCCATCTTGGTGGGAGGGCTCGAGGAGATTACGGCGAGCCTCCGTGGCATTTGGGGAGCCTTGTGCCTCCACACCGCTCCAACGGAGATTAGCACCTGCAAGGGTGTGAATTTTGGGATACATTGTTGTCTCTGCGTGCCTCGGTTATTTCTATACCCGAGCTCCTTTACTTATGCAATCTACTTTGTGATTACAAGGAGACCCTGCTAAAAAGCAAAGAGGACCCTGGAAATAATCGCAGAACGCGATCAAGCCCAGCCTCCTCTTCCACCTCCATGTAAGTTTCCAACGATGTACTCGAAGCAGCAATATAGGGTGCTTGCACCCCCCCTTTGTACAAAAAAAAAACTTATCTTGTCTAGCATAAGTTGTTGGTGCACATAGGTGAACCTAGTTTATTTAGGTTTTGTATGCTTGGCAAATTAAACGTTAGTTTTATTCCGCATTTGTCAAGCCACTCGTAAAAGTTTTAAATCGCCTATTCACCCCCCCCCTCTAGGCAACATCCGTGTCCTTTCAATTGGTATCAGAGCGAGGTCTCTCATTTTAGGCTTCATCGCCTTGAGAGCAAAGATGTCGGCTAGGGGATTAGTGCACAATGACACCTTTATATTTGATGGCACTAATTATGATATATGAAAAATTTGCATGCTTAATCATTTTCGTGATATGGACCCAAATATAGAGCGAATTCTAGATATGGGTTTTTCTCCTCCTAAGGATTCCCAAATCCTATCTTTAAAGGAGAAGGAAAATTCTTATCTAGAAGCTCAAGCTTCTAATGTGCTTGTTGATTGTGTGAGCAATACAGTTATTCTTGCAATCATGCCTTTCCGTAGCGCTCATGAGTTTTGGACAAAGATTCAAGACAAATATGATATGTCCAACAAAATTGAGGATGATTGTATTCCCTCCACTTCCGGTCGTGATGAACTCTCTTCCACTTCACCAAAGTGTAGCAAGACACAAGGTAACTCTATGGTGAGTGGTGATGGAAATTGCAATGTTGATAGTGAGCTTACTTGTGATGATCATTCATCTCTATCTCATTGCCATGCTTCATCTTTGGACTTAAAGACTTCTAGCACCATAAATGCTTTACATGCTTGTGTTGATAGTCCTTGCATATCATGTGTATGCTCCTTGAACACATCTCATAATGATATGCTTACTTTGTCTTGTTGCCATGATATAAATGCCTCTAGTTCCTCTAGTTGTTGTGTGTCTAACAATGTAGAGGAAACTGGAAATTCTATTGGCCAAGACATGGTCTCACTTGGAGCTTCAAATATTTATTCATCATCATCTATTGCTTCCCACATTTGCCTTATGGCTAGGGCTTCAAAGGTAACTCCTACTTTGGAACCCAATATATCTAGTGATGATGAGAATGAGGATAATGATGATGAAGAAGATGATCTTGCATCTTTATTTGAGAAGAGTGAAATGTTTTTTCATGCTATTCGTAAGAATAAAATTGCTTGCTCTTACTTCTATAAGATTTTGGCTATTGCCACCGAGAGCAATAAAATTATTGAGGAGCATGAGAATACCATTTTTTAAATGCAAGGTCATGCCCGTGATTACGTGGATAAGATCGCGGATCTAAAAGAAGCTCTAGAAGAAGAACAAACCACCAAGGAATCTCTTGAGGAGACCTTTAGAGTTATCTAAAATAAAGAAATCCTATGATAGAACTCTTGTGGTGGCAAATGATTTTGAAACTAAATATGAAGAGCTTGTAGTTACTTATGCTAAACTCCTTGATAATGTTTTGCTTCTTAAAAATGACTCTAGGGTCATTTCGTGTGAGCCCATCATTCTCACCGAGTCGCATGAGCAACTTAAAGCTTCAAATTCAAATGAGCTTACTAAATTGCCTTCTCCGCTTTCCGTTAGTGATGATGCTTGTGATACTAACTCTACTTCTTGTGAAGCATCCATCTTGAAGGGGAATGTTGAGTTAAGGGCTCAACTTGACTTGCTAACTAGCAATTATGGGAAATTGGAAGAAAATCATGGAAAGCTCTCTAGCTCCCACGAGGATCTTCTAGCTTCCCATGATAGGCTAAAATTAGCTCATGAGGCTATTATGTCAAAGGTAACATCTAGTGAGCCCCATGTGGACATTTGCACTATTTCTCAAAATGCCATATTGCCATGTGCTAGTCCTAGTAATTCTTCCACTCATAATATTGCTACATCTTGTAATGAATTATTTTCCTTGCCTTGTTGCTCTATAAATGAAGCTTCTACTTCCTCTAGAACTTGTGTTGTTACTAACCATGTAGAGGAAATCAAAGAGCTCAAGGCCCAAGTCACTTCTTTGAAGAAAGACTTGGTAAAGAGTCATGAAGGGAAATCCAAACTCGACAATATGTTGAGTGTGCCAAAATCCCCAACGACAAGAGTGGACTTGGGTTTATCTCCAACAACAAGAAAAAGTCCAAGGTTAACAAGAATAAGAAGGGCCAAGAACAAGTCAAAGATCCGGCCAAGATTGTTTGCTTCAAGTGTAAAATTGAAGGGCACCATGTTAGATCTTGCCCTTTGAAGAAGAAGACACTAGTTGAGAAGCAACAAGGGAAGCAGCCTCAAGTTCAAGGTCATGCTCAACCTCGAGTTGAAGCCACTTCCCAAGAAGAATCAAGCTAATGCTCCCATTGCGGAGAAATCAAGTGAGAAGAAGGTGAAGAAAAGAACTTGCTACATATGCCGTGAGAAGGGTCACCTTTCTTCTTCATGCACTATGGGTAACTCATCCAACCCTATCATAATTGATGATGCTTATTCCCTTTGCAAGGATAAGGTTGGCAATGTGTTTGCCAAATTTGTTGGTACTCAATGTGGTGTCAAGAAAAGAACCATTTGGGTGGCCAAGCCTATTGTGACTAACCTCTTAGGACCCAACTTGGTTGGGGACCATCACACCAAAACTTGATCAATAGGTGTTTGTTGGAGGGCATTGGAGATTTGGCTATATCATGAAGAATTAAGGGATCTTCATCATTTATATTGTATCAAGTCAAGTCAATTGGATTATAATTTTTACATCCTATATCCATTGTTCCTCCTTGCGGTAACATGTTCTCAACCTCTATACATTGAAAGTTACTCGCCCCTTTGCATGTGTCGGTTTTGTTCCGTTGCATGAGTTTGTATATGATGTGCTTCCTACTTGCTTTATTTTGAGTAATCAAGTATGTGCTTGTTGGTTGCACACCATGTACGGGTGTTCTTGTTGAGCCTTTTGCATATTGTTTGTATCTTGTTGGCTCTTGTGAGAGATTAATGGATCATCCCATCTTGGGGGGAGTGATATGCTTTGGCATTTCACAACCCTAAAAATATGTGTACGTGAGGAATACCACTGTGTTTATATTCTAAATTATCTAGTCTCTATGTGGTATGTCATGCTCATGAGAAATTCAAATTCTATAATGTCCATTAATCATCTCATGTTAGATTTTATTTGCCTCTTGTGAAAATAAATGTTTTATCACATTATGGGGGAGTAATATGCTTTGTGCATACTACAAACTAATAAAATGTGTATATTTGAGGTTGTGTCACATAGTGTTGATATTGCAAATTATCTTTCTTCTATGTGACATGTTTGCTCAAACAAGTTTCAATTTTCCAAATTGTTTTATTTCTCTTGCTTTGGATCTTGTTTGTGAGATACATTCTTGGTAGGGTGTAACATCCCAGGATGTGAGGCTAGAAATAGAGGGAACACAGAAGTGTGCATTGCATTCATGCATAGAAAATCTGGGAAATTTTCGCGCTTTTAAATAAAACTTGTCAAAGTGATTGAAGCTTCTCTTGAGTTGATGGAATTGAAGTAGCTCATCGACTGAAGTGCGCTAAACTTCAACATGACCTTTGTTAACAACCTTGTTTTGGGTAGAGATAATAACAACAATCAAAGGAGATGAATGTAAGGTAGGATTAATATGTTAACACATCATTTTAGGACCTTATAACCAATTCTACCATGATCACCATGGTATTTCTTAAACCTAAATCATTGAAGCCATTCCTAGCTTAAAGGAAGACAACACAAGTCTTACCTTGACTCTTAGTCTACCTTGTTTTCATCTCTTGATTAACATAATCTTTCCCATCTAAGTCTATTTAGCTCCAGAACAAGGAGAGAGTCTATATTAAATCCAATATCATTCCTATCTCTTGAGATAGAACCATAGGGTATAATCCAGAAGCTTCAGAAGAGGGAAAGACTAACCTAGTACCAAGATGGTTAGAGGAGTTTACAATAGAGTTTAACTACTTAAATAATTAGCCAGTACTTCTGGATATAATTTAATTCACTCTTAAACTTGTTATCAAAATTGGTAAACCACAAGGTCTAGAGTGCATAAAAGCTAGACATTCTTATTTAAATCATAACTTATTAACTATATGAGATATAACCAAACTAAGCTCATTTACATTACATTAAATAGTTCAAACTATTTGAATAAAAATAACTATGACCATTTTGAAACTCTTATGATCATGCCTTGGTGAAATCAAATCAAATCACTTACAACTTGAACATGACCTTTGCTAGCTTTGGATATTTTGAGCACAACTTATAATAGGAACAAATAAGATATGACAATATGCATAATTCACCATAACTGGATCATTTCAAATAAGAACTTTGGAAGTTAAACTTACAAACAATTAATACAATATCAATCTATAACAATTCAATTATGAATTACAAATATGTATAAGAATATGAATTGATTCAGCCACAAGTCCATTTAGTGCCAAATGCCACTTGGCTGTCCAAAATAAAGATTATTAGAGGATAATCATCATGCCACCTAGGATAGTTATCCACTTGAAAATATCTTCCTATACTTGCACCCCAAGTAATGCTCATAGTTATCCACTTGAAAATATCTTCCTTTACTTGAAACCCAAGTAATGCCCATGCACGAGAGCTTGACAACAAGTAGCTTACTCACCTTGCTCAAACAAGAGTCATCACTTGAGGTGTCAACTTGTGGTGAGCCTCAAGACACTATAAAAGGAACCCCTTGGCATCCATTTTGTCATCATAAAATCATGGTAGGAGCACACCAACGAAATTGGGCCATATCATACATTAGAGAGGGCCAAGAAACACCACCATCACACCAAGAAACACCACCATCACACTAGCAACACCACCACACAATCCACCCTGCTCATGAGTTGAGCAACAGGGCAGGATTCACCACCACCAGCACAACCACAAGAACCAAACCAGCAATACCAAGACCAAATGGTTACTTAGTTCAATTAGAAACTAGGTCAAGCACCTGGGAGGTGCAGGCATGCCACAAGACGCAGGTTTAGCAGATTTCCCGAAGACCAAGCTTCACAAGACCACCAGGTTGGTCCAGGATGAGAGTAGAGGAGTGTACTTAGAGGGAAAAGGGAAGAACTCACCATAAGCAAGAGAAATATATGCCTATGATCTGAAATCATCTACTAAAAACATATACATGATCCAGGAGCATATCTCATACACCTAAAGGGTCATACGAGCACCAAGAACAAACAAGTAAATTTACCAGGCAGCAAATCAAAACCAGAAAATGTAGAGTAGCTATTTATATCATGCATATGTCTATACCAAGAAATCACTATCAACTCATGCATATTATTCACACACCTACACTTGCATAACAAAGGTTATAACATTATCTTTAGCTGCCATTAGTTAGTGAACACACCAATAGTTAATTGTGTGAATGCTTATGTAGCCTAGCATGCAAATTAGTAAACACTCTAATACCTCACTTACATATAATTGAGATGCATCTTTGCATTTAGCCAAACCAACTAGATACCATATCCTTTGCAAGAGCATGGGTGGAATTAATTGCCAGAACACTACATTAAGAAAAGCACCCCTTTTATGAGACACTTCTATGATATTTCATATTCTTTTCACCTATCCATTTGAAGCCCTATGGTACCAATCTAAGATTCAACTTATGTATCACTTTGTGATCATGAGTAAAACCCTAAAACCACATCCTATATCTTAACCCATGGATTAAGTCCACACCATAAACATTCCTAATATCAACCATATTATTTATCTAGTGATTCACTTGAACATGTTAATATGTGCATGAATCTTGATATCACATTAAGAGCATCATGTTCATAGATACATATACCTAACTAGGAAATCCAATGCTAGAATTTATTTTAAATAATAGTTCTCCTTTCATTCAGATACAAATATAGTGTCTATATACTCTTAAGAAAATTATCCAAGCTCTTAGAAAAATAAATGGGATATTTAAAATCATCTCTACTAAGACTATTAATAAAATCCTAACCAATCTAATAGTAGCATGTGCTAATGCACCTACACATTATCTTAATACATCATATTATCCTATATAGAATACTTAGGGAATTTTATAAAAAGTCCCAAATCCCAAATCCTACAAAACAGATTTGAAATCAGATTTGAAATTCAAAACAGAAAATAGAGTAAAAAAGAAAAGAAAACATAACAGAAAAAATAGGGAAAAGCGTACCTGGCTGAAGCCCATCGAGTCGGCCCAGCTAGCTAGCCCATCCGAGGCCTGGCCTGGATACCGCTTCGGCATCACGCTGACAGGCGGGACCCACCCATCAGTAGAGGATGTCATCGTCTTCCTCTTCTCCTCTCTGGAGCTGGCGACAGCGCGCTGGCGACCTCCACGTCCTCATCGACGATAAGACCGCCTTGAGCTCTATAAAACCATCGGGAGCCCTTCTATAAAACCCTAATACATCTCCTCTGACTCAATCTCTCTTGTTCTCTCTCTATCCTTCGCAATCCCTGCAGATCGCCGTTGACCATTCTCCGATTAGCCGGCGATGGAGACCACCCTGGAGCTCATGGGCTAGACGAGGAGAAGCACCTCGTCGAGGATATCATCTGGTAGGAGCAGAAGAAGCACCTCGTCGAGGATATCATCTGGTAGGAGCAGAAGAAGCAGAGGAGCTCCATATCAAGCTAATCGACCCAATTCTTCCCGCAGTGATCCACTGGAATTCGTGACCTTGAGCTCATCTCCGACCATGATTGGCTTCACCGAGCACATCCTCGGACTCAGGGTAAAATTACGCTTCGAACGAGTCCTTATTTGCATCCTGTAACCGCTTGTAGAATCGAGTCCAAGTTCGCCGCCGTGCACCGCCGCAGTAAGTGGTCGCCGACGATACTCCGGTGACCATATCTCAGCGGCGCGACCGTAGTTTGGTTCCCCTTGTTCTCCTGAGTCCAATACTTGCATCCAATCCATCCTAGGGACCCTCGATCGTCGTCGCCGTTGTTCCCCAGCACGCCGGCGGCGAGTCAACGAGCCAGTCAACATGTTGACTCGATCATGCCCTCGTGGCGGCTGATCTGGCCCGTGGCCCATCTGTCAGTGACGCATGACTAGGGTAGCTTTGGGTATAAAAAGTCCCCCTGCTAATTAAAATTCCAGAAAATATCAGGAACTTATAAAATTCATAACTATTTCATTTTTAATCAGAAAAATACAAATGATATATCAAAATGATCCTAAAAACATTATCTATCTATTTAAGTTATGATCTTGAATGCTTGTGTGGAATAATTTGGAGTGCAATTTAAAAACATGTTTAAGTACTATTTCTGATTATGAATTTGAAACAAATTTTGGAATCAAATAACTTTTCTGAATAAGAAATGAATGTTTATAAACTCAATCAGTTTATTGAAACAACATTTCATTGTTTAAGTTTAGTACTTTTAAAACTTTACTATTAGTATTTGAAAACCTAAAACTATTTCCCATAACTATTGGCTTGTATTAAAATCTATTTTCAATTATAATCTGGTAATTGAAAATTGTCTTATTAAGAGTTACTTTTAATCATGAGAATGTCTACAAATCAATTTAGGAATCATTTAAAATTGTGATTCAAACCCTACTAGCTAATAATAAAGAAACTTGTGTTTTATTAATCACTTCAACCTTCCTATCAAATAAATGACCACTAAAAGGTAATTTTGTACTAAATGTCCATTATGGATTATGTTCTTCAAAAGTTATTCTTTTAAGAACATATCAAATAAGCATTTCACCAAACCATAAATTTTATAAATAACAATTGCTTAGATAGGTTAAGATTGTTGTCAACCCTAAAAACTAGTTAGGTATTGTTCTCTGATATGCTTTATTTCCAGTTTACATATCCATGATCAACCAAGTGATTGCTAATTATAAGATACAACTTAAAAGTGTTACCTTCATGTCTTCACCATTAACCATCGTTCCCTTGTAACAAGGAATGATTATAAAACCCTAAAACAATAGCTCTTATTAAAGTCTTCTTCTTTTAATAGCACCTGATAGTGATCTAACCTAAAATGCTTAACAACCATGTTATGGTGTGATTTAAAAGTGCAACACATCATAAATAAATCACCATAACTCAATGATAACAAATCATCGGGGTTAGATTATGCTTAGATCAATGCATATCATATCTTATGCATATCATGCTGCAGATTTCTAACATCATCCCTACCGGATGATGATAGCTATTTCAAAATTGGGATTTCTATCGTATCGAAGACCCTGACTCGCATAATCTTGCAGTCAGAAAGGCAAGTTCACTCTTGCTCATATCTCTTGATTACTTTTAGCAAAGTACTTGCAAATATACCGGCGGTATGATTATTACTGCATTGAAAAGCAAAAGGTTCTCTTTTCATAATTAACATGATTAGCTGGTTATCGACCCGAGTGGTGGTAACCTAGGAGGGCTAGCAAATGGAACCATGGTATGATTGTTGTGGTGGAGGTTCTATTTGTTCGGGAAAGTGAACCCTAGGACTTAACAACCAATGTCGCCAGTGATTCTAGCGCCGTAAATCATGGTCAACCATGAGATCTGGAATGGGACGGAGAAGTCAGCTGTATCTTTTCCCTCTCGCATGCCAACGGATCAGTAGCGAGGGTTGTCTTTCCTAGGCTACTATACGGTAAAGGGGGGAATGCGTTTCCTGCTAGTCTACCTATAGTATAGGGGGGGACAGACTTGCTAATTGATCTATGATGGATTGTAAGAGTCATCCGGATCAGGCTACCCATATTGTATATGAGCGGGCACCGGGGTCCGGAACAGTCTACCTATGGGGGCATCCATAGTGTATAGGTGAGGACCAGTGCGCCAATCAGTCTACATATGTGGTATAGGAGAGGATGGACTTACAAATGGGTGGGTCTGCGGGGTCGCAGAGAAGAACAGTGATTGGCTTGGATCATCGACTGGGCCCCATACCAAGGAAGTATGGACGAAGCTCACGGCTCGGTTGTGCAGCAAGGCTTTGATCTCTCATAGGTACAAGTGACCACCTCTGCAGAGTGTATGAAAGTATCTGGATACTCCCTGTTCCGGGAAGGAGCTGCGAACGCGGCAGGAAAGGAGCCCATCGAAGCTCTAATCAACCTGTGAAGGCTGACGGACATAGTTCTTTTGAATAAAAGCAACCTCTTGAAGAAATGTTTACGAAAACTTGCATTGCCAAACGACTCTTGAGTCTAAGGCTATAGCTAGTGCATAAAACACCTTATTCCTTATATGAACTTGCTGGGTAACGCTCGTTACTCACCCCACTCCCTCTTAACCCTTGCTTAGATTGGAGGCAACACAAGGAGACAATCTTGAGACACTGAAGATGAAGATGAAGCCTTCTATCAATGTCAGAACTATCAATGAAGTCAACGACTACGCCAAGCTTGGTGGAAAACTAGAACAGGAGTAGAAGGGACCCAATTCCCTAATCCTAGAACCTAAGTAGCCAGGGTAGTTCTGTAGCAAGCCAACTGCATTAGTGAAGCTCTAGGTTAGTCTTCATCTTATTCTTTCTCGATTGTAATCGCCAGAACTAAACCTCTACCTATTGAGGAGGTTCTGAAGATCTTCTGTATGCTGAAAATTGTAATCCTATAAACATACCTTGGACCTGCGATGTTTCTGTTGTACCACTCTGATCGATGTAATACTAGTGAGACGGTGTTTCATTGGTGTTATGTCAACGACTTGCATACTACACATGCAGTGGTATGCTAGGTCACCACAGTTGGTATCAGAGCAAACGCTTTGACCCTAGGATTAAAACCCTTTAATAGGAGACCTGTAGGTTTGGTAGTGACTATAGGAAGCCTTCTTATCTAAACCAATTCTTCTTATGACTTGGGATGGATATTCAATAAAAGGATACTCCTGACACACTTGAGTCAAATTTCTTACCTGTCTTCTTAAGTGAAGCTAGATATCTTATTCCATACCAAGTAGTTATGACATTATTATAACCTTACACAAAGGATGGAAGTTGATTATAATTGGTATACAATACATGGTAGTCCAAAGAGAGGATACAACTAGAATGGGAACTATCCTATTGGAAGAAGTATACCAAGGCCGTCGTGTTAAACTTGAGTCATCTGAAACTGTAGTAGGATGATATTGAGTGATAAAGTGAAGTTACATGAGGTAGTAGGACCTCAGGTTAAGTCATGTATGTGGATACTCAAGCATTCCAGGTACAAGTAAGAAGTACCCATGGTGTGAAATCTTGGAGTATGCGAGACTCACATGAGAATCTTTACATGATGGAGAAGAACTTTGTAGTAAACCAACAATTCTCTGTTGAGGAAGAAGATGCTCAAGGAAAAAGATGAATGAAGTGTTTCAAACTATGGTAACCTGGCTAAATATGAAAGAACCGTAGTCCTAGTTGGAGTAGATTGATCTAAGCACAATGGAGAAGCCCTATAAACATTATGGAGTAGTAGGAATCGAATTACCGAGAAGTAGGTGCTTAGAATAGCCATGCTAGCAGTCTTGAAGGATCATGTGAGGGTAGTCCTCAATAGAACAGAATGTAAGTTATAGAAGGATAGAAAGGCACGTATAGGTCAGCTATAAAGACTCACAAACCCATTTTTTCAAATTATTTGGTTGCAATCGAGCAATTGAAGTAAATATTGAGACAAAGAGTAGTAGTCCACCACTATGTGCAATATAGCACGATATAAACCTATATTATTTGGTGCTATAAAGTACACATCTAAGCCTGAACTTTAGAGATGTTTTTCTCAATGGGCTTATGATGATGTATGTTGCCAGCACACATTTGGATTTTTCTTGAATTTTTATTGATTGACTAGATCCATACATGAAGTTTAACTCTGATATGCAAATGCATGTTGCATTATCAAGTTCTTACTTCATGGAATTGATCTAGAGGGTTAAGGGAATCGTGTGAAGGAGAGACGAGTTCCTAAGGCAGTCATGACAAAGATGAAGAAATCGCAAGAAGAAGGAAGCCAAACAAAAAGGGAATGTATGAGAAGACACCTTTAGATAGTGTATTTCTTGTAATACAAACCGTAAGAGAAGAAAAATTGATTAAGAGATACCACAGTTGGTAGCAAAAGGGTTGAGAAAAGTGTTTATACACATTCATGGAAGTATCATGAAGTGGTAGAAGTATGAAGTATTGGAATTTAGCGGAACTCTAAGTTCGTAAATACTAGATTCTAACACCAGATCATGGAATAGAACCACTAATTAGGTTATCTACAGTTGAGTTTGAGGTATTTGAGCTCGTTGTTATGCAGCCTTGGTTATGCTTAGTACATCACGGGTCGATTGAGGTGTTGTAGTACCGATGATCCATTCCGGTATTGCCCGCTGCTTTACTCAGCCTGGGAGTGGTAACCCTAGTAACCCTCGTTGCTAGCATGACTAAGACACATAACATTTCTGTATAACATTGATCCCTAGTCCCAAAATCTTAAATTGTAGATTGGTGGTTAAGACGTTAGTAGTATCTTTTCTTATCTTCGAGTTGTAGTCTTTGTCTACGGATCAAGACTTGTGAGGTTTTCGTAGGTCTTCATATTTTTCAGTGATCCGTTGAAGCCAATTGTTCGTTTATATCCATGTTAGTTTATATCTTGATCAATATATATACAACTGCATGTCGTGGATGTCCTCCGGTACAAGAGAAACTCTGCCAGATTTCTCCCATGGCTTTGTATATACCCTACCAGTCGAATTTGGATAGATCACGATGGGAAAACCCAATTCTCATCAACCTTTAGAACTTTTGGGTAAGTTCATACCTCCAAAAGAGGGATAGAAGCCCTACCTAAACACATAATCGAAGGATTCATACCGGATATCCACAATTGTGTGGGTACACCGCAGATTTCTTTGAGAGACCATTAGGAAAGCCTAAGGGGGAGAGTACGCCGTAAGTTGGAAGAACTAGACCAAATAAGATGGAGTAAGAAGAAAACCTGGATAAAGAAGGAGCAGTTCAGGAAAGCAAAAGGTGTTGAAGCCGAGTGAAGTGTGATAAGTAAACTTTCCTAAGGTCCAGCTTTTCTCCGTAAGGAGCAAGGTGAAGGAGTTTGAAGAAGTTAACCCTGAACCACCGCTAGTATGAACAACAATTGGTAACTTTTCGAGCATAGAGGACCGAGATCAAACCTAGAATGGTGAACCAAAACCCTAGGGGGATAGACTAAATGAGTCTAATCCATTCCTCGAAACTAAATCTTTAGGAATACCTATGCCTTAACGGACCTCTTAAGTATTATCTTGAGCTCTGTGAAACCTTATTTTATAGACAATAACTAGCCTATTGATAGAAAGTTGATACTCAAGTACAGAAACCTAACCAAAAACAGTTTGCAAAACTAAGTAAACTAAGGTGCCAAAGACTATTGGATTCCCCAAGAATGTTGGAAGACAACATAGGAGTCATTCAAGTAACATTTGTTCAGAGGCGGAGAAAGTGGATTCAAGAGACATTCTGGACAAAGGGCTATCATCTATATCAAAATTCTCCGAAGATGGAGTTGCAAGCTAGATGATATCAACAATAAGCTCAGCCCAAACGTAAGAGAGTTCAAACTTCGAGGACGAAGTTGATTTTAAGGGGGAGAGTCTGTAACATCCCAGGATGTGAGGCTAGAAATAGAGGGAACACAGAAGTGTGCATTGCATTCATGCGTAGAAAATCTGGGAAATTTTCGCGCTTTTAAATAAAACTTGTCAAAGTGATTGAAGCTTCTCTTGAGTTGATGGAATTGAAGTAGCTCATCGACTGAAGTGCGATAAACTTCAACATGACCTTTGTTAACAACCTTGTTTTGGGTAGAGATAATAATAACAATCAAAGGAGATGAATGTAAGGTAGGATTAATATGTTAACACATCATTTTAGGACCTTATAACCAATTCTACCATGATCACCATGGTATTTCTTAAACCTAAATCATTGAAGCCATTCCTAGCTTAAAGGAAGACAACACAAGTCTTACCTTGACTCTTAGTCTACCTTGTTTTCATATCTTGATTAACATAATCTTTCCCATCTAAGTCTATTTAGCTCCAGAACAAGGAGAGAGTCTATATTAAATCCAATATCATTCCTATATCTTGAGATAGAACCATAGGGTATAATTCAGAAGCTTCAGAAGAGGGAAAGACTAACCTAGTACCAAGATGGTTAGAGGAGTTTACAATAGAGTTTAACTACTTAAATAATTAGCCAGTACTTCTGGATATAATTTAATTCACTCTTAAACTTGTTATCAAAATTGGTAAACCACAAGGTCTAGAGTGCATAAAAGCCAGACATTCTTATTTAAATCATAACTTATTAACTATATGAGATATAACCAAACTAAGCTCATTTACATTACATTAAATAGTTCAAACTATTTGAATAAAAATAACTATGACCATTTTGAAACTCTTATGATCATGCCTTGGTGAAATCAAATCAAATCACTTACAACTTGAACATGACCTTTGCTAACTTTGGATATTTTGAGCACAACTTATAATAGGAACAAATAAGATATGACAATATGCATAATTCACCATAACTGGATCATTTCAAATAAGAATTTGGAAGTTAAACTTCCAAACAATTAATACAATATCAATCGATAACAATTCAATTATGAATTACAAATATGTATAAGAATATGAATTGATTCAGCCACAAGTCCATTTAGTGCCAAATGCCACTTGGTTGTCCAAAATAAAGATTATTAGAGGATAATCATCATGCCACCTAGGATAGTTATCCACTTGAAAATATCTTCCTATACTTGCACCCCAAGTAATGCTCATAGTTATCCACTTGAAAATATCTTCCTTTACTTGAAACCCAAGTAATGCCCATGCATGAGAGCTTGACAACAAGTAGCTTACTCACCTTGCTCAAACAAGAGTCATCACTTAAGGTGTCAACTTGTGGTGAGCCTCAAGACACTATAAAAGGAACCCCTTGGCATCCATTTTGTCATCATAAAATCATGGTAGGAGCACACCAACGAAATTGGGCCATATCATACATTAGAGAGGGCCAAGAAACACCACCATGACACCAAGAAACACCACCATCACACCAGCAACACCACCACACAATCCACCCTACTCATGAGTTGAGCAACAGGGCAGGATTCACCACCACCAGCACAACCACAAGAACCAAACCAGCAATACCAAGACCAAATGGTTACTTAGTTCAATTAGGAACTAGGTCAAGCAGCTAGGAGGTGTAGGCATGCCACAAGATGCAGGTTTAGCAGATTTCCCGAAGACCAAGCTTCACAAGACCACCAGGTTGGTCCAGGATGAGAGTAGAGGAGTGTACTTAGAGGGAAAAGGGAAGAACTCACCATAAGCAAGAGAAATATATGCCTATGATCTGAAATCATCTACTAAAAACATATACATGATCTAGGAGCATATCTCATACACCTAAAGGGTCACATGAGCACCAAGAACAAACAAGTAAATTTACCAGGAAGCAAATCAAAACCAGAAAATGTAGAGTAGCTATTTATATCATGCATATGTCTATACCAAGAAATCACTATCAACTCATGCATATTATTCACACACCTACACTTGCATAACAAAGGTTACAACATTATCTTTAGCTGCCATTAGTTAGTGAACACACCAATAGTTAATTGTGTGAATGCTTATGTAGCCTAGCATGCAAATTAGTAAACACTCTAATACCTCACTTACATATAATTGAGATGCATCTTTGCATTTAGCCAAACCAACTAGATACCATATCCTTTGCAAGAGCATGGGTGGAATTAATTGCCAGAACACTACATTAAGAAAAGCACCCCTTTTATGAGACACTTCTATGATATTTCATATTCTTTTCACCTATCCATTTGAAGCTCTATGGTACCAATCTAATATTCAACTTATGTATCACTTTGTGATCATGAGTAAAACCCTAAAACCACATCCTATATCTTAACCCATGGATTAAGTCCACACCATAAACATTCCTAATATCAACCATATTATTTATCTAGTGATTCACTTGAACATGTTAATATGTGCATGAATCTTGATATCACATTAAGAGCATCATGTTCATAGATACATATACCTAACTAGGAAATCCAATGCTAGAATTTATTTTAAATAATAGTTCTCCTTTCATTCAGATACAAATATAGTGTCTATATACTCTTAAGAAAATTATCCAAGCTCTTAGAAAAATAAATGGGATATTTAAAATCATCTCTACTAAGACTATTAATAAAATCCTAACCAATCTAATAGTAGCATGTGCTAATGCACCTACACATTATCTTAATACATCATATTATCCTATATAGAATACTTAGGGAATTTTATAAAAAGTCCCAAATCCCAAATCCTGCAAAACAGATTTGAAATCAGATTTGAAATTCAAAATAGAAAATAGAGTAAAAAAGAAAAGAAAACATAACAGAAAAAAATAGGGAAAAGCGTACCTTGCTGAAGCCCATCGAGTCGGCCCAGCTAGCCAGCCCATCCGGGGCCTGGCCTGGATACCGCTTCAGCATCACGCTAACAGGTGGGACCCACCCATCAGTAGAGGATGTCATCGTCTTCCTCTTCTCCTCTCTGGAGCGGGCGACAGTGCGCCGGCGACCTCCACGTCCTCGTCGATGTAAGACCGCCTTGAGCTCTATAAAACCATCGGGAGCCCTTCTGTAAAACCCTAATACGTCTCCTCTGACTCAATCTCTCTTGTTCTCTCTCTATCCTCCGCAATCCCTGCAGATCGCCGTTGACCATTCTCTGGTTAGCCGGCGATGGAGACCACCCTGGAGCTCATGGGCTAGATGAGGAGAAGCGCCTCATCGAGGATATCATCTGGTAGGAGCAGAAGAAGCAGAGGAGCTCCATATCAAGCTAATCGACCCAATTCTTCCCGCAGTGAC
Source organism: Dactylis glomerata (assembly GCA_007115705.1). Lineage (NCBI taxonomy): Eukaryota > Viridiplantae > Streptophyta > Magnoliopsida > Poales > Poaceae > Dactylis > Dactylis glomerata. The sequence goes on from QXEO01000553.1 coordinate 14,954,944, forward strand.
CCACCAGAATTCGTGACCTTGAGCTCGTCTCCGACCATGATTGGCTTCACCGAGCACATCCTCGGACTCAGGGTGAGATTACGCTTCGAACGAGCCCTTATTTGCATCCTGTAACCGCTTGTAGAATCGAGTCCAAGTTCGCCGCCATGCACCGCCGCAGTAAGTGGTCGCCGACGATACTCCGGTGACCATATCTCGGTGGCGCGACTGTAGTTTGGTTCCCCTTGTTCTCCTGAGTCCGATACTTGCATCCAATCCCTCCCAAGGACCTCGATCATCGTCGCCATTGTTCCCCAGCACGCCGGCGGTGAGTCAACGAGCCAGTCAACATGTTGACTCGGTCATGCCCTCGTGTTGGCTGATTTGGCCCGTGGCTCATCTGTCAGTGATGCATGGCTAGGGTAGCTTTGGGTATAAAAAGTCCCCCTGCTAATTAAAATTCCAGAAAATATTAGGAACTTATAAAATTCATAACTATTTCATTTTTAATCAGAAAAATACAAATGATATATCAAAATGATCCTAAAAACATTATCTATCTATTTAAGTTATGATCTTGAATGCTTGTGTGGAATAATTTGGAGTGCAATTTAAAAACATGTTTAAGTACTATTTCTGATTATGAATTTGAAACAAATTTAGGAATCAAATAACTTTTCTGAATAAGAAATGAATGTTTATAAACTCAATCAGTTTATTGAAACAACATTTTATTGTTTAAGTTTAGAACTTTTAAAACTTTACTATTAGTATTTGAAAACCTAAAACTATTTCCCATAACTATTGGCTTGTATTAAAATCTATTTTCAATTATAATCTGGTAATTGAAAATTGTCTTATTAAGAGTTACTTTTAATCATGAGAATGTCTACAAATCAATTTAGGAATCATTTGAAATTGTGATTCAAACCCTACTAGCTAATAATAAAGAAACTTGTGTTTTATTAATCACTTCAACCTTCCTATCAAATAAATGACCACTAAAAGGTAATTTTGTACTAAATGTCCATTATGGATTATGTTCTTCAAAAGTTATTCTTTTAAGAACATATCAAATAAGCATTTCACCAAACCATAAACTTTCTAAATAACAATTGCTTAGATAGGTTAAGATTGTTGTCAACCCTAAAAACTAGTTAGGTATTGTTCTCTGATATGCTTTATTTCTAGTTTACATATCCATGATCAACCAAGTGATTGCTAATTATAAGATACAACTTAAAAGTGTTACCTTCATGTCTTCACCATTAACCATCATTCCCTTGTAACAAGGAATGATTATAAAACCCTAAAACAATAGCTCTTGTTAATGTCTTCTTCTTTTAATAGCACCTGATAGTGATCTAACCTAAAATGCTTAACAACCATGTTATGGTGTGATTTAAAAGTGCAACACATCATAAATAAATCACCATAACTCAATGATAACAAATCATTGAGGTTAGATTACGTTTAGATCAATGAATATCATATCTTATGCATATCATGTTGCAGATTTCTAACATCATCCCTACCGGTTGATGATTGCTATTTCAGAATTGGGATTTCTATCGTATCGAAGACCCTGACTCGCATAATCTTGCAGTCAGAAAGGCAAGTTCACTCTTGCTCATATCTCTTGATTACTTTTAGCAAAGTACTTGCAAATATACCGGTGGTATGATTATTATTGCATTCAAAAGCAAAAGGTTCTCTTTTCATAATTAACATGATTAGCTGGTTATCGACCCGAGTGGTGGTAACCTAGGAGGGGTAGCAAATGGAACCATGGTATGATTGTTGTGGTGGAGGTTCCATTTGTTCAGGAAAGTGAACCCTAGGACTTAACAACCAATTTCGCCAGTGATTCTAGCGCCGTAAATCACGGTCAACCATGAGATCTGGAATGGGACGGAGAAGTCAGCTGTATTTTTTCCCTCTCGCATGCCAACGGATCAGTAGCGAGGGTTGTCTTGCCTAGGCTACTATACGATAAAGGGGGGAAATGCATTTCCTGCTAGTCTACCTATAGTATAGGGGGGGACAGACTTGCTAATTGATCTATGATGGATTGTAAGAGTCATCCGGATCAGGCTACCCATATTGTATAGGAGCGGGCACCGGGATCCGGAACAATCTACCTATGGGGGCGTCCATAGTGTATAGGTGAGGACCAGTGCGCCAATCAGTCTACATATGTGGTATAGGAGAGGATGGACTTACAAATGGGTGGGTCTGCGGGGTCACGGAGAAGAACAGTGATTGGCTTTGGATCATCGACTGGGCCCCATACCAAGGAAGTATGGAAGAAGCTCGCGGCTCGGTTGTGCAGCAAGGCTTTGATCTCTCATGGGTACAAGTGACCACCTCTGCAGAGTATATGAAAGTATTTAGATACTCCCTGTTCCGGGAAGGAGCTGCGAACGCGGCAGGAAAGGAGCCCATCGAAGCTCTAATCAACCTGTGAAGGCTGACGGACATAGTTATTTTGAATAAAAGCAACCTCTTGAAGAAATGTTTATGAAAACTTGCATTGCCAAATGACTCTTGATTATAAGGCTGTAGCTAGTGCATAAAACACCTTATTCCTTATATGAACTTGCTGGGTAACGCTCGTTACTCACCCCACTCCCTCTTAACCCTTGCTGAGATTGGAGGCAACACACGGAGACAATCTTGAGACACTGAAGATGAAGATGAAGCCTTCTATCAATGTCAGAACTATCAATGAAGTCAACGACTACGCCAAGCTTGGTGGAAAACTAGAACAGGAGTAGAAGGGACCCAATTCCCTAATCCTAGAACCTAAGTAGCCAGGGTAGTTCTGTAGCAAGCCAACTGCATTAGTGAAGCTCTAGTTTAGTCTTCATCTTATTATTTCTCGATTGTAATCGCCAGAACTAAAACTCTACCTGTTGAGGAGGTTCTGAAGATCTTCTGTACGCTGAAAATTGTAATCCTATAAACATACCTTGGACCTGCGATGTTTCTGTTGTACCACTCTGATCGATGTAATACTAGTGAGACGGTGTTTTATTGGTGTTATGTCAACGACTTGCATACTACACATGCAGTGGTATGCTGGGTCACCACATAGGGTTTCCTAAAACGTGGAATTCTACATCAAAATTAGAAAACCATTTACTTCAAGTTATCCTAATCATTGCTTTGCGTGATTGTTTAACTATTTGAGTCTATCAAGAATATCTTCTTTAGCATGGTGTTCAATTCTTATCCTTTTCATATGCTTCTTGTTGTTTAGATGATCTTGGATTTATGTGTAAAATACCACCAGGAAATTAATAACTCCAAATACCTCTTATCCTTGAACAATTGGTACTTTGTCTTATGGTATATATATATTGATCATCTTTACATTGGCTATTGCTTTTAATTACCTTATCTCTTGCCAAAAACTGTATTTGTTTTATTTCCCATTGTCTTCCTTGACTCTTGTGAGTCTATTTGATTTTGTTGAACTTGTTTTGTGTTATTCTTAATGTAGGTAGAGATGATGATCCCATTTGTGTGCATTTTGTATTCAAATGCAAAATCATAAATAATGCACTAATCTTGGGGGAGCTCTCCTATATTTTCTATAACATACTCTTGCGGCTTATTTCAATTGGTATTGGTTATTGTTGGAAGACAAATCTTTTTGTTTTTGGTACTTAGTGTGCCATCATAAAAGAGTGGAGAGTTTTGTTTGTTTGATTGGAACCTTGCTCTCTTTGGGAGAATGGCTATCTCTTTTCTTGATTTTGCTCTTTTTTCTTAAATGAGATAAGTCTTTGGGAATGTGTCTTTTAGTGATTCTTTATGCTCATTGGTATTTGCTTTGTTCACTTGGTGGACTTTGGAGTCAATCTTGTGTTGAATTGATTCTTTGATATAATTTGGACAACTTTTGGGTTTTTCACACCTTCGTGTGACTCTTTGGTCTTCTTGGTGTTTCGTCCAAATTGTATCTCCCTTTGGCTCTTGGAAGTTTTTAGCATGCATATTTACTTACTACATATTATATGGCATGCTTTGCTTTCTTTGATCCAATATATAGGGTAAACTCCAATAAATCCTAATTCGGCTAAGATGTGCATGAATTTCAAGTTCATATCTATATGCACATATTTTTGTGGAGCTTTTCCTATATATTGTAGTGTCTCTAACTACTTCGGACCTAATGAGTTTGGGGACCATATTGTACTTGAATATGTTTTAGGTACATGTGAGATATGTTGGTGCTTGTCTCAATAATAAGGATGAAGCGGTGACTAGTTGATAATTTATGGCAAGCTAGGATTATTGAAGAACTCCTATCTACTACATCCTTCCAATGATATCTCGGTAACAAGTATCTTACTCATGCATACTTTTATTGCATCTAACCTTGTGTGTTGGGATAGAATTCAAGCAATATCATTCATTGAGGACTATGTGGATGCTCTTTGTGCATCCTTGTACTAGTCTTATAATATGCTTTGTCATTCCTATCACACATTCCTTTGGTTGAGCCATTTAATATGTCGGTTCCTTACTTGTTGCTCAACCATTTCCTTGATACAAGTGTTAAGCATATTGTCTTTTCTATGATCTCTTGCTAATGGTTGCTTTTAAATGATAGTGAGGGAGTGAGGATTCCATGTTGTGCAAATTGTTTTGAAATACAAAAAGTCTATCTTGTGCACGTACCTTGGGGAGCTTCTTCATTTTATTTAAAGCACCATTTTGCGGTTATCATAGTATTTTGATGTCACTTGGTATCATTTTGTTTTGAATAATATTGAGGTAGTGATGATTCCATGTTTGTGCACCTTATACTTCAATTCAAATGGAATATGTTATGCACAAACCTTGGGGAGCTTCTTCATGTTATTTAGAGCATTGTTTTGGTCTTATCATAATATCTTTATTTTATTCGCTTTTGGATCTTTTGATTGCTACCTTCATTTGTTGGAAGTTTTACCATCATGTCATCCTTTTTGTTTGCAATCTTTGACCCTTAATATAGGTTGATTTCCTCCAAATTTTTTTCCTTGGATTTGTGCATGTGTTTTCACTCTTTTGGGGCCATGCACACCTTGAGGAGGAACTCTCACTATATTGGCCTTCTAAGCCTTTCCGCCCATTTTGGTAATGGATGCCAATGGGGGAGAAGTTTCGAGGGTTTGAATGGAATTGGGCTTCATGCTTTGGTTTTGTTCTTAAGCATTTGCCTTCCATGCTTTGCATGGGTGAGTATATATAGTGGAAACTCCACCAACAACATTGGTTGGCAATCTATGCAATGAAATTCAAGTTCATTCACACGTGCATAGATTGTGGGGGAGTTTGCTCTGTATATGATGGTTCTACTAGCATCACTTACTTTTGTAGTAATTGATGTTAGTGTAATCATCTTAGTTCTTTAAATTCATTATATAAACCCTCTCAAAGAGATTGTCATCAATTACCAAAATGGGGGAGATTGAAAGTGCATGTGCCCCCATGTGTGGTTTTGGTAATTAATGACAATCCCTATGGACTAATGTTTGCATTGAGTTATATTTGTAGGACTTGTCCATAGACAACGCTTGAGCCATTTGTTGGGTTCAAGGTTGTAAGAAATTGAATATAAAAAAGATTATGTGATGATCAAGGTGTTATTCAAGGAGTGATCCGAAGTTTGGTCATAAGGGAGTTGAGCCTATATAGAGGAATAAGATGGAGTGAACTCTCATGTGCATTCTCAAGACATCATCATTATGAAAGAAGAAGATGAAGTGCAATGTTGATCAAGTCGAAGTGCAATCAAGAAAGGTAGTCCAACTTGAGAAGATCAAGATCGTCACCATATAGCTCAAGTGGAATGCACAAGGCAAAGGTATGTTCTTGATAGAGTTTCTTTCTTATCGGTCTCATAGTGTGGGAGACCGGGTTTAGGATCGATAGCCGTACTATCAAGAGGGGCTCTCGAGTGAGTAACTTATTCGTATCGTTCGGAGAGAGCTCAAACCTTTGCATACTTGGAATTTTATTTCTTGGTTCTTATTTGGATTTTATCCATGTGAAGTTCTAGAGCTTGTGGTTATTTCCATGACAAGCTCTAGCTCATCAAAAACGGATTTCGTATAGAACTCTTATTGCGTTTTTGGTGTTTGGAGGTTTTACCGGTTCTTCTTTATAGCTAAGTCAAACCTTTTATCATTTGGTTTCTTCCTCCTTTATTGGACTATGATGTTTCTATGGATGAAGGTGTAGAGCTCGTTGTGGTGATTCCAACGAGCCTAAGTTCATCGAAAATGGAGTCCGGATGCAAAAGTTATGGCCTTTTCATGTTGATGTTTTTTCTTGGCGGAAAGTTCGGCCCCAGGTCCGGCCGGGCCAGACTCTAGGTTGGGAAATCCGGCCCTAGACCGGAAAAATCCGGTGGCCCACCGAACCGCACTACTAGGGGGCTTTTTGGCGACCGCCGGACTGTCCGCCGGACCGTCCGGCCTAAAGTCCGGCGTCGCCAGACTTACGGCCGAACTTTGGCGCGATTTGCTTCCAACGGCCAGATTTTCCCCACCTATAAATACCCTTCTTCTTCCTTGAACCAACCACGGTTTTGGGCTTCTCTCTCCTCCATTGTTGACCTTCAAAGCTTGCCCTCCCTCCTCCATTCCCTCCATGTTTCTTGCATCTTTTTAAGGGAAAAGAGAGAGGAGATCTAGATCTACTTTTCCACCAACCACTTTCTCCTCTAAGTGAGGGGAACCTATTGGATCTAGATCTTGGAGTTCTTTGTGGATTTCCTCCTTGTTCTTCCTCTCATATCCCTCCATAGCATTTGTTGTTTTGGTAGGATTTGGGAGAGAAGGATTTGAGCACTTTGTGTGTTCTTGCCATTACATTTGGTGCATTGGTTTGAGTTCTCCTCGGAGATTTGGTAGTGAAAGCAAGAAGCTTATTTCCTCTTAGGTTCTTGGAACCCTAGACGGCTCAGTGGATTTCTTGGGGACCTCCAATTAAGTTGTGGAGATCTTCCCAAGCTTTGTGGTGCCTCTGTCGTGATTATTGGGAGCCTCCAATTGAGTTGTAGAGTGTGCCCCAATCTTAGTGGCTTTGTGGATTTGGGAGCCTCCAATTAAGTTGTGGAGTTGCCCCAAGCTTTGTGCGGGTTCGGTGACCGCCCTCAAGGGTCCCATAGTGGATCGGGTCTTCCATCTTGGTGGGAGGGCTCGAGGAGATTACGGTGAGCCTCCGTGGCGTTTGGGGAGCCTTGTGCCTCCACACCGCTCCAACGGAGATTAGCACCTGCAAGGGTGTGAACTTCGGGATACATCGTTGTCTCTGCGTACCTCGGTTATTTCTATACCCGAGCTCCTTTATTTAGGCAATCTACTTTGTGATAGCCTTCGTGCTTGAAGTTATATATATCTTGCTATCACATAGTTACTTATCTTGTCTAGCATAAGTTGTTGGTGCACATAGGTGAACCTAGTTTATTTAGGTTTTGTATGTTTGGCAAATTAAACGTTAGTTTTATTCTGCATTTGTCAAGCCACTCGTAAAAGTTTTAAATCGCCTATTCACCCCCCTCTAGGCGACATCCGTGTCCTTTCACACATTGCCGGAGATCTCATCCATGCCGAACGGCCTGGTGTCGCATGTCCTGGACCTCAAACACACCCGAGTGGCCAGCGACTCAGTGCTGGAGCATAGAAAGAGGCCACGGATGCTAACCGCCGCCAACATCTTGTCGCTCCTCCAACTTTTCAGGGAAATCCAGGCCCGATGCCGACCGACCAAGTATAGCCATAGAATCGCAGCAGACACATCCAAGGAGGACAGTATGATTTGTGAATCTTGGATGGTAGTTGGACAAGATCCAATTTGTGGTGCCAGGCAATAAGGAGGTGCATTTAGGAGGAGGAGGATCAGGTTGTACTTTCATGAGAGCTGGAAATTCAAGCCCCACAATTTTGAGAGTGATTGGAATGACTCCTCCCTTCAAAACATGTGGGAGTTTTATCCAAGCGGAGTGCAAGAAGTTTTGTGGTGCCTACGAACACGCGAAGGACGACAGGTGAGTGGCGTTGGCATGACCGACTTGGTAAAAACTAGTATAATCTAACTAGGAGATTATACCTTTCATGTATGACCAACACATATGGATTTTCATCCATATGTGTAGGTGGGCCAAGCTTTGTATTACTTCAAGGAGGTAAAGAAAAAAATTGTTCATAATGACCCATAGTTGGATGAAGCTCAAAGATTGTCCCAATTGGCAAACAAGCTATGCTCCATACAAAAAGGGCTAGATGGCTCAAAGAAACGTGTCAATGCTTCATTGGTAATCAATCTTGAAGACGGTGGCCCAGTCACGGATGGTCGTGTGGTTTGGCCTAGGTGCCACAAATTATAAAGAGATTGATGGCCAAGGAGGATACAAATGGCAAGAATGATTAGAGGAGACGTTGGGAGAAAGAAGAACAACTGATAAGCTTCACTGAGCACAAAAAGGATCCTTGAGGTAGAAGAAAGGAAGTTTAAAGTTAAAGAGATCAATGCCTTGTCAAGAGCCAAGAAAGTAGAGGTCGTTTGCTTGCCTAGGAAAACCAGATCATGATGACTGACTTGACCATCAAGGACCCGACTCAAAGGGATTGAATCAAGAAGAAGCAAAAGATGATCCTACCACGCAATGCATGATCTCTTCACATATTTACCTTATTTTGTGTGTTATGTATGAACTCCCTGAGTACCTAATTATTGGTAATTTATTACTACCTATTAAACACAATTTAGTTGATGCTATTTTCATTTATAGATGCAAACTGAGGTAAATAGGGAAAAAAATTAGGACGCTTGCTGGATTCACACCCGTCCTAAACGAACAAGGGAGCACGCCGGTCTTTTTCTCTCGCGGGCTGCCCCAAACGGACGAACATAGACACATTTGGTGGATGGAGTAGCGCTTACCCAAACTCACCTATCAACCCCAAGCGCTACCATGAATATAAAAAAACTAGGTAGGGTAGCGCGGCTTGCCACGCGCTTGCCCGCCTAACGGCGAGCAAGCAAGCATAAAAAATATAATTTATAAAAGGAGAGACCAAAAAAAATTCATAATATTATAAATATTTATAATAAGGGTGATGAGGAAGAGTGTAAAGAAGTTAAAGAAAGAGTTGCGAAAGTAGTTATTTTGCAAAAAAAAGACATTGACCATTTTCAGCCGTGCCATACATCTATTACATAACAAATTACAATCTACCAGATATTTGTAAGGAGGAGGACAAATAAAGTAAGGCAAAAAAGGATCAATATACAAAATATGAGAGGCAACCATAAGTTAATAACCATCTCCTTCCAAGACAATCGCTTCTTCCAGCATTTTTGAAGAGGATGACCTGCAAATGTATTTCTTTCTTCAATCATTTCATCAAGCAGATTTCGTTCTTAAGCTCAGAACATAAGGAGGTATTGATGCGAAGCGGTGCATGCAAACTTAGATTGTGTGGATACTTCCACCATTCTTCATTAGCATGCCTTTAATCAATTTTTAGCATACCTAAACAAACCCTATCCTGACGTGAGAGAAAGTGAGAGGATAGGATTTGCTACAAGTTTGCAGACTAACGGTGAGTTGTGAAAAGAGTTGAATGAAGGAAGCATAATTTGATAACTTAATATATGAGTTACATGGTTTACACAGAAAAGTACAATACATGATATCATGAACCATATAACGATATTATCATAAGAGCAGTTCCTACCTACATGCTCTACTATATAGCCTAGACAAGATGCAATTGTGAACAGTATGCATCACCTCTTGTGCGTCTTGGGAGGCTCCTTGGTTGATTTGACCAAGGTGGGATCAGCACGGATGGCAGCATGAACGTTCTTGTAAATTGATTCCATATCATCAGCAGAGATTAATTCCCTTCTTGATGTACTCACTGAAGTGAGACTGGAACTTCTCTGGTTCGTCATCAGCTAGTGTCTGGAATGATATTGGTCAGAAGTTAGAACGAGAAACAGTGAAGCTTCTTAAAAAATAACAAAGTGCATTGCTTAAGGTACACCAGCATGACACCAGGGAATGAAACAGGTTACCAATTCAATATAATGAGCAAGCAAACTCACCCTCATGTAGTCGGCAGCATGGACTCCATAGATGTACTTGCGGTGAACCTCGACATCCAGCTGCTTCTCATCCTTATTGTAACCAGAAAATCTCTTGTCGCTGTGGGGAATGTCAAAACCACCATCCAAGGCTCCCTGCAGCAACAAAACGATTTTACATCTGGGCTAAGCAGCAAACAAAACTAAACCAAAAAATAAAATGCTATAGAAGGATACCAGCATATTTCAAAAAAAAAAATTAAGTAACTAAATCATGAGTTGGATATAACTCCACACAAATCAAAGATGAGAGCAAATAAATAAGAACCATCTTATTCCCTGAAGTTAATTTGCATATTAACCTTACTGACGAAACTATAAATAGTAAAGCAAACAAACTGTTCATGGCATAATGGTAAAAATTAACCCCCCTTGATCGTTCGGACGACATATGACATTCCATTTAGTCAACCGGTATTTATTTTGATGCACATTGATCTACCAAAAAAAACCCGGAACCTAAAATCCAATCTTTTCCGAACTCCCTTTGAAATTTCAATGCAGATGACTTAATAGCTTGGTACTATGAAGAACTGTGTGGTAAGTTAGCTGAACTCGATATCATATCAAAATTCAGAAGACTAATAGATTTGATAAATATTTCTTCCATGGTGCATTCGTCCTCCTGTTTAAGACGTACATATCTTACCTGACTATTTTGAACATATCATTTCCTTCCTAGCTCTCTAAATTGGCAGGGACAAAAACTGTTATGTCATGGGCTCAATAATGACAATCAACGTAGGCATTTTGGCTAACTGATACTGCTATTGTTAACTGAAACACAAAGTTCAAAGTAAGGGCTGCTACTTTTAACAACCATCTTCAGGCTAAGTTACATGTCAACAAATTCAAGTAAAATTTACATAACTGTATTATGCTACAGCCTATAACCTACAGACCCAGGTAAGTATCAACTCAAAAATAGATTTCCAAAGATACTCTAGACCAGTAAATTAATTTGTTGAGCTACCCAGGTTCCACTGATGGAGATACTTCCTGTTGTATCAGCCTGCTAACACGTTCAGTTTGATTATGTTGCATATATGAAAGGCTGCTATTTTCTTTTGCAGAAAATAGGGTTTTCATGTATGTCAAATCTACCTGGACTCCATGCCATCAGGACCGTGCAAGTCGGCTCAGCGTCGCCGTGCTGGCGGCCTCGATCCCATCCTCCGAGCTGGGTAGGAGAAGACATCTGCTCAATCACAATGGAAGACCCGAAGATCAAATGAGCCCAAGAACAAGCAAAGATAGACTGAAATAATCAATGGAGCAGATCAACCATACCAAGGGAAAAATAAAATTTATGATGGGGAAAATGAAATTTATGATCGGAAATTACCAAACCAAGGGCTCCTGCGGTCTAGGGAGTGGCTGGGCTGACTAAGTGCTGGTTCGCTCTTGTAGCCATATCCTTTGCTGCAGACGAGGGCTCCGAGCCAAAATTCAAGTGCTGGTGTTGTTGATATCCAGAAGCTTCCATTTAAGCTTGAATAGCATCATAACAATCCTAACATCATAAGAGATAAATTACTGGTACATCTAGAAGTGGAAGGAAAAACGTATGGTTTTTCTATTAAATGCTATAACACCTAGTTGTGTAGCATGATGTAAATGTGGGTTAATAATAGTAATATTTACTATTTTAAGGAGAAAATAATACTTATTCTTCCTTTACAAATTCAACCTGAACTGCAATATTCAAATTTGTACATAAGAGACTAATAGATGTTGCCAATTGTTGCTGAACATAAGTAAATTTACCAATTATTGTTTCCAAAGCTTGAGCAGGTTCAAATGTTGAACGGGATCATACATAGGTTCAGTAAAATGGGTCCCAACTCTTTTCTGTTCTGAAGCCTGTTCACTCTGAAGTACCTCTAATATGGTACCCTAGCTGCCATTAGAATCACAAGAGTTAAATCCCTAGGAGCTTCATACAAAACAATACAAAAGGACAAATACGAAATTAATAGATACCAACAATGAAGGCATAAACTGCTTGGATTTAAATCACAAAACTGGTATAGGGAACAGTATATTTCACATGATGTGCGTATATACTTAAGTTTTAACTTTGCAAAGCAGATCTGCTTCTGCAATCATCAGTTCATCACATACACATATGGTTTTATTAGATATCTTACCTCCGATAATCTCCAAACCATGAGTCTCACGCTCTCAAAACACAACCAGCAGACCAAATATAAATCATTGTTGCGTATTCTCTAGCACCAAATATGAGATCTGGGCTCTATAGTACCTTGAACAGATATAGGAAATATTTGGTTCTCTATTACCCATGAAGAATATAAAAAAAATAGGCACAATGAAAATGTCAGTGCCGTGCTAGTTTAAGGATCATGTACCCCTGTGATTTTAGAAGCATGGCAATCAAGAGGTTACCATATATGCCATTTAAGAATTGATATTACCTATGGGCTGGCAAAGGCAATGTTCAAGAGCATGGTAAACCTACTGACATTTCGCAGATACATAAGCGCTCGTAATTTAATTTTAAATTTCATATGTTTAGCATATGAAGCAAAGCAGAGAATTACTTCCAGAGAAAAACGATGTTTATAGCAATAAAGACTAAGCTTGAAAGATAGCAACGAAAATTTACCTGGTTTATGGGTTCTAGTTTCTAAGAATCATATATGGCAATCTGAATCTTATGGACAACAAAACAATGCGGTTGCGGAACTGAAGCCATGACAATGTGTCAAGATGTATATGCAAAAATCCACTTCTTTGCCTCTCCCATGCATCCATGTTCCAAATACAGAGCAAAGAAATGCCGGTTTTAATTTTCTAAAATGCAGAATATTGTATCAAGCTCATAATTGAAGATTTGATATATTAACAGTGAATCGTCTAGTGTGTAATCATGGATTTTCGTATCACTTTTGTGTACATTAGTCGACAAATAAAATGTATCCCTAACAAAAATAGTTGTGTAACAGAGAGAACATTACATATATTTGATATTATATAGTTAACTTCGACCATAAATAGGTGAGCAAAAGAAGTATTTTGCAGAACAGATAGTTCAAAAACACATTTTTGCCAAATTTAGATGTGGGCTCACAACGGTTGGCGGAATCCAAGTCGGTCAAGCGACAAAGTAGGGCAACAGACACACCATGGATAGGCGGCAAGAAAATAGCTATACCCTATAATTATGGATCATGTACTAACAGTCTAGCATCATAAATCTGTTCCTGCAAGTTCATGGAACTGCATGGTATATATAAAACTACAATACCAAAGCAAGACAGAGCAAGGAAATACCTTTCAGCGCTGGTATTGCCAAGAGCTGAAGGCCAACACAAGAAGTCCAAAACAATAAATCATTGCAATAATCCAGTTCGGTGTGGGGGTATACTTGCAACCAGTTTTAGAGCAGAACAGTCTTTCCATAAAGCTCCACGACAACTCTTGCAGTGCATAAAGGTCCACGCCAACACAAACAAACACGAGTGTGTGCTCGAGCTCCTCGGCGGTGGTGGTGCCTGCCACCCGCTGTAGCCAAATTAAAAAATTGTTATATCCGCTGTATTATAGTTTACTGAAGCTGAATTCAGGGAAAGAACAATGTATAGACAACATAGCATAAATATTTCATAGCTTAATCCTCTTCAGCCTTCTTGGAGTTTCATCAAACACCTCACATGCATGGATTAATGTATCTCATGTTCACTAGTGTAAAAACAAATGGGGGAGAAGTTAGTGGATGCTCACGTGAGCTTGGCACCCTCATCCATCTCCTGCAGCGATGGAGTCTCGTGCTCCTCCTAATCTTTTTTTGCGAATGTGCTCCTCCTAATCAGTAGCCAAGAGGGAGAGGTGGAGGGTAGCAATGGAACCAAGGCTACCTGTGCTCCCCCTTTTCCAACACAGAGAAGTGGCATGGAGGAGGTGGAGCTCAGCCGTGCCGGCTGTACCATTGGAAAGAATACTACAAGATCAAGAAAGAACCAGCAAATTCTCTCTCTATCTCTCTCAAGAACCATTGGAAGAGATCAAGAAGAAAGAAATAATTATTGCCTTCAATCGGCAATCGCTCTCCCTCACAGTACCTCTCTTTCCAATATGGACCTAGACAAAAAAAGAATGAAGATAGACGTACTTGGTTGGAGGTGGAGATGGAGCCGGCAGGAGAGTGGAGAAGGCGGCCACCATCGTCTGGCTCGGGGCTGCATACCATGCCGCCGCTGCTTTAGGGTGAGGGGTACAGGTCGGGGCACGGCCAACACAAGCGTCCCCCGTTGCATCAGATGCAGATCGAGTCGCTGCACTCCGCCAGCACCACTATCTCCTCCGCCGCATGCTCCTTTGCTCCCCATCGCCGCCTGCTTGCTCGTCCGCCCACTATCCCCGGCGCTGACCTCCGACAGCAGCAGCTAATGCTTAGGCGGCCACGCGGGGAAGAAGATGGCGTCTGTCGTCGCTGCCGACCACATGTCCGCTACAAGGGAGCAAGACGAGCTCGCGCTGCTAGCTAGCGGCGGCGGACGCGGCCGGAATCGACCGGGATCTGGAGAAAATTGGCAGTGGCGGCTAGGGTTCTGATGAGAGGAAACAAGGGGGAGGTTTGGCCAACGGGATGGAGGAGAAAGGTAGGAAGGCGCCAGTCCCCTCCCTTCTCTCCCGATGGACAAGGAGGTGGGCCGGCGACGATGGGAGCCTCGTACCCGGCGATGAAGCTCCGGTCGCCACGAGCGTACGACATCGTCCTCTCCACAGTCGCCGGACACCAAATGAGACTGGAAAAGACGATTTTGCCCTTTGCGGGCAAGCAAAATCACGGTGGAGCCACCGCGCCACCCTTTCCGTTCCACGAACCACCATACCACAACGTAGCCTAGCTCACTGACAGTCGGGCCCCGCTCGAAGCAGGCCCACAAATCAGTGACCGCGGTAGGGCTCAGAGGGCTCTCAGAGGGAATGAACGGTTCGGACCATGTGAATAGGGCCAAAATAGCGATCCGACGGCTGGGAGCGCACGATCTGCTAAACAAACGGCCATCGCCATGCCACGTCGATAGATTCAACGGCCAGGATTCACATGCGTTCGATGGACTCAGGTTCCCCCTCGTCTGTTTCTTCTAGATGTTCCATAGTTCTCTATTCTCTCTCTCTTGAAACAGGTTTTTGCACCGTTTTATAAATAGAGCCACAACGGTCAAATCAATACAAGAGGTGAAGAGGAGAATCTCTTATAAAACAGAGCAAAGATATAAAAAAAGAAATCCACTTTGGCTCACGGGTGTAGATGCACCCATTATTGAAAACATATTTCAAAATGCTTAAAAAATTTGAAAAAAAAAATCTTGATATACATCTAAACATTTTATGTTCATTCATGAAGTTTCGTGAGAAAAGGACATTTTTGTGGCCTCTGTAAAAAAAAATCGATGCTCCAACATTATTATTTACGTGACCATTTTTTTTGTGTTTTTTACACATACCACAAAAAATGTCTTTTCACTGCAAAACTTTGTGGGTGAACATAAATTGTTCAGATATACACTGAGAATTTTTGTCTATTATTTTGACATTTTGAAATGTATTTAAAATATATTTTTCCCTAATAGATGCATCTAGTTTTATGAGCCTAATCACCTCCTCCAAAAAAACAGAAAACTAAACCAAACTTGCCACTGAAGACAATGAAACGAGAGCGGGTGAAATCGTGGCTCCACAACAGACACATTTGGTGTCTGGAGTTGCGCTTACCCAAACTCGCCTATCAACCCTAAGCGTTGCCCTGAACAGAAAAATGTTTCACAGTTCTCTATTCTTAGACAGACATGCGAAAAAATGATCACAGTTCTCTATTCTTAGACGATATGCGACGCAGCAATAACCAACAGATCTCCCTCACAGGCGGCAGGGCACGCGCATCATGAGACCAGTACATGCAAAGCAAAGCCCTGTTTGCCGGTAAGGATTCTACTGTTTGGTATACTAACCAGTAACCAAGGCATGTTTCTAAGATGTTTCCCGCAGTGTTCTGCTTGAAACTTCATACGAGAAGGTGGTCCATATAATTCCAAGCAGTGACGCCGAGCAGAAAATACACAACTGCTCCATCTTAAATCTCTCGAACGTCATGAGCCCAATTGGACCTCACCACACAAATAAAGGGTGCCTAGTACAGGGATGCTGGTCACAAAAGATCTCCAATAACCTATCAGCATATATTACATAGGATATTTCCCTGGTTTTCCATTCCACTACCTTCATCCAGCACGACTTCTAGGCTGAAACTATGTTGCCGCAATTTTCTCCAGCATAGAGAACGCTGTAGTAAAGACATCTCAACTCATGCAGCAAGTGAAACCCAACTTCCGTGCATCTTTTTCACGAGGTGGGATTATAACGGAGATGCTGCTCGTAGTAGTTTATAAGCTGCAAAAGAATATTATAAATACCGTGGCGTTCGTATATTTTCATTCATAAGCTAACAGGATAGAAAGACAATGCTGCATACCACCAATGGGTTCTTAGATTTCAATTCCTTGTCATCCACAAGGACCTCTTGCCCATCAGACCTGTTGATCATCAACAATAAAGAAGTTGAGGGTAATTACTGGCCACAACTATGATATTCATGTTCTTGATGCAATGCATGAAGATCGTATATGCATAACAAATCTCGATCTACTGAATCTGTAAACTTTTTTTTTTTTTTGCTATTCTAGGGATACAAGTTTCTACTTTGAGGTGAGTTGCAGTAAAGGATGCACAAGCAAGCGCTCAAACAAAATCAACGGTCTGTTGCTGCAATGGGGCAATGCCGAGATAATATGGAATAACAACTGAAAAGTAAACTAATAAGAAGAGAGTTAGCCATTAAAACCAGGTCACCTGAGTGCTCTGAATGTTATTGAAACTTGCTGCACATCATCTGTTGTGGTGGCGAAGTAGCGCACTGGCTTGATGATCTTCGTAATATGAATTCGGTTAGCACAATCCTCCCCTTTGGTCCTATCACCAGTTTCTCCTTCTGTGGAATCAACATCTTCGGTTGTGATAGCCTTCTCACATCTGCCAGTATGAAGTTCACCTTGATCTTGCTGTGCTTCATCCTGCTTGAACCTCCTGACTGATCCAAGCTTGCGCTTCTTGGCACCAGTCACCTGGACACCCTGAGACGGAGGTGCCTGTACTGGATTTTCAACTGTTGATAAACCATTGACAGGCTGATGCTCATCTTGCTGAACCACAACAGATATAGGTGCTCTTTGACATGGAAAGCCATCTGGTGGCAAACTGGAACTACCCTCCTGTGTCACACTTTTAGCAATAATTGGCTGTGCAACCACATTTGCTGATGCATCAAACCCCACAATCGAGTTCTTACTATTATTATTAGTAGCTCTCCTACTACTTGTCCTGAGAGGCAACGTTTTGCGTTCTGGGGCAGGACGGTGGGATAGAAAACGGGGATCTGAACGACGTGGGCGGCCCCTTTTACCATGAGAAGTGTTAGGACTCCTCACCGGAATAGTCGTGATCTTACGCTTGCGCTTACCATGGTGCCTTGGTTGCCGTCTGCAATGCATACACAAAACTATCGTACCTTATCTTATGCAAATGTAATTTAAACTTAGATAGAGAATTGTTTCAGATGCATACCGCTTCTCGAAGGCAACCACAAAGTCAGAGCAGGCCTTTAGGTTTTCGGCAGGCTCCCATGTGTTAGCGCTCTCCGGCCACCCGCGCCTAACAACTCATAATATAAGGGATATAAGCATTAGAACTACATTCACAATACAATTGCATTGAAAATATGCATAAACTGAAGATGCAGAAAAATCAACCATCCCAAACTAAGGAAAAGGGAGATTAAAAGGCACCCATGCAGTACAAATGCATCTAATGGAAGAATTAAAAAAGAAGCTAAAGTTAGACGTGGTTTAGTCACTAGCAAAAACATCCAGTAACTAAACTAAAGAACACAAATATAAATTTGCTATATTGCAAAGGACTGCCAAAGGACATGACCGGATAGCTACCATTGCTGAGTCAGGAAACCATAACTCAACCCAAAACCACACTAGAAATCAGGGAGCATAGAAATCTAGATATCCAAAAGCAGGTTAACTGTCACGTGTTGGGGGTGGAATAGACCGGAGGTTGTAGTTGTGGGAGGTTGGAGGACGAGGGCGGTAGTCCCGTCGACCTATGATCGGAGAAGGAGGAGAGAGGAGGCGCCGGGGCGCAGGAGCACGAGGTGAGAAGATAGATTGTTTTCTGCTTCCTTTATTAATCAAACGTGGGATGGACTTATATAGTCCAATTACAACTTGTAGTCTAAGAAAGAAACTCTAATTATTTGGAAGTGGCAGGAAAACCTTCTACGGGACAAACCTTTCCACTTTCCAAAACCTGACACTAATAATTAAAAAAGGAAGCAAGCAATACGTATCCATCTAAACTCTAAACTCCTGGTGCATCACGGCTTGGAGCTGGAACCTGTGGGTCTGGGGCAGACCTCCTCCTCCGCTGGAACTTCTTACCCCACATGACATCTCCCCCTCCATTCTGAAACAGCTCGTCCTCGAGCTGGAAGCTGGGATAACGGTCACGGAAGGCTGTGACATCTTCCCAAGAAGCAGCAGACGCCGGCTGTCCTTCCCACTGGATGAGCACCTGCTGGATACCCCGAGCAATACGAGCACGCAGTGCTTGTACAGGAGTTGGATGTACTCGACCTTGAAATTGTGGAGGGAGCTTCGGTGGACTTTCAGGAGGTGGACCATGGTATTTCTTCAGTACTCCGACATGGAAGACATCGTGGATGCGGGCGCGAGGGGGTAACTCGAGACGGTAAGCAACCGTATCAATTTTAGCCAAGACCTTGAAAGGCCCATAATATTTGGGTGCCAATTTGCCTTTTGCGCCTGCTCCGAGGAATGCCGCTGGGCGGTGCTGCAGGCGTAGCCAAGCCCACTCGCCCACATCAAAGGAAAGGGCCCGATGCTTGTCATCATAGTAATGTTTGTACTGCTGCGCTGCTTGAAGGAGACGTTCACGGACGTCTATTAAGAACTGGTCGCGGTCGATGATCTGCTGTTCGACCGCCTGATTGCGAATTTCTCCTTGAGTATAGTCCCGGAGAGATGGGGGATCCCGTCCATAAACCACCTTGAAAGGAGTGTCCTTCAAAGCTGAATGATATGAAGTGTTGTAGCAGTATTCTGCCCATGGCAGCCATTGGAGCCACTGGCGTGGACGATCCCCAGTGATGCAACGAAGGTACATGGTGATGACGCGGTTTACAGCCTCCGATTGTCCATCGGATTGTGGATGGAAGGCAGAACTCATGTGCAAGCGTGTGCCTGCGGCTGCAAACAAGGCCTTCCAAAATCCGGAAGTGAACACCACATCCCTGTCCGAAACGATGGATGTTGGAAAACCATGAAGACGGACGATGTTGTCAGAGAAGGCTTTAGCAACAGACTCAGCCGTGTATGGATGTGCTAACGGAATAAAATGGGCGTATTTGGAGAAACGATCCACCACTGTAAGAATAACACTTTTACCGCCCACTTTTGGTAATGCCTCAATGAAATCCATGGAGATGTCTTCCCAGACACGAGATGGTACCGTCAAAGGCTGTAACAGGCCAGCCGGATGCAGTTGCTCCGTTTTATTGCGTTGACAAACCGGACAAGAGCGGATATATTGCTGTAGGGCGGACCGTGCTTGAGGTAGATGAAAATCCCGACGGAGGCGATGCAGCGACTTTTGTATGCCTTCATGACAGCTATCGTGAGCCATAGACAGTACCTCCGCTACCAGCTGTGATGCGGGTGGCACATAAGCTCGCTGCTGAAAAGTAACGATGCCATCGACGAGAGCCCAAGGTTGCCCCAACTCGCCAGATTCCAACTGCTCTCTAAATGTTATCAGTGCCGGGTCTGTAAGTGCGGCCTGACGTAGGGCTTCAAATAGATCAAAAGAAGTCCCGGTGATGGCGCATGTGTGTCCTGTAGGCGCATCGCGGCGAGATAGCGCGTCGGCGACGATGTTTTGACGACCTGGTTTGTATTCCACAGTGAAATCAAAACCCAATAATTTGCCCACCCAATGATGCTGAGGTATGGTGGCAAGGCGTTGGTCTAACAGAAACTTGAGGCTGTAGTGGTCAGTTTTGACGACAAAGGCGCGGCCCCAAAGATATGGTCGCCAATGGCGAACGGCTTGAACCAGACCAATGAGCTCCCGCTCATAAGCGGCTAGAGAGGCATGTCGAGGAGCTATGGCTTTGCTGAAATAGGCAATTGGCCCATCGCCTTGATGCAGTACAGCACCGAAACCAGACCCAGAAGCATCGCACTCCACAATAAACGGAATTGCAAAGTCAGGTAACTGGAGCACCGGAGCGGTGGTGAGGGCAGTCTTGAGAGTGTCAAACGCGGTGGCCGTCTGAGAGGTCCAGAGAAATCCATCTTTCTTGAGAAGTGCCGTTAGGGGTGCGGCAATTGTGCCAAAACCTCGAATGAACTTGCGGTAGTAGCCTGCAAGTCCCAAGAAACCACGCACAGCGCGAACGGAGCGCGGAATTGGCCAGTCCACCACGGCGAGGACCTTATCGCTGTCCATGGCAACTCCTGCTGCAGAGATGACGTGTCCCAGGTAAGCCATGGATTCCTCCCCAAATGAGCACTTGGAGCGCTTGAGAAAAAGCTGATGTGTGCGCATAGCCTCCAAAACGAGCTTGACATGACGCAGGTGATCCGACCAGGAGGAGCTGTATATCAAAATATCGTCAAAGAATACCAGTACAAAGCGACGAAGGAAGGGACGGAGTACTTCGTTCATTAGTGCTTGGAATGTTGCTGGAGCATTGGTGAGTCCAAAAGCCATCACCACAAACTCGAAGAGTCCCTCATGGGTGCGAAAAGCCGTCTTATGGATATCTTCAGGAGCCATCCGCACTTGATGGTAGCCGGATCGGAGGTCTAATTTGGTGAAAAAGCGGGCGCCCTTCAGTTCATCCAGCAACTCATCGACAACTGGAATAGGAAACTTGTCTTTGATAGTGACGAGGTTGAGTCCACGGTAGTCGATACAGAAACGCCAAGTACCATCATGCTTCTTGACGAGTAGGACCGGTGATGAAAACGCCGATGAACTACGGCGGATAAGGCCACGGGCCAGCATCTCAGCACATTGTCTCTCCAATTCGTCCTTTTGTATAGCCGGATATCGGTACGGCCGTACAGCAACAGGCTGCGTCCCTGGAATCAGGTGAATGTGATGGTCATGTTTGCGTGGCGGCGGCAGTCCCTGAGGCTCGGCGAAGACGTCGGAGAATGTGGCCAGGAGGCTGCTGAGGAGGTCTTTGCTGTCGCATGCATGTAATTGGGCCGGTCCTCCTGGTGAGCCAAGACCTGTCCACTCCACGCGGTGATCCAAGTGCCAAAACGACATCCACTGTGTATTGAAATCCCACAGGATTGGCCCTAGTGTTTTGAGGAAGCGCGTGCCGAGCACCACATCAAATCCGCCCAATGGGATAGCGTGCAGGTCGACAAGGAAGCGTTCCTTGTCAATTGTGATAGCAGCATGTTTGAGGAGTCCCCGACAGGTCACCTTATCACCATTAGCAACTGTGACCCCGAGACGGCGGTCGGAGGAGAAGGGTATCCCAACGACGGAGGCCAGCTCCTCATGGATAAAGTTATGCGTGCTCCCGGAATCCAGCAAGGCGACGAGGTCACGATCCCCGATACGAAGAGCGACCTGCATGGTGTCGCTAGTGGGAATTCCTGTGACAGCAAGAAGCGAGATTGTAGCCTCCTGAAATTCCTCTAATGGTTCATCTTCATCGTCGGCTGACTGGATGTAAAAAAGGCGTTTGCAGCGATGGCCCCGAACAAACTGCTCATCACAATTGAAGCAAAGCCCTTTAGCGCGCCGGTCGTCCATCTCGGCCGGAGTGAGCTTCTTGAATACCAGTGCTGGTGCGGAGCCAGAGGAGCCTGGTACTGTCGCAGGGCTGGTCAGGGGCCGAACTGGGCGGCTCGGCCGAGCAGCTGCGGCCGTGGCTCCGGTGACGGTGTTGAGGTGCTCAAATGAAATTGCCAAGTCCATAGCAGCTTCCAGAGTTGCAGGCTTCAACATCTCGACCTGAGTTTTCATGGGCTCGCCCAAATTATTGGTGAAGATATCACGCTCCTCGGCGTCGGCAATTGGTCGAACACGAGAGAGATTCTCAAGGAAACGCTTGGTGTAATCCGCCACGGTGCCGGAGCGGCGTGTCGAGATCAACTCACCAAAGGGGTTTGCGCGTGTCGGTGGTCCAAAGTGATTGGAGATGAGTGTTTGAAACTCTCCCCATGAGGGCCGCTGGCCTAGTTTTGCCTCGAGGTGGCCGTACCATAAGGCGGCGATGTCGGTGAGGTGGTAGGAGGCGAGCCACGTCTTATCAGAATCCTGCGTCCGTTGACCGAGGAAGAACAGGTTGCAACGTGTCAGCCACGGCCGTGGGTCGCTTGCCCCGTCAAAGAGGGGAAAGTCGATTTTGTAGAGTCGCGGCGCACGCTCAGAAGGATCCGACAGCGTGGCCCGGTCCCCGGCTTGTGATGTAGCCGCAGGCGGCGGCAGGATCCCGAGGCCACCAAGTTGAGGCGCGCCCCGCCCTTCAAGTCGGAGGATGGCCAAATTTTGCGCGCGTTGTTGCTGCGTCGTATCGGCGAGCTGGCCCTGGAGCTTTTGGAGCGTCTCGGCAATGTTCTTGAGGGTGGCGCGGTCCTCGGCGCGTTCATCCCTCGCGGTTTGATTCTCCTCGGAGAGGCTGTTGAGGGTGGCGATCACGGCGTCCTGGTCCTCCTGCTTCCTGCTGCTTGGCGGCCAGCTCTTCTAGGGTTTGCGGAAGGGGCAGCGGCGGTGCCATGGAAGCCGCCGGGATCGAGGATGAATCTGATACCAAGTTGTCACGTGTTGGGGGTGGAATAGACCGGAGGTTGTAGTTGTGGGAGGTTGGAGGACGAGGGCGGTAGTCCCGTCGACCTATGATCGGAGAAGGAGGAGAGAGGAGGCGCCGAGGCGCAGGAGCACGAGGTGAGAAGATAGATTGTTTTCTGCTTCCTTTATTAATCAAACGTGGGATGGACTTATATAGTCCAATTACAACTTGTAGTCTAAGAAAGAAACTCTAATTATTTGGAAGTGGCAGGAAAACCTTCTACGGGACAAACCTTTCCACTTTCCAAAACCTGACACTAATAATTAAAAAAGGAAGCAAGCAATACGTATCCATCTAAACTCTAAACTCCTGGTGCATCACGGCTTGGAGCTGGAACCTGTGGGTCTGGGGCAGACCTCCTCCTCCGCTGGAACTTCTTACCCCACATGACATTAACTGCCACTAATCAAATTTACTGCCAGTACGCCTATAGTCCAAAAATCCATTTGGCTAGGATGCAAGATCACATGAGGAACATAAAAAGGCAAACAGTGAATTATTCAATGCCACTTTTCACAGGAACTCATAACTGTCTGGCACGTTGGCTCTGTTTCTGTCGCGCCAGATTCTATGAGGTCAATGAGGCATGTAACAAGAGAACTAGTGAATTGATTAGTGAAATCTAAAATCTCCCCCAAGTCCATCTACTTCTTCCCCAAGTTCGCCTCTCCTCTCCCAAATTTCTCTTGTGTACCTGCTACATCTGATCACTCTTGGAACGGGTCGTAACATCATGATAATGATAATCTGAGATTAATCGGTCCGACATGTGTTTCTCACAACCTCTCAATCAACCCAGTAAAAA
This sequence comes from Dactylis glomerata, assembly GCA_007115705.1. Classification (NCBI taxonomy): domain Eukaryota; kingdom Viridiplantae; phylum Streptophyta; class Magnoliopsida; order Poales; family Poaceae; genus Dactylis; species Dactylis glomerata. The sequence continues at coordinate 14,978,871 of QXEO01000553.1, forward strand.
TATTACCGCGAAGGGGCTACGGGGGCGATTTAGTGTAAATCCAAGTTGCAGTTAGGGTTGATTTGGAGGAGGAAGCAAAGGCGCTATTTAAGCGAAGCCAGCAGACCCAACCCAACATCGCCCGGATGCAAATTATGGAGGAAAAGCTCTTGGAGGAGATGGAGCTGTCAGATCGTGTCCAGGGACTAGTCGAGGAGCTTGGCCAGCATTTGGATGAACACGCTGCCATCCACCAGGCTCAATCAGAGCATGTTCATCAAATCAGACCAAGTGGATCTCTCGCTGCTGTAACTTGGGCAAGTACATCAGGAGCAAGTCTGGATCCTGCGTCAGCTTCAGGCGAATCAATCACCATCGCTGCAGGTGCCAGATCGCGGTGGTCCTGGGATTTTGGGGACGCCGAGCGGCTCCACTTAATCACCAACTAAGCAGCAGCCTTCTCCGTCCTCGGCACTACCAGGAAAAGTATACACAGTTCCACCTAATCCGGTTACCCACGAGGGCGCTGAGAGAGTGAGAGTTCCAATCATCACAGGCGATACACTTGGTTGCCTAAACTGGAGTTTCCTAAGTTTCATGGCACTATGCTCGTTTGTGGTTAGATACATGTAGCACACATTAACCAAATTATGGAAGGATTCACGGTAGCAGCACCAACTCTGTGTATATGGTAGATAATGCCTCTCATTGGTAGTTGATACAAGCAAACTTCTGGGTGGCATGATTGGCCAAAGTTCAGAAAGGATGTTGTGTTGGAGTTCGATGTGAATGTTAACGTGATAAGTTGAGGGAAGTATATTTGCTGAAGCAGATAGATTTAGTTTCTGAGTATAAGCCCAAACCTGATCAGTTTGTGTAACAGATCAAATTGTATGACAGCTCCAATAGTGGGCTAATGCTGGTGAACAAGATCATACTGCGTCTCAAGGACGAGTTCATTACTTCATTGGTCATGTTGAAACTCAACAACAGATAACTGTGGTTCAGGCAGCTACCGTTGCACTGATTCAGGAAGGTGTGTTGGAGTGTCGGAATAACAAGACCAAGATTTTCCAAACGTGATTCAGCTCCTAAGTATGACAACAAATCCAAATATGGGGCAGGCGATTTTTGGAAGGCTCAGCAATTGAAAGAATATCGCCGAGACAATGGACTTTGTTTCATGTGTGGAGAAAAAAATGCTTCCAATTATCAATTTGCTCCTCCTGCACAATTTAAAACTATGGAGCTTAATGAGGATTTTGTACTCTTAAGTAATGGTTTTCTGGAAGCTAAGCTGCTCACACTATATGTGGATTGCCCAACTTCTTTCCATCAGATCAGACTTTTGGTTCTACTGTTGGTACATGAAACTTAACATGGTATCAGAGCCAAAAATTCTCACATTCAAGACCCGGCCAATGTGCTATTTAATACTAAAAATAGTTGTGACCTTTCATCGATCCCAGGTCTACGATCTTCCCCTATGTCTGCCCTAGATGTGAGGGGAAGTGTTAAAACTAGCCCTTTCCATCGGTTCGGACTTTTGGACGAACGGCTGGTGCATCAACTCAATAATGTATCAGAGTCGGCTTTCACACTTTTACTAAAAATTGCTCTTGCCCTCTAGGTCTTATCGTGTCGTACGTGAGATTCTCTTCACGTATAGGCCTCATCGAGTCACATGTGAAAGGTGCCATTATATGTGGATTGCCCACCTCCTTTTCATCAGTTCGGACTTTTGCTTCTACTGGTTGGTGCATAAATGTTAACAAGCATAAGCTTTAGCCACTATAAAAACCTTTACCTCAAGGATAGGTGCATTCATCATGATCATCAGTAGCTTCTTGCTGCAAGACTAACTCTTCAAAGTATTGGAGCTCTATGTATGCTGCACTAGAGAGAGGCACAAGTCCAACAGAGAGTTTGTCTCCCTTGCTTGCTCGAAAGATCATGGTTTTTACGGTGTCCGTAAGGCGTCGCCTAAGCATCAAAGCGCCCTCCCTCCGCTTTGGAAAAACAGTCGGTTTGGGCGCCTAGGCGCCTAAAGCGTCTGCTTAGGCATCGCCTAGGCGTCAGAGCACCCCTGTTTCGCCTTAGGACGCCTTACAGCTTTAAAAACCATGCGAAAGATATGTCTAGTCATATAATAAATGAAGCTCGATGAGGGGAAGTAATCTCCAATTTCTGCTGATTCCAATTATCAGTCCATAAGAGAATAGAAGATCCATCTTTCGAGGAACAAGATACAAGACATGGTGAACTCCTATGCTACTTATCCTCAAGCTTGAGCCTTTCTGCAAGACTTGTCTATTCACGACCCCGATGAACAAGGTTTTCTATGTGCAATGGCTTAATCAAACAAGGAGGCAAATTCTGGATCTGAGCCAATGCTGCATCATAAACTAGACTAATGTAGACCTTCCATTCCTCTCCCATTGGGGGCTACTCTGGTATCCAAGCTACTTACCAAAGATGACACGAACTCTTTGAGAAAACATGATTGAAAAGATTTATGACTGACTTTATGAACCAGTGTACAACTTGTCAATAAGCTAAGCATGAAAACATGAAATATTTCAATGGATTCTATTGAAGGGTTGCCTACCTCATCTGGGCTAGAATGTCATTTCAATTGTTGTTGATCGGTTTACAAAGTATGCACATTTCTATCCACTGAAACAACCATTTACTGGCTTTTCTGTTCTTTGACAATGCGGTGAAATTGCAAAGTATGCCAACCATCATGTCTGACAGAGACAAGATTTTAGTCAGTACTTCCTGGCAGAAAACTCTCAAACACCATGGCACTCAATTAGCACTCAGCTCAATGTATCACCCTCATGATGGACAGACGAGGAGGGTGAACAGTGCATAGAGACTTATTTGAGGTGTGTTGCAAATGCTAACCCTACTAGACGGGTTCGATGGCTGCCAATGGCCGAGTCCTGGTACAATACTTCCTTTCAACTCTCCTTTGAAAGATCTCTATGGTCATGCACCTCATTATGCTATCAAGCCGGTGACTAATGCTGGTAGGTCAACTGAGGTTGTGGATGTGGATATGATTCAAGACAGGGAATGGTATTCTGAGTTCTTGAAGTAGAAGTAACTCAAAGCTCAGCTGCGATTGAAGCAATATGCAGATGCCACCATGCTGTATCGCAGTTTTCAGGAGGGTGAGCAAGTATATGTCAAAATTCATCTTTATGCACAGCAGATTGTGGTGGCTAGACCATGTCCTACATTGTCTTCAAAATATTTTGGGCCATACAAAGTTCCAAAGAGATTGGTTCTATTGTTGCTAATGAACTGGAACTGCATGCTACTAGTCAAGTACATCCAGCTTTTTCATGTCTCGCAGCTCAAACAGCATGTGCCAGACCACACTCCAGTGTTTACTGAATTACAATCCAAGCAGAGCTAGACGTGTCTAAAGTTTTACCTGAAGAGATACTGGATCACAGACTAGTGAAGATTATTCTATGTCAGTCTTAATCAAATGGTCTTCACTTCCAGAGAAAATGTTGCCTGTGCTGTAAGCTCGTTTTCCTTCAGCTGCAGTTTAGGAGACTGGGACTGTTTTACGCTTTCATATAAGAGAAACCGCTAAGGGAGTTCACATGAGAGTTGGACTAGTGTGGAAACAGGTGGCGAGTGTGCAAGTTATTTACGCGCAAACGCTGTAACGGGAGAACCAGTGAAGTGAATCGTGAAATCTGACATCTTCCCCCAAGTTCATCTACTTTTCTAAATTTCCCTGGCAACCCCCCCTTGTTACATCTGATCTCTCTTAGATAGGGACATAACATAAAAACTTTCGACTAGTCATGAACCAACCAAATCATATCAAAACCACGCCTCCTATGCAAGAATTATTTACCAATGCTACACACAATAAATGTGATCCACGATCGAATTAGCAGCCAATGCTAGGATAAAGCGGTAATTCCGTGAAACGGGAGAGGTTGGGAACTTGGGAGAGAAAGGTGTCATTACCACTTCACGAGGTACTGTCGCTGGCCCTTATGGAGGCGGCGGCGGCGGATAGTCTCGATCTCGTAGTATCCCTCCGCTAGCTTCGCCGGAGACCCCTGCTCCGAGGCCACCCCCTGCACAGTCTCCTCCGCCGGGGCCTCGTCCTCCTCCTCCTCGTCTTGCTCATCCTCCTCCTGTACCCACTCCTCCTCTTCCTCCTCATCCTCCTCCTCCTCCTCCCCTTCCCCCTTCCACTCCTCCTCCTCTTCCACTCTCTTTTCTTCTTCCTCCTCCACCGCCTCCGCCTCCGCCGCCTCCTCTTCCTCCATCAAATCGCCGGAACCGCCTGCCGCCGGGGAATCCTTTTTGCCTCGAGCCATGAGCAGTCTTTTCCTATTGACCTGATTCCACCTCTACTTTGGCCTGAATCTGTGGTGGATCTTTTGTAGATTGCTGGTGGCGGAGTCGGGGTGTTGCTGGATTTTGGGCGACACGGGAAGAACAGGGCTCCTGTCCTTGCGCCGTCACGTAGGCAGCGGCGGCTGTTCTCTTTCCCCTTTATTAATCCCTGCAGGCGCGCGTGTGTTGGTTTCTTTTTCCTGTGTGTGTTTCTCTCTATTTTTACAGCGCTAATAAAAAGAGAGGCTCTGTTTGGCAGATTGATTTTTTTGTAAAACCAACCAAAGTATTCCAAAACCATGGTATTGCTACGCTTGGGCACGAGAAACTTTCAGTTATTAGGAAGCATGCCCGTGCGTTGCATCGGGATAAAAAACATTATAAGTTTGTTTGGTTTAAAACATCCCCTCCTCCACTCCCATCCTGCAATCTAGATTCTTGCCATCCATTTAAACACTACATTCCATCCATGTTGTTGTTGCTTATCCTCCTTGTCATTGTTGACGGTGGCTAGGATATAGCATCTGATGACAATGGGGCCATACCTAAAGCAATGAGTTTGGTCACCACACAATATATGTGTCTGAACCATATCAACGAAAGAGTATTTAAAACTTAAAATACTAATCTCGTAGAGCTAGTCGTAAATGACTTACTATTGTGTACCTTTTTCGTGCGGTGATGGCTGGCGTTTTCTTAAGCAGCTGAAAGGCTGGGTTTAAGAATTAGAGGCGTTGCACTTGAGGGCCTCATTGAACCTAGATGTAACCTTTGTCAAATCTAGGGTCTTACACGTAAAATATCTTGGCGTGCTATCACTCCAATTTTTTCTCATCTTCTTCTTGGTCGTTTCCACGGATCTTACTTGTACTGTACTGCTACGTGTGTGCTCCACGAAAAAAGAAGCGTGATACCTCATGTATATACTGGTATATCTTACCTTTATCCCAAAGCCTACTACTCCGTTAGAAAATCTGTACCTATACGCACCCACCGAGTGCCACCTGCTAGCTAGGAGCGTAGGACACAAGCCATAGACACACTTCTTCCCCCCAGATCGCCTCCATCCAGGCCGCCGCCAACGACGATGGGGATGGGCTACTGCAAGCTACGGATCCTGATTCCCCTCTATCCTGATTCTTGAGCATATACCTCTAACTTGCCCCTTCCATTAGCGTCCTGCGTGGCCGTGATCTGCTCGCCGCAATTACTTTCTTAATCTCCATCACCGTCGCGGGGGCGGCAGTCTTGGAGAGCGCGGCGGAAAGGAATTCGTTGAAGGTTGCCTTGGTCACGGCGGAAGCCACCTCGGGCCACATCCTGCCGTCAGACTTGCGCGGAGGTCCTCCTCTCCCTGCTGAATACCTTTGTCCATCATGCGCATCTTGTGGGCAATGGCGGTACGTACCATTGCTTCCTTGCACACGCCGGGCCCTGGATAGTGGACCTGAATGCTCCATTCGCTTTGAATCTGATGGAACTTCAATTACTCGATGTTGAATTTGATGGATCAGTTGAGCAGTGAGCCATCCCCTCTGCTTGATGTTCATCTCGTCTCTCTGTTGGAGCTCGATTCCCCTCCCCTTTCCACCCATGGCGCCTCGGCCAGCTACCCGCGACGCGCCCCCATCCTAGCCTACCCTTGCTCCACCACCAATGGTCGCCACCATGGCGGAGCTCCCAGCTGCAACCTCGCGTGACCCCGTGCGTCCCCGGCTCAAGCCGGTTCCCGTGCCTCCACATGGCTGCAAGCTGGAGACATGGTGACACCTCGCCTGCAGGCCTCAAGCAGCGCCCCCTTACTCACGCATCCCTTCTCTACCCCAGAAACGGAGGGATTCAGCGCAGTAGTCGGCGAGCTGCGAGACGCATCTGCGGTGGCCGGCTATCGAGCGGCGGCAGAAGAACGCCGGCAAACAAAGGGGATCGAGAGGGGCAATTTTTTAAGCGAACCGTTACTTTTCTTTACCAGTGGCATTGGTGGGTAATATGTGATCCAGGCGAGAGGGTAAAATCAGAAACAGAAAAATGGAAAAACCAAACCATGGAACCCTTGCTCCCTTTATTATTAGGTATAGATAACAAAACCAGAGTTTTCCGAAAAAAGAGGTCCAGGCCTCCTTCTTTGACAAGGCAAAAATAACTACTAGTACTAAGTTTTTTAGAATACCACGGTTTCAAAACTATGGTATTTTATTGCAGCCAAACATGTCAAAGTATTGCAAATTATAGTATTTTATTCCAATATAAACCATGGTATCTTCGAAATACCGAGAAAACAAACAGACCCAAAACCACGATAAAATAACAAAACCTTAAAATGGTCGCCTTTAGGTTAAAAAATGTGTTAATTCCAGATTCCATAAACTAGTCTGACCCGTAAAACTTTTTAAGGGGTCATAAAAAAATCAGCGACCGAGAACCTTGGATTTCCAATATTTGGGGCAAATTTTAAGCATCCCATAAAACACAAAATAGCCGGCTGAAGGGAAGTTTTACCCTACCTATCACCGGATTGTCGTGGAACTCGCTGGAGTCTAGTCAAATTATGTTGTGTCCGTGTTTGACAGGCCGTAGCGTGTCATGGCCAACATAGGGCAGAGTGGAATCACGCGGGATGCGGGGCGGGGCGGCGTTGGAGCAGGTTCGCGTCGCCGAGGGGCTGGGGGTGGAGCCTTTTAGGCTTGTAGTTGTCAGGGCATATAGGGATGGATGCATCATTGGACTGGAGGTAGGGGAAGAAGGTGACCTAGAAAAAAATGGAAGAGAACGAAAAAGGTGTGCCACTGGTAGGCCCAGCGTGTTAGAAATTTACGCTATTTGGCATTTGTTTTGTCTAGTTCATTTCATACCATAAAATATTTTTAGGTTCCCTTATGTCGTTTTTAAGGTACTGATTTTTACGGGATCTGCTAAAGATTCTCTAAGATGGATGTGGTGCGCCAAAGTAGGTCCCACCTTTGTATAAAATCTAAGGACACGGCAAGGGAGCCGGATGCTAATTAGTCCAGCCGAGCCCTCGCACTAAAAATAGAATATTTAGCACAGAGACACCACATTCGTATTTAATTGCACCCAAAAATATAAAAAATAGATAACTCTTAAATTGTGTGTCAGCATTGTAATCCTTCTTCACTGTTAGACCTCTCGTGACGAGATCTTTGAAATTAGATTCTATTTGTATATGTTTCAATAGTTCTTTTTTTAGAAAAAAAGTCTAGTGTTATGCAAAGCAACTTCATACAAAAAGTTGCTTACACTATTTTTTATATATTTTGTAGATAACTTAGTTTCCCAAATATTCACTTAGCAACAATAGCATACAACTTCATAGTACTGAGACCCATAACTTAGCACTACTAGTTGTCTAGCATACTTTCTAGTATCATTGGCAACTCGATTTATGTGGTATAAAACTTAGTAGCTAACAAAAATACAACTTTACAACAAACAATGGAAACTCGGGAGCAACGGCACCAACTTTACGATAATGATCCACAACTTCACAAAAATGATGCTACCCAGTTTAGTACTACTCATAAATAACTTAGACATTGTGATAGGCAAGTTCACAATGACACACAACATCTGAAACCATCCCCAAATGTTGTTGCATTTGCTTTAGGCTATAGAGTATATAGTTGATGCACTCCTACGAAGAGTTATTGTTGTTTCTAGTGTTTTAGTTGCAACCATCCCATATTGGGTTGCAACTGGAGAAGACATGGTTCCTACACTCCTTGGAAAATAAGTTGTTGTTAGTTGTTTTTTAGTTATATCCACCCCCCCCCCCCGACTTGGTTCCATTTGGTGCATGCTAGTTGGTGTTTTAGTTGTAGCCATCCCCTACTAGGTTGCAAATAGAGAAGACACAGTTGCTACACTCCTTGAAATAAGTTCTTGATGATTGTGTTTCAGTTGCAGCCATCCCACCGGGTTGCAACTGGAGCAACCACCCTCATCGACGTAATCATGATGCCGCAACCGCCCTACTCCAGTAGCCCTGCACCGACGCCACCCGCATCACTAGCACGAGCATGTGACCATTAACTGGAGAACAAGGAGACCGCCATGAACATATGTGAGGAAACAATTTATTGTCAGCAAATTCAACTCATAATCTCCATCGATGCAACTTTCCATTTTTAGCTGGAACTCAATTGATAAATGGATGCAACTTGTGATTGTAGAATTAGTTGTTGTTGTTGGTGTTTTTGATGTAGTCGTTCCCCAACTAATTGCAGTTAGTGCATACTACAATCCAAAATAGAAACTCACTAGCAACTACCATTAGACATTTAGACCCATCCAGATCTAGCACATGCTCACAACTCTAAGCCACAAGATCAAGGGTTAGAGGTTTCTTACATCCACTGATGATACACTACTCTCACCAACTGAAAGGATCGGAATGGGCGACTAGAGGGGTGAATAGGCGCTAAGCAATTTTTAATCTTTTTCAATTTTAAAGCTTGACAAGAAAGTAAATTCACTAGATGTGCAACTAGATGAATTTCCTACAAGTGTCAAGCAAACAAGTAAATAGGTAAACAACGAGATACAAGTAAGGGAACGAAATCACCGAGGAGTGGAGACCGGAGACAAGGATGTATTCCTGTAGTTCCTTCCTTAAAGGGAAGTACGTCTACGTTGGAGAGGTGTGGTGACACGGAGTCAACCAAACGCCACGGAGGCTCACCTTGTTCTCCAGTGAGCAAGCCACAGAGGCTAGCTCGTTTCCACTAAGCGGTGGTATTGGGGGCACTGACCGAAACCCTTACACGGAGGTTGGGGCACAACTCTACAACTCAATTGGAGGTGACGAGGGTTAACTCGGCAAATGTCCTAGATGAAGGACTTAGGATCGGGGGAAGAGGGCGTTGGATAAACTTGAAGGTAAAGGTCAGTCGAATAAGGTGTGATTATGTGTGTATCGAGAATAAGTGTGGTATTCAACTAGCTCAATCTCAATCTGTCCCTGGCCGGCCTCTCCTGGGCCCCTATATATAGGTGGCCTTGAGACCCGTTTGGGTTCAATACAAATTACAGTGTCCGTATACGATATCATCTCGTATTTTGACTATGTCTATGACTGGGCCTAGCTTAACGGGCCTCAGGGGTACAAAGATAACAGGCTCTATTAGCTATACCCTTGTCAGTAGCCCCCAAGATTCTACCAGAATTGTAGATTCGAGTTGAATCTCAAATCTTCATATCTTCGACTTGATCAATCCTCAACTTCTTTTTTTTCCTATACTCATTAAAACAACTCAGATTATTTTATTTCTCAAGGGGATTTTGGTTAGCAAGCCTGGTATCTCTGATAGATCAGGAAACCAGTCAACTGCCAGAGCAGAAACTTGCCACCTACTTCAAACTCAAGCCCCTGGTCTTGATTCTAGTACCTGGTCTAACCCAATCTTTTGCCGCATTTAGGACTTACAAGGAAAGGATTCCAGTATTTCTCAGGGTACCCAGTGCGTCCACCGGGATTTTTCTTCGCATCATAGATACGGAAAATTACTAGCAGAGCACATTCAGGTGCGTATACTAGGCCATGCAGGACGGATCCTAAGGTCTTACCTTCGTGATCTTTACGATCATGACATTCAAGCTTTTATCATGATGACTAAGCTCGAGATTCACGAATTTTGTTGTAAGCCTTGTTTGACTATTTCAATGCCAAAAATCTTCGAGTTGTTTTTTTTAACTAGTCGCAAATCTCTCCCGATGGTAGTGAAAGTAGTGACATCAATTTGTTTATATTATCGACAATGGATTCGAGTATTATTCCAATCAGTAGTCGATGTTTTCTATTGTCATTGGGTGCACGATCAATGCTCCCGATGGTAGTAGCCCCCGAGGCTATAGTCGAAAGTTTTTCAAGTATAGGCTCAAAACATACCGTCATTTCGTCTTTCCAGCTTTGTTGTTCTTGTGTTGATTTCGTTGGGTGCGCGACTAGCGCTCTCGATGGGAGTAGCCCCCGAGGCTATAAGGGGGTGCTTTCAGCCTGTTATAGACTCAAATATCTCTTCTGTATAACTTTTCTTTTTGGAAATTATTGAATCCTTCTTCTCCTTTTATATTTTTCCATTATTTCCATTCCTTTTGACGGAATATTGGAGGCCCGTGTTTTAGTTGGACCTTTAGTTTGCAAAAGGCCCACTAAAGGTAACTTATAAGTAAGGGCCCCTTGTTTCACCAGGCAAAACCCTAATTCCTGCACTGTAGGTCTTCTCCATCGCATCATCTTCATCCCCCAAATCTTGCTTAGGGTTTCTTCCGCTCTTGCCTTGCCAATCTATTAGCGGATCTTCTGATGGCGGATGCTGGTGTTATCGATCTGGACACCGGTGCCATGGTGGAGAAGCGTGGGCGTGGTCGCCCTCGTGGTAGCAAGAACAAGCCCAAAGATATTTCCTTGGTGGCTTCATCATCTTCCGCGCCGAGGAAGCGACGCCCCGGTCGTCCATTAGGGAGTAAGAATAAGCCAAAGCCTTCTTCTTCTCCCGCCCGACAGTCTGTGGATGCACACGCTGCATGATACAATGCTTCTCCTCCTCCTCCTCCTCTTGTTAATCTGTTCTCCTTTTTTGTTATCGCTGGTGCTCAATGCCGTGAGCAGCAGCGTGTTCCTTTGAAGTTTACTTAATTCATGGACAGGCGCGAGCTCTGTGAAGCCATCCTCCACGAAGAATCTAGTGGAGGAACTCCATACGAGGTGGAGGTGTATTATGACGGTCGTGACGAGATGTTCTTCAGGGGCGGCTGGCCCCAGTTTGCAGAGGATCATGACCTGCATCAAGGCTTTTTTTATGCTCTTCAATTACCATTGTGGTATGTCGAAGTTTGACGTGAAGATCTTCAACGGGACACAGTGCCAGAAGAAGTATGAAGCCGAAGTGCATTTTCAGTAGATGTTGTCTGTTTTTAATGTAATCCTTCTGCCATGCACTTTGGTTGCCTTTATGTAATAAATATTTGATGTAAACAATGCTTATATTCTCTTGCTTGATGAAAAGCCAAGGGAACAGACAGTGTTCCGAGGTGTTTTCTTGAGCACCGATGTGCTTTTCATGTATCTGTCAGTCATGCTTATCGAATTTATTTCATGGACAACTCCATAATTACTCGTGAGAAAACATGATAACATGATCTCAATAATATTCGTACTGTTTATCATAACGACTTGAGGGTCATAGCCCCCGAGCGGAAAATGTTGACATAATTTTACATATCATAAAATCGACCCAAGAAAACCCGACCTATGGCCTCGTGTTTTGGGTTTAGAGGGTCATAACTCAAAGTTTTTTATTCTTGCCAACGTAGATTTTTGCTAGTGATGCCTTCTATGCATAGAAACGCCGAAGTTGCTCTGCATTCCACAGGTTACTTTCGCCCTTGCATGTCTTCTTATCTTGCAGTCGATACACTCCTCCTGGTATGACTTCTGTGACTATGTAGGGTCCCACCCATGGTGATTCCAACTTTCCATGGCCGTCCTGCTTGAGTTGTAAGACTAGATCTCCCACTACAAAAGAGCAGGGGCGAACTCGAGTTATATTTATAGGACTTGTTCATAGACAATGCTTGAGCCATATGTTGGTTTCAAGGGTGTAAGAAGATGAAGATAAAGAAGATTATTCAATAACCAGGGTGTTATTCAAAAAGTGATCCGAAGATTGGTCTAAGGGAGTTGAGCCTATAGAGTGTGTCTTATGGAATAAGATGGAGTGAACTCTCATGTGCATTCTCAAGACATCATCATTATGAAGGAAGAAGATGAAGTGCAATGTTGATCAAGTCAAAGCGCAAGTTCAAGATAGGCATATAGAAGATATCATTTGCTTGAAGCTCGGTCTCCATTTGGTGGTAATGGACATGTGAATATATTTCTACTAGTGTTTCTCCCATAGTGAAGTATGGGGGAGCAATCCTCAAGACTTCACCGAGCAAGCGCAATCAAGAAAGGTAGTCCAACTTGAGAAGATCAAGATCGTCACCATCTAGCTCAAGTGGAATGCGCAAGGCAAAGGTATGATATTGATAGGGTTTCTTTCTTACCGGTCTCATAGTGTTTGGGAGACCGGTTTTTAGGATCGATAGCCGTACTATCAAGAGGGGCTCTCGAGTGAGTAACTTAATTGTATCGTTCGGAGAGAGTTCAAACCTTTGCATACTTGGCATTATCTTTCTTGGTTCTTGTTTGGCTTTTATTCATGTGAGGTTCTAGAACTTGTGGTTATTTCCATGATAAGCTCTAGGTCATCAAAAACGGATTTCATATGGAACTCTTATTGCGTTTTTGGTGTTTGGAGGTTTTACCAGTTCATCTTTATAGCTAAGTCAAACCTTTTATCATTTGGTTTCATCCTCCTTTGTTCGACTATGATGTTTCTATGGATGAAGTTGTAGAGATGTTTGTGGTGATTCCAACGAGCCCAAGATCATCAAAAACGGAGTCCGAATGCAAAAGTTACAACCGTTTTCGTATTGATGTTTTCTCCCGGGCCGGAAATTCCGCCCCAGAGGCCGGAATTTCCCGGGGGGGGGGCGGAAATTCCATAATTTCCGCCCCTGCAAAATTTCGCTAAGTCCTTTTTCTCGTGCTGTGGTGCAACCCTCAGTAAGGGGGGCGGAAATTTTATAAGGGGGGGCGGAAATTCCGCCTTAAGTAAACCCCAGAATTTCTGCCCCCTTGCCGGAATTTCTGGGGTAAGTCACCTCCAATGGGCTGATTTCGAGCTGGCCTATAAATAGTCGTCCCCTTCCTCAGATCTGTGTTAGCTCTTCCATTTTTTCTCTCCTCCATTGTTTACCTTGTTGAGCTTGCCATTCCTCCCCATCCCTCCCATGATTCTTGCATCTTTTTGAGGGAAAAGAGAGAGGAGATCTAGATCTACATTTCCACCAATCATTATCTCCTCTATGTGAGGGGAACCTATTGGATCTAGATCTTGGAGTTCTTTGTGGATTTCTTCCTTTGTTCTTCCTCTCATATCTCTCCATAGCATTAGTTGCTTTGGTAGGATTTGAGTGAGAAGGATTTGAGCACTTGTGTTCTTGCCATTGCATCGGTTGCATTGGTTTGAGTTCTCCTCGGAGATTCGGTGGTGAAAAGTTTTGAGCTTTTTACTCTTGGGTTCTTGGAACCCTAGACGGTTTAGTGGCTTAGTGGTTACTTGGGGACCTCCAATTAAGTTGTGGAGATCTTCCCAAGCTTTGTGGTACCTCCGTGGAAATTACTTGGGGACCTCCAATTAAATTGTGGAGATCTTCCCAAGCTTTGTGGTGCCTCAGTGGCAATTCTTGGGAGCCTCCAATTGAGTTGTGGAGATTGCCCCAAGCTTGTACGGGTTCGGTGACTGCCCTCAAGTGTCCCATAGTGGTCGGGCTTCCATCTTGGTGGGAGGGCTCGAGGAGATTATGGTGAGCCTCCGTGGCGTTTGGGGAGCCTTGTGCCTCCACACCGCTCCAACGGACATTAGCACTCACAAGTGTGTGAACTTCGGGATACATCATTGTCTCCGCGTGCCTCGGTTATTTCTATACCCGAGCTCCTTTACTTATGCAATTTAATTTGTGATAGCCTTCGTGCTTGAAGTTATATATATCTTGCTATAACATAGTTGCTTATCTTATCTAGCATAAGTTGTTGGTGCACATAGGTGAACCTAGTTTATTTAGGTTTTGTATGCTTGGCAAATTAAATGTTAGTTTTATTCCGCATTTGTCAAGCCACTCGTAAAAGTTTTAAATCGCCTATTCACCCCCCCCTCTAGGCGACATCCGTGTCCTTTCAATTGGTATCAGAGCAGGGTCTCTCATTTTAGGATTCACCGCCTTGAGAGCAAAAGATGTTGGCTATGGGATTAGTGCACAATCACACTTTTATATTTGATGGTACAAACTATGATGTTTGGAAAATTAGCATGCTTAATCATTTTCAAGATATGGACCCAAATTTAGAGCAAATTCTAGATATGGGTTTTTCTCCTCCTAAGGATTCCCAAAATCAATCTTTAGAGGAGAACAAAAACTCTTATCTAGAAGCTCAAGCTTCTAATGTGCTTGTTGGTTTTGTGAGCGATGCAGTTATTCTTGCAATCATGCCTTTCCATAGCGCTCATGAGTTTTGGACAAAGATTCAAGACAAATATGATATGTCCAACAAGATTGAGGATGATTGTATTCCCTCCACTTCCGATCGTGATGAACTCCCTTCCACTTCACCAAAGTGTAGCAAGACACAAGGTAACTCTATGGTGAGTGGTGATGGAAATTGCAATATTGATAGTGAGCTTACTTGTGATGATCATTCATCTCTATCTCATTGCCATGCTTCATCTTTGGACTTAAACACTTCTAGCGCCATAAATGCTTTACATGCTTGTGTTGATAGTCCTTGCATATCATGTGTATGCTCCATGAACACAACTCATAATGATATGCTTACTTCGTCTTGTTGCCATGATATAAATGCCTCTAGTTCCTCTAGTTGTTGTGTGTCTATCAATGTAGAGGAAACCAAAAATTCTATTGGCCAAGACATGATCTCACTTGGAGCTTCAAGTATTTATTCATCATCATCTATTGCTTCCCACATTTGCCTTATGGCTAGGGCTTCAAAGGTAACTCCTACTTTGGAACCCAATATATCTAGTGATGATGAGAATGAGGATAATGAAGAAGATGATGATCTTGCATCTTTATTTGAGAAGAGTGAAATGTTTTTTCATGCAATTCGTAAGAATAAAATTGCTTGCTCTTACTTCTATAAGATTTTGGCCATTGCCATCGAGAGCAATAAAATTATTGAGGAGCATGAGAATACCATTTTTAAAATGCAAGGTCATGCCCGTGATTATGCGGATGAGATCGCGGATCTAAAAGAAGCTCTAAAAGAAGCTCTAGAAGAAGAACAAACCACCAAGGAATCTCTTGAGGAGTCCTTTATTTTAGAGTTATCTAAAATAAAGAAATCCTATGATAGAACTCTTGTGGTGGCAAATGATTTTGAAACTAAATATGAAGAGCTTGTAGTTTCTTATGCTAAACTCCTTGAGAATGTTGTGCTTCTTAAAAATGACTCTAGGGTCATTTCGTGTGAGCCCATCATTCTCACCGAGTCGCATGAGCAACTTAAAGCTTCAAATTCAAATGAGCTTACTAAATTGCCTTCTCCGCTTTCCGTTAGTGATGATGCTTGTGCTACTAACTCTACTTCTTGTGAAGCATCCATCTTGAAGGAGAATGTTGAGCTAAGGGCTCAACTTGATTTTGTAACTAGCAATTATGGGAAATTTAAAGAAAATCATGGAAAGCTATCTAGCTCCCATGAGGATCTTCTAGCTTCCCATGATAGGCTAAAATTAGCTCATGAGGCTATTATGTCAAAGGTAACGTCTAGTGAGCCTCATGTGGATATTTGCACTACTTCTCAAAATACCATATTGCCTTGTGCTAGTCCTAGTAATTCATCCACTCATAACATTGCTACATCTTATGATGAATTACTTTCCTTTCCTTGTTGCTCTAACAATGAAGCTTCTACTTCCTCTAGTACTTGTGTTGTTACTAACCATGTAGAGGAAATCGAAGAGCTCAAGGCCCAAGTCTCTTTCTTGAAGAAAGACTTGGTAAAGAGTCAGGAAGGGAAATCCAAACTCGACAATATGTTGAGAGTGCAAAAATCCCCCAATAACAAGAGTGGACTTGGGTTTATCTCCAACAACAAGAACAAGTCCAAGATTAACAAGAAGAAGAAGGGCCAAGGACAAGTCAAAGATCCGGCCAAGATTGTTTGCTTCAAGTGCAAAATTGAAGGGCACCATGTTAGATCTTGCCCTTTGAAGAAGAAGGCACTAGTTGAGAAGCAACAAGGGAAGCGGCCTCAAGTTCAAGGTCATGCTCAACCTCGAGTTGAAGCCACTTCCCAAGAAGAATCAAGCTAATGCTCCCATTGCGGAGAAATCAAGTGAGAAGAAGGTGAAGAAAAGAACTTGCTACATATGCCGTGAGAAGGGTCACCTTTCTTCTTCATGCACTATGGGTAACTCATCCAACCCTATCATAATTGATGATGCTTATTCCCTTTGCAAGGATAAGGTTGGCAATGTGTTTGCCAAATTTGTTGGTACTCAATGTGGTGTCAAGAAAAGAACCATTTGGGTGGCCAAGCCTATTGTGACTAACCTCTTTGGACCCAACTTGGTTGGGGACCAACACATGAAAACTTGATCAATAGGTGTTTGTTGGAGGGCATTGGAGACTTGGCTATATCATGAAGAATTAAGGGATCTTCATCAATATATTTGAAAGGACATGTTCCTAGCTTTCGTTTTTGGGTGTTTGATTACAACACAAGGAAATTAATCTTGTGCTAAGCATTGCAGGGATTCTCCAGGTATTGCACAAGACGGATGTTGAAGAGAAGTTTTGAAAAGGGGACTACTGTAGAAAGGCTCAAAATCACCCAGAGGACTGTATTTCACAGGGCCGGAAATTCCTCCCCTAGGGCCGAAATTTTCACCCCTGGACAAAATTTCCAGGGGCCGGAAATTCCATAATTTCCGGCCCTTCCAAATTTGGCTAAGTTCCTTACAAAATGCTGTGGTGCAATGCTCTGTAAGGGGGCCGGAAATTCTGGTTTGGAAGAATTTCCGGGGCCCAGAAATTCCATAATTTTTGGCCCTCGAAAATTCAGCTAAGTCCCTTACAAAGGGCTGTGGTGCAACTCTTTGGTAAGAGGCCGGAAATTCTAAAGAAGCAGAATTTCCGGGGGCCGGAAATTCCATAATTTCCGGCCCCCGCGATTTTTTGCTAAGTCCCTTATCTTGAGCTGTGGTGCAACTCTCTGTAACGGGGCCAGAATTTTTGGCCGAAAATTCCAGAATGGAATTTCCGAGGGCCGGAATTTCCGCCCTAAGTGAACCCCGGAATTTCCGCCCCCTGGCCGGAATTTCCGGGGTAAGTTACCTCCAACGGGCTGATTTCGAGCTGGCCTATAAATAGTCGTCCCCTACCTCAGATCTGAGCTACCTCGTCCACACTCTCTCTCCTCCATTAAAGCAGAGCTTCAACTCCATAGATCTCCTTCCCTAGCCAACCAAATCCCCCCAAGATTTGGTAGATTGGGAGAGGAGCCCTAGATCTACAATCCTACCGAAGTGATTTGTGTTTTCTTCACTCCTCCTCCGTGGAACTTGCCTTGGGCAAGAGAGGTCACCTCAAAGCTTCCTCCGTGTAAAAGCTTTGTGGTTTTCTTGTTGGGAGCCTCCAATTGAGTTGTGGAGTTGTGCCCCAACCTCCGTGTAAGGGTTTCGGTCCGTGCCCCCAATACCACCGCTTAGTGGAAACGAGTTAGCCTCCGTGGCTTGCTCACCAGAGAACAAGGTGAGCCTTTGTGGCATTGGTGGACTCCGTGTCGCCACACCTCTCCAACGTAGACGTACTTCCCTTCAACAGGAAGGAACTACGGGAATACATCCTTGTGTCTCCGGTCTCCGCTTTACGGTCCTTTCTTACCCTTACTTGTATCTTGTTTGCGTTTTTCTTACTTGCTTACTTGCTTGCTTGTCACATAGGAAATTCACCTAGTTGCACATCTAGTGAATTTATTTTGTGTCAAGCCTTAAAATTTGAAAAAGGTAAAATTTGGTGTAGCGCCTATTCACCCCCCTCTAGTCGCCCCTTAGATCCTTTCAATTGGTATCAGAGCCTAGGGCTCTTTGATTTGGCTTAACCTCCTAAGAGATAATGGGCGACGAGGAGCCCGCCACTAAGGCGGATCTTAATCACCTTATGGCTCGAATGGAAGCCATGATGAGTGCCATTGAATACCAAAAGTCTCAACTCGATGCGCTCACTAGTGGGACGTCAAGTACCACTCCACCAACTCCGGGTGAAACCTTGGATAAGGATAAGCCATCCTTAAATGAGGATGATCCGGACAAGGTTGGGGATGAGAGCAACGAGAACCCACCCAAGAATGATGACACCTCTCGGGGACATAGCCCGGAAATTCCTCATCCTACAAGCTATGTGTCCGGGAGACACCTCCAAATGCCACACCTTGCCTCATTTGGCCCACCGCCACCACTTGATGCTTCTAGCTTTGCCAATTGGCAAGATAACATGCGCTCTCACATAAACTTTGTGTCTATTGAGCTTTGGAGAATTATTGAGCAGGGTTTTCATCCAACTTCCAAGGACTTGAACAACTTGCTACCTTGGGAGCAAATCGACAAGCAACTCAATGCCTCCGCTTTGCATCTCATCCACATGGCTATCACCGAGAAGGACAAGGCGTTCGTCCACAACATCACCTCCGCCAAGGAAGCTTGGGATACTCTCACGAATCTCTTCATCGGCAATGAGAGCATTCAAGAATCCAAGTATGATGAAGCTCATAACGATGCGGACAACTTTGCTATGCTTGATGGTGAAAGTCCGGAAGAACTCCATAGGCGCCTCTCGGCTCTCCAAGTGAAGCTAGTTGATCTTGGGTCCACCCAATGCGATTGGAAGTGGATGAAGAGAAAGTTCATTCAAGCTCTCTTACCCTTCTTCACGGACACCGTGAACTCAATCAAGGGAAATGCCAACTTCCGGAAGATGAACGCTCATGACATCTTGCAAGAGATTATGGCAAGGAAGATCTCCAAGAAGAATGCGGATGATTCTCTAGCTCGTGCACATGGTGTACGTGCTCCCAACCTTGCTTTGAAGGCCAAAGTCTCACTTCATGATGAAACAAGTTTGATGGAAGAGGAAGAGTCAATGAGTGGAAGCCCCGAGGACATGAAGTATGCTCATGCCGAGCACATGGCTCTCGCTCAAAGGGCATTCATGAAGAAGTGGAAGTCATCTAGTCCCTCCAAGCCTAAAGCCACAACTAGAGTGAGGACTTGCTACAATTGTGGTAACCAACACCACTTCATTGCGGAGTGTCCTTATGAAAGAGTGGAGGATCACAATGGAAGACTTATCCGCAAGGAGATGAAGTCCAAGTCACACCCTCCAAGAAACTTTGACAAGAAGAAAGCCATTCCAATACATGCCTTGACAACTCAAGAAGAATATCTCTCCAGTGATGATTCAAGTGATGGTGAAGAAGTAGGGAAGGCCGCCATCGCCATTGTCAAGCCTACCTCTTCGTCATCCCTCTTTGCTTCCGCAAATGAGTCCAAGTGCTCCAACTTCAAAGGGACATGTCTAATGGCTCACGCTACAAAGGTATCACCTACCTTCACACCCATCATACCTAGAAGCCTATCTTTGATGGATTGTGTTGATGCTAGTAATGATAAGGAAGAGCCTAATGAATTGTACATGTTCATGTCAACTTTGCATGGGGAGACCAAAGATCGCTTTGAGATTCTCCTAGATCAATATAATGAGTCTCTCGAACTTAATGATAAAAATGAGGAACACATCTTTGAGCTAGAAGGGCATACTCGTGAGTATGTCGATGAAATTGCCACACTCACTCAATCCCTTGAGGTTGAGCAAGACCTAAGGATGGCACTTGAGGCATCCAAGTTGGGTCTTGAAGAGTCTCATAATTTGGACATTGCTAGGCTTAAAAGTGACCGAGACATTGCTCAATCCGTTGCCAATGAACTTAGGTTGCAAAATGAAAAACTTAATCTTATAATTGCTAAAGAAGCAACCAAGTTCCCTTCTAGCACTTTTGTTGCAAGTATTTGTCACACTAACCCTCTTTATGAGAAAGATCCCCCCCAATGGTGACACAAGGCTTGATGAGCTTTTGAATGCTCAAAAGCAATATGGTGACAAGACCATAATTGGTTTCATCTCCAAGTCTAAGAAGAAGAGGAACAACAAGAAGACGAAGTTTCTTGTGTCTACTACTCCTCCTAAGAAGCGCATCCCAAATGACATATGCTTTGATGAGGATGGCAATTTTTTTGAGGAGGAGGGGGAGCTAGTGAAGGAGGTGGTTGGGAATGCTAAAAAGGCAATGCCCAATCACAACAACTTTGCGGGAAAATATAACCCTTCCTATGTTCTTTGCCGTGCTTATGATGGGCATGTATATGCCAAATTTGTTGGTTCACCTAATGAATGCATTGCTTGGTCTATTTGGGTTCCTAATACCCTTGTCACTAACAAAAGAGGACCCATTGAAAAATGGGGACCTAAAAACAAGACTTGATTTCTTATAGGGCTTTGCTTCCGGTGTGGGACAATGGATAATTAATAGTGGTGCTACCAATCATATGTCCAGAAGCAAAGAGTTGGTGAAGGAGCTTCTCACCGGTCCATCTAGAGCGGGCTACGTGACCTATGGAGACTCCTCAAGGTCAAAGGTATTGGGTCTTGGTAAAGTCGTCATTTCTCAAAATGTTACCGTGGAAGATGTCATGCTTGTTGAGACTCTCTCTTAGAATTTACTTTCCATAGCTCAACTTGCCGATATGGGCTTTGCAACTTTCTTTGATGTTGGGATTGTGGTTCTTTTGTGGAGCAAGTCTCTTAAAGTAGCCTTTCTTGGGCATGTTAAAAATGGCTTATATGTGATTGACTTCTCGGAGAAAGTCACTAAAGCCACAACTTGCCTAATGGCTAAAGTTGACGTGGGATGGCTTTGGCATCGCCGGCTAGGCCACGTCAATATGAGAACTTTGCAAAGTCTCTACAAAGGTAATTACATCCTAGGACTAACCGATCTAACCTTTGCCAAAGATCGTGTGTGTAGATCTTGGATTGAAGGAAAGATGCATGAACTTCCTCATCCTAGCAAGACGATCATTTCTTCTAAGAGGGTCTTAGAGCTCCTTCACATGGATCTCTTTGGCCCTCCAACTCATGCAAGTCTAGGAGGAAAGAAGTATTGTTTGGTGATTATTGATGACTACTCAAGATATACATGGGTCTACTTCTTCAAGCATAAATACGAGACCCAACAAACCGTCAAAGACTTCACCAATGAAGTTCAACATCAATGTGGCCAAGACATCTTGATGATTTGGAGTGACAATGGGACGGAGTTCAAGAACTACACTTTGAATGAATTCTTGAGTGATGAAGGGATACGTCATCAATACTCATCTCCCTACACTCCTTAGCAAAATGGTGTAGCCGAGCGAAAGAACCGGACCTTGATGGACATGGCGAGAACAATGTTAGCGGAGTTCAAGTCTCTGTATAACTTTTGGGCCGAAGCTATCAATACCGCGTGTCATGCATCTAACCGGTTATACCTTCGCAAGGGCTTGAACAAGACTCCGTATGAGATCCTCACCAGCAACAAGCCTAACTTCAAATACTTTCGAGTATTCGGTTGTAAGTGCTTCTATCTTTAAAAAGGGGTCCATTTGTCCAAGTTTGATTCTAAAGCTCTTGAGGGTATCTTTGTTGGTTATGATGCCGAATCTCATGCTTTTATAATCTTTGACAAAGAGTCCGCTCGTGTTGTTGAAGTTTCTAACATGAGATTCGACGAGAATGACGGCTCCCGTGTGGAGCAAAGTGGTGTTTGTGATGTAGGTGATGAAATACCTCCTCAAGCCATAAGAAGAATGGGTGTGGGACATCTCATACCCATTGAGGAACACCTTTTGGCGGAAGGAGAAGGACTATGCTCTACTCAAGTGGAGCCATCATCTTCACAAGCTCCACAAGCTTCACAAGATCCGATTGATGCTAACCAAAGACAAGCTCTAGACCCTCACTCAAGCGAGCAAGGTCAAGATCAAGACCAAGTGGATAGTGGTGATTCTTCACCAATGGTAGATCAAGGCCAAGCTCAAGATGATGAGCATGCTCATGTTGATGATCAAGCTCAAGTTGAAGGTCAAGGCGAGGACCAAAATGGTGGTGATGACCAAGCGGCTTCTCAAGAGTCTTTTGAAGAAGCTCAAGCTCGCCATGTGAGGAAAGGGGTTTCTACAACGAGACAATTAGCCAACTTTAGTATCCATCATGCCTTCGTCTCTTGTGTGGAACCTCAAAAGGTGTTTGAAGCACTTGAAGACCCGGATTGGGTAGAGGCTATGCACGAAGAACTCAACAACTTCAAGCGCAACAAAGTTTGGTCATTGGTGGAGAAGCCCAAGGATTGTCGCAACGTCATTGGAACCAAGTGGGTGTTCAAGAACAAACAAGATGCAAATGGGATCGTTGTAAGGAACAAGGCTCGCTTGGTTGCTCAAGGATACTCTCAAGTTGAAGGCATTGACTATGGGGAGACCTACGCTCTCGTGGCTCACCTCGAGTCAATCCGTATCCTCCTTGCTTATGCTTCTCACCATAATTTTAAGTTGCATCAAATGGATGTGAAGAGTGCTTTTCTTAATGGTCCTCTACATGAATTAGTATATGTAAAGCAACCCCCGGGCTTTGAGGACCCTCATTTCCCAACCCATGTCTACAAACTCGATAAGGCGCTCTATGGCCTTAAGCAAGCCCCACGTGCGTGGTACGAGCATCTTAAAGAGTTACTAGTGGACCGTGGGTTTGAAATAGGGCTCATTGATCCAACTCTTTTTACTAAGAAAGTCAATGGGGAGCTTTTCATATGTCAAATTTATGTAGATGATATCATATTTGGCTCTTCTAACAAAATCTTCAATGATGAATTTGCAAAGCTAATGACAGACAAATTCGAGATGTCTATGATGGGAGAGTTGAAATTCTTTCTTGGCTTTGAAGTTTGGCAATTGAGAGGAGGGACCTTCATCAATAAAGCCAAGTACATCCAAGACATGCTCAAGAAATTCAACATGGACTCCGGAGTTAAGGGAGCCAAAAACCCCCATGCCGACAAAGGTTACTCTGAAGGAAATATGCCCTAGAGGCAATAATAATATTGTTATTATCATATTTCTTGTTTATGATAATGTTTATACTCCATGCTAGAATTGTGTTAAGAGGAAACATTAATACTAGTGTGGTTTATGAACAACACCGTGTCCCTAGTATGCCTCTACTAGACTAGCTCATTGATTAATGATGGTTAAGGTTTCCTAACCATAGACATGAGTTGTCAATTAATAATGAGGCCATGTCATTAGGAGAATGACGTGATGGACAGACCCAAATTAAGCACAACAATTAGATCATGTCATTGTGTTCACAATTGTCTAGCTTTTCCTATGTCAGTATTCTATTCCTTAGACCATGAGATAATACCACTCCCTGGTACCGGAAGAGAGCTTTGAGGTCATCAAATGTCACACTATGAGAGGGTGATCATAAAGGTGTCTCTCAGGTAACCGGAAAGTACTTGTTGGGTTGTATGTATCAAGATTGGGATTTGTCCCTCCCATGTCGGAGAGATATACTCCGGGCCCACTCGGTAATCCATATCATAAACCGTTTGCAAACACATGATTAATGAGTTTAATCACAGGGTGATATTGAATTGTGGAACGAGTAAAGAGTACTTGCTGTGAACGATATTGAACTAGGTATGGCGATGCCGACGATCGAATCTCGGGCAAGTAAAATATCGCGAGACGAAGGATTTTGTATACGGGATTAATTGAATCCTGACATCGTTGTTCAACGATAATGATCTTTGTTGAATATGTGGGAGTCGATATGGATTTCCAAATCCCTCTATTGATTATTGATGGTGATCATGTCTGCACATTCTCGATCCCGTAGGGTCACACACTTAACGCTCATCGACGCTAGGGTAGTTTCGGGATTTATGGAAACTGTTTCAGAGAGTTACGGAATTGTTCCGGGAAGAAGATTAATGTTTTATTAATTAATTGAATTAATAAATGTTAATACATATATTTATTTGTTAAAAATAAATAAGGGCTAAAAAGTAGTCCATGATTAGTTTTGCTAACGGGCTAGTTTAGTAGTCCAATTTAGACAAACTATCAAATAAAGAGGCAAAAGGAAAAACAAAAGAAAGAAAAAAGGAGATGGGCCGCGCGCCAGGCGCTCGCGTCGGGGAGCTGCCTCGCTCGCTCGATTGTCGAGAGGAGGCCGGGGTCGCTCGATGCGCCCGTGCGTCGCTCGCCGATGCGCCAGGAGCTGCCGCGCCTGGGCCGCATGCACCCACGCTGCCCCACTCGCTCGCTCCTAGAGGCGGCCTATAGAAGCCGATCGAGGCCAGCCCTCGATCGCCTATCGAGGCAGGAGGTAGTGCCCGATCAGGCCTCATGCATCTGCGCCAGGAGCGCCGCCGGCCGCACGAAGTAGCATTGCTACTCGATTGGATCGATCGTGCGACGTCAGGTTTTCTGGAAACCATAGTCCGTGCTAGTGCCTATATAAAGCGTAGAGGGCGGATGCGACCTGGCACCGAAAAATCGTTTTCAGTCGTCGTAGTGCTGTCTCTCCTGTAGCCTTCTTTTGCCCTAGTTTGACTAGATGTTTTGCCTTTCTTCTTCCACCTCGCGTGCGTAGGCGAAGCCCTGCCCACATATACTCTCCACCATAAGCACCACGCCGTCGTGGTGCTAATCCCATCTACCACTCCACCGCACCTTGCTGGACCGAGGAGAAGGAGTCGTCGTTGCGTTGTACGTGTGCAACGCTCGGAGGCGCCGCCCGTTGTGGCGCTTGGATCGGATCGGATCACGAGGAGGAGACGCTAGTATGACTACGCTGACCACGTTCATCTGAACGTTTCCGCTGTGCGATCTACAAGGGTATGTAGATCTAATCTCTCTCGCTCATTATTTTGCATCTCGTAGATCAGATCTTGGCTTGTTCTTGTTCGTTATCGTAGGAATTTTTTTGTTTTCTATGCTACAAAACCCTTCAGTGGTATCAGAGCGAGATCTATACATAGATGTTTTACACGAGTAAAACGCAACATGCTTGTTGTGGGCGTTGATGTTTTCTGTTGCAAACCTCTATTTTGTGTACTTCTTATGGCGCGGTATAGTGAGATCGAAGCGGTCCAGGCCAACCTTACGCGACCTCGTTCTCGAGACCGGATCCGCACTTGACGTGTGGCTTGTTCCACATATGCGGCTGGTGGATGCCAGTTTCTCTCACTATAGTTGTCATGGGATTTATAATGGATGTTGGCAACCATA
The DNA here is from genome assembly GCA_007115705.1 of Dactylis glomerata. Taxonomy (NCBI): domain Eukaryota; kingdom Viridiplantae; phylum Streptophyta; class Magnoliopsida; order Poales; family Poaceae; genus Dactylis; species Dactylis glomerata. The sequence goes on from QXEO01000553.1 coordinate 15,004,262, forward strand.
ATATCACTGTTGTGGCTTTGCGTAGGTAAGAACCGTTCTTAAACATAGCTCCCATAAGCCACATAAAAACATGCAATCAATAAATTAGAGGCGTCTAACTTGTTTTTGTAGGGAGTGTTTGTGATATGGTATTGCCATAAGATGTGATATATGATGATATATGTGATGTATGCAATGATCACGTTTTGTAATATTTCATGACTTGCATGTCGATGAGTTCACAACCGGCAGGAGCCATATGGTTGTCTTTATAAATTTGTATGACCTGCGTGTCAACTTCTTATATGCCATGTAATAGCTTTACTTTATCACTAAGTAGTTAGCAATAGTCGTAGTTGCTATTCGTGGTGGAGACAATCATGGTGGAGTGCTGGAGATCATGCCGGCGTGCACGAGATGGAGATCAATGCGCGAAGATTGGCTATACCATGTCACATATTGTATATGCATGTGATGTTTATCCTTTATGCATCTTATTTTGCTTTGATCGCGATGGTAGCATTATAAGATGATCTCTCACACTTAATTTCAAGATAAAATGTGTTCTCCCCTCGTATGCGCCGTTGCGAAAGATCGTCGTTTTGAAGCATCACGTGATGATCGGGTGCTATAAACTCTACGTTCACATATAACGGGTGTAAGCCAGATTTACACATGCGAAAATACAAGGGTTAAACTTGACGAGCCTAGCATGTACAGACATGGCCTCGGAACACACAGACCGAAAGGTCAAGCATGAGTCATATGGATGATATGATCAACATGTTGATGTTCACCATTAAAGCTACATCATCTCACGTGATGATCGGTCTTGGTGTAGTGAATTTGGATCATGCTTCACTAAACAACTTTGAGGGATGTTGAATTTAGTGGGAGTTCATTAGTAATTTGATTAACTTGAACTAATTATCATGAACTAAATCTTAGTGTATTTGCATAAGTCGTTGTAGTCTTTGGCAACTATTTTCCACCGACACTTAGTTTAATTGAGTTGATAAACTATAGAATTCTGGATAATCACTTTACGGAGTATCGCCATTTAGTTAAAGTGTCAAGACTAAAGATTAAGTCCTATTGCAAACTTTAGCAAATCTCGCTTGCTCCTTGCGATTTAATAAGTTGTATTAATCTAAGAGCAACGATTCAAGTTTAGTATCAAAAGATCATACATTTGCCTTCATGAGAAATTGATCTTAAAAAATTGTTTGAGAATCAAAGTAATCTTGGAGCTGAAAGAATTGTTTCAGAAACAAACAAGAGTTAAAAGATATTTGATGTCTAAAACTTTGATTGTTTACAAAATGATTAATTATAATTTAGTAAAAGAACATATGCTCATATTGTATGAATATATGCGAAGATTGAAGACGCTAGGCGTCCCGATCACCCAAAAGTTTGGGAACTAATATTATACTTGCATTCATCCTTATGAGCTATCATAGTTTCATCATGAAAGTTGTCATGATAAGATGGATGAAAAGGTATTGGCCAAATTGTTTTGCTATACCAAAAGAATGCTAAAGAATGGAATCTGGAAGAATACTAATTATATGATAATGGTGATCCACATCAATGTACAAAATCCAAGGCTATTAGTATTTGACTAACATCCTTTGGACTACGTGTCAAATGATTGACTCCACTATTGATGTTGATAGATTCTTCTAATGGAGTGGAAATGCTAAATAGGATCTTCAAAATATTTGGTAAAAAAAGGAAAAGACTGGAAATGTCCAGCTCAGGTATATAAACGATATACATGTTATAAATGGATTCTTTGCTCATTAACAATGTAATTCTTGGGTATTCGATACTGATATGTTGGTATGAAATGTCATACAAATCAACATTATACAAGAAGTACAATGGCCTAAGTAACTAGCAAAAGAATGTGGTAATGATGCGCGTCGAGAAACAAATAAATTTGTTATTGTGCTTTTCGTTGGCATCAAACCTAGCCTTCAAGATTTGTTGAGAACTTAATTATGAGAGCAATGGTTGTTCAAATTATTACCGTCTTCCATAATCGATGGATAGATTATTATTATCTTGTTGGTGAAATAGACATTTATAACACTGATGCTAAAGGTCGCAAGACAAAAACAAATTTCACTTAAATTTGAAGCACCAATGTTTAAGTCATATTGGAAATAAAACATGAAAGAAATTCCATGTTGATGGATTTTCGAGTCATCTAATTTTTGAATTGATTGACGCTTGTGAGACTTTTCCTAAAGATGATTAAACTCCGTTCATGGGCCATGGATAGAACAAGCGACTAACTAAATGGAGATCATACATGTTGATGTATGTAGTTCATGGTGTGAAATTGATTGTGGTGTATTTTCTATTTCATCAATGACTTGAATAGATGTATGGTATATCTACTTGATGAGAAAGAAGTATGAAATGATTGAAATTGTTTAATTTATGAAGTGGAAATTGTAGTAACAAGAAAATTCAAGTTTTTATGATTGGATCATAAACAAAAATATTTGAGTTACAAGTTTAGCAAACATCTAAGAGTTAAAGTGAGTTGTTTCACAAACTTGCATCTTGATAAACGCCATAGGAGTATGGAGTTTTCAATCGGTGTAATCAAACCTTGTTTGACATGGTTAGATCAATGATGAAATAAAACTGCCAATATAATTTATTGATTATGCTTTATAGACTACCGCTTTTCACTAAATAGAGTGCCATCATAATCCGCTGAAATGACACCGTACAAGTTATAGTTGTCTTTTCTTAAATTTTGGTATGCAAGGCATATGTAAAATGTTTACAACCAAAATCGGCTTAGTAAGTCTTTGTAGGTTATCCCAAAGAATGTTGATGTGTATTCTTTCTACTGTGAACCCGAACACATAGTGATTGTCGCTAAAAGGTGAATTTCTTATGAAGGAGTTTCTCGCGAAAGGTTTAAGTGGGAGGAAGATAGAACTTGATGAGGTTATTGAACCTGAGCAAGATGATCAGAGTAGCACAGCACCAAAAAATGTTCTGGAAGCGGCAACTGCATTCATGGCTCACGCATCTACAATGTGTTGTAGTCACGATATCGAAGTTCCTATTTAACCAAGTTGGTCATAATCAAATAGAAAGATTTGAGGACGAGATATTATTAGATAATAGCAACCAACAATATACAAAGAAGCAGTGATGGGCCCTGACTTCGTCATATGGATTATTCTAGCAACAATTACATATTGAGATGTGATAGTTGAATAAATGAAACAATGTTACTCTACCGGAATGCACACCAAGGACGTGTACCTGACACGACCCAATGGGTTTTGTTGATTCAAAGGTTGCTAGATATGTATGCAAACTTCAAAGGTAGAAGTAAGCATAGCGAAGTTGGAATCTTCAATGATGAAAATGTTAAAGAGTTTAATTTCATCAAGATATTTGAAGATGCTTGTATTTACAAGAAATAAGTGGGAGCGCTAAGACATATTTCCAATACTTTACGTAGATGACATATCAGTCATTGGAAATTATGTGTTTTTCTTGATATTGTGAAGATTTCATTAAAAATTAGATTTTTGATGAAAGACTTAGGCAAAACCAGAATATTGAGCATCAATCTCTATGCGGATAGATTGATGCATAATATTTTTTCTGCCAGAGTACATAGATGAAATATTGAATTTGTTCAATATGGAAACAATAAGAACAGTTCTTATTGCATGGAAGAGGTTGAAGCAAGAATCAACTATTTAGACACTTGATGAGTAAAACCGCAAGAATGATTTTATCAATCTTGTATACCATGATATGTATATCCAGATATGTCTGATGCTCTAAAAGGTTACGAGCATTCATATGATGATCGTTGGACAATAATAAAGATATTCTTATGTACTTTCGAAGAACTAAGAATATATTATGTATGCAGGAGTGACAAATGGTTCATTGCAATGAGTTACATTGGCTTTGTCACACATACAAGTAAAATTTTATCTCAATTTTAGACTATTTGTTTTGAGTTATAAGGTGGCACAATAAGATGGAAGAAAGTTCTATGATAACTTGGATGAGTTCCAATGTTAACATTGTGGCGGACACTACTACGAGGGCTAAGTATATAATTTCTTTAGAAGCGGCAAGAGAACTAGGTGTAGTTCCAAGTGTGCTAGTACTATGTAGTTCTATTGTACGACAATAGTGACAACATAGTTTCGGCAAAGAAACAAAGGTCTCACCAGAAGACCAAGTTTATACGATGCCATCTCATAGAAGATGAGTAATGCGTGCTGACGCAAAAGATATGCAAATATAAACGGACCTGAAAGTGTCAGACCCGTAGATAAGGTTTACCATATGCAACGCGTATAAATAACACCGGAATGCCATAGGTGTTAAAGACGCAGATGATAACTAGATTATTAACTCTAGTGCAAGTGGGATACTGAAGGAAATATTCCCTAGAGGCAATAATAATATTGTTATTATCATATTTCTTGTTCATGATAATGTTTATACTCCATGCTAGAATTATATTAAGCGGAAACATTAATACTTGTGTGGTTTATGAACAACACCGTATCCCTAGTATGCCTCTACTAGACTAGCTAATTGATTAATAATGGTTAAGGTTTCCCAACCATAGACATGAGTTGTCGATTAATAATGAGGTCATGTCATTAGGAGAATGACGTGATGGACAGACCCAAATTAAGCACAACAATTAGATCGTGTCATTGTGTTCACAATTGCCTAGATTTTCCTATGTCAGTATCCTATTCCTTAGACCATGAGATAATACCACTCCCTGGTACCGGAAGAGAGCTTTGAGGTCATCAAACATCACACTATGAGAGGGTGATCATAAAGGTGTCTCTCAGGTAATCGGAAAGTACTTGTTGGGTTGTATGTATCAAGATTGGGATTTATCCCTCCCATGTCGGAGAGATATACTCCGGGCCCACTCGGTAATCCATATCATACACCGTTTGCAAACACGTGATTAATGAGTTTAATCACAGGGTGATATTGGATTGCGGAACGAGTAAAGAGTACTTGCTGTGAACGAGATTGAACTAGGTATGGCGATGCCGACGATCGAATCTTGGGCAAGTATTTGGATCTTTTGATTGCTATCTTCATTTGTTGGAAGTTTTAACCATCATGTCATCCTATTTTGTTTGCAATCTTTGATCCTCAATATAGTTTGATTTCCTCCAAAATTTTGTCTTTGGATTTGTACATGTGTTTTCACTCTTTTTGGGACATGCATACCTTTAGGAGGAACTCTCACTATTGGCCTTCTAAACCTTCCCGCCCATTTTGGCAATGGATGCCAATGGGGGAGAAGTCTCGAGGGTTTGAAGGAAATTGTGCTTCATGTTTTGGTTTTGTTCTTAAGCATTTGCCTTGCATGCTTTGCATGGTTGAGTATATATAGTGGAAACTCCCCCAACAACATTGGTTGGCAATATATGCAATGAAATTCAAGTTCATTCACACGTGCATAGATTTTGGGGGAGTTTGCTCTATATATGATGGTTCTACTAACATCACATACTTTTGTAGTATTTGATGTTAGTGTAACCATCTTAGTCCTTTAAATTCATTATATAAACCCTCTCAAAGAGATTGTCATCAATTACCAAAATGGGGGAGATTGAAAGAGCATGTGCCCCCATGTGTGGTTTTGATAATTAATGACAATCCCTATGGACTAATGTTTGCATTGAGTTATATTTATACGACTTGTCCGTAGACAATGCTTGAGCCATATGTTGGTTTCAAGGGTGTAAGAAGATGAAGATAAAGAAGATTATTCAATAACCAAGGTGTTATTCAAGAAGTGATCCGAAGATTGGTCTAAGGGAGTTGAGCCTATAGAGTGTGTCTTGAGGAATAAGATGGAGTGAACTCTCATGTGCATTTTCAAGACATCATCATTATGAAGGAAGAAGATGAAGTGCAATGTTGATCAAGTCGAAGCGCAAGTTCAAGATAGGCATATAGAAGATATCATTTGCTTGAAGCTCGGTGTCCATTTGGTGGTAATGGATATGTGAAGATATTTCTACTAGTGTCTCTCCCATAGTGAAGTATGAGGGAACAATCCGCAAGACTTCACCGAGCAAGTGCAATCAAGAAAGGTAGTCCAACTTGAGAAGATCAAGATCATCACCATCTAGCTCAAGTGGAATGCGCAAGGCAAAGGTATGATATTGATAGGGTTTCTTTCTTACCGGTCTCATAGTGCTTGGGAGACCGGGTTTTAGGATCGATAGCCGTACTATCAAGAGGGGCTCTCGAGTGAGTAACTTAATTGTATCGTTCGGAGAGAGCTTAAACCTTTGCATACTTGGCATTATCTTTCTTGGTTCTTGTTTGGCTTTTATCCATGTGAGGTTCTAGAGCTTGTGGTTATTTCCATGACAATCTCTAGGTCATCAAAAACGGATTTCGTATGGAACTCTTATTGCGTTTTTGGTGTTTGGAGGTTTTACCGGTTCATCTTTATAGCTAAGTCAAACCTTTTATCATTTGGTTTCATCCTCGTTTGTTGGACTATGATGTTTCTATGGATGAAGTTGTAGAGCTCATTGTGGTGATTCCAACAAGCCCAAGATCATCGAAAACAGAGTCTGGATGCAAAAGTTACAACCGTTTTCGTATTGATGTTTTCTCCTAGGCCGGAATTTCGGGGGGGGGGGGGGGGGGGGGGGGGGGGGGGGCGGAAATTCCATAATTTCCGCCCCAACAAAATTTCGCTAAGTCCTTTTTCTCGTGCTGTGGTGCAACCCTGAGTAAGGGGAGCCGAAATTTTATAAGGGGGGCGAAAATTCCGCCTTAAGTAAACCCCGGAATTTCCGCCCCCCTGGCCGGAATTTCCGGGGCAAGTCACCTCCAACGGGCTGATTTCGAGTTGGCCTATAAATAGTCGTCCCCTTCCTTAGATCTGTGTTAGCTCTTCCATTTTCTCTCTCCTCCATTGTTGACCTTGAAGAGCTTGTCCTTCCTCCCCATGCCTCCCATGATTCTTGCATCTTTTTGAGGGAAAAGAGAGAGGAGATCTAGATCTACATTTCCACCAATCATTATCTCCTCTATGTGAGGGAAACCTATTGGATCTAGATCTTGGAGTTCTTCGTGGATTTCTTCCTTTGTTCTTCCTCTCATATCTCTCCATAGCATTACTTGCTTTGGTAGGATTTGAGTGAGAAGGATTTGAGCACTTGTGTTCTTGCCATTGCATCGGTTGCATCGGTTTGAGTTCTCCTAGGAGATTCGGTGGTGAAAAGTTTGTTGAGCTTTTTACTCTTGGGTTCTTGGAACCCTAGACGGCTTAGTGGCTTAGTGGTTACTTGGGGACCTCCAATTAAGTTGTGGAGATCTTCCCAAGCTTTGTGGTGCCTCCGTGGCAATTACTTGGGGACCTCCAATTAAGTTGTGGAGATCTTCCCAAGCTTTGTGGTGCCTCAGTGGTGATTCTTGGGAGCCTCCAATTGAGTTGTGGAGATTGCCCCAAGCTTGTACGGGTTCAGTGACCGCCCTCAAGTGTGCCATAGTGGTCGGGTCTTCCATCTTGGTGGGAGGGCTCGAGGAGATTACGGTGAGCCTCCGTGGCGTTTGGGGAGCCTTATGCCTCCACACCGCTCCAACAGAGATTAGCACTCGCAAGGGTGTGAACTTGGGGATACATCATTGTCTCTGCGTGCCTCGGTTATTTCTATACCCGAGCTCCTTTACTTATGCAATTTACTTTGTGATAGCCTTCGTGCTTAAAGTTATATATATCTTGCTATCACATAGTTGCTTATCTTGTCTAGCATATGTTGTTCGTGCACATAGGTGAACCTAGTTTATTTAGGTTTTGTATGCCTGGCAAATTAAACGTTAGTTTTATTCCGCATTTGTCAAGCCACTCGTAAAAGTTTTAAATCGCCTATTCACCCCCCTTCTAGGCGACATCCGTGTCCTTTCACTTTGCATCTTCGATTGCTATTAACCAGTAGAATCCTGCGCGAAAAGCTTTGGCTGCTATAGCTCTGCTATTGGCGTGATGGTCGCATACTACTGCATGGATGTCTTTTAATATGACTTGCCCTTCCTGAGGGGTGACGCATCGCTGTAATACGCCGGTTATACTTTTCTTGTACAACTTTCCTTGTAGCATGACAAAAGCTTTCGACCGTCATATTATCCTTCGCGCTTCTATTGTATCTTCGGGTAGTGCTTTATTCCTTATGTATGCTAAGGATGGCTGCATCCAAGTTTCTTCAATCATCATGACCTACTCTGGTTCTGCTATGCTCTCCATTCCTAATTTGCTAGCCCCCGAGCCTGCTGTTGCAAGCTGGTTTAATTCTCCGAAACTCGAAGTTTTGCTGCCTTTTATTGATCTCTCGATGATTTCCTCCCAAAATACTCCTGGTGGTACGGGCAAGCATTGGGACCCAATGTTTGCTAGATTATCGGCTTCCTCATCACTGGCTCTGCTGATCACTACAACAAATGTGTTGACTAGTGACCTTTTCTTCATGATCCTAGAGAAAAGTGTCATAATATAGTGACAATTTTGTACCAGATCGTCACGGGCTAATTGGGGAGGCCAACAGCCCTAAAAATTACAACGCTTTAAACCAGAAACGTCATAATCCAATGGGCACCAAATCATCATAACCTATCCCATGCAGCTTGAGGCCTTATCCGGAGCCGCTTACGACGAAAATAGATCATCATGATAACCAATTCAAAATATATTGAAATGACTGGACCACCATGTCAGTTGTTTTGCTTATATGTCATCTCTTGTGTCAACTTACGCTGACATGTGATCGCCACATCACTTATGGGTCCCACCAACCTGTCATGCGGGACAATATTAAAACAAAAAAGAGTGCAGGTGAGTTCGAACCCACAACCTCATGCACAAACTCAAACAACAAAGCTCGACCACCTGAGCTACAACTCACACATGCTGGAAGGCCGCCGAAAATAAGCTTATACCTGTGAAGTCTCGAGTTGGGCCTGGGCCGGAGTGCTATATTCCAATTTTTTTCTCTTCAGATTTTTCATAATTCATAATAACCGACGGGCGATCTGACAGCAAGTCCCACCATCGACCTGGCAGACAGGTCCGACGATGCTGACGAACCGGCCCCACCAACTGAATGATAGGTGGGTCCCACGAGCGGACCTGACAACGGGTCCCATGGACAACATGATAGGTGGGTCACCGCCGACCTGACAGACAAATCCCATGAAGCTGACTGGCCGGTCCCACCAATCACCTGACAGGAGGTTCCCACGGGCTGACGTGCGGGTCCCACAAACTGACGGGCCTGTTCACCTTGAGAAATAAAGGTGGCAAAACCAAAGGGAAAGCCAAGGGTCGAACCCAACACCTGGAATCCCGATGGACAACTCCTAACCACTACGGTAGAGGCCTGCTTGTTCATCTAGACCATTCTATATCCTTTCTATTTGTACGCTGCTGTAAGTTGGGCCTGGGCCTTACAGGATAAGACCTGGGCCGCGATTGGTGATATTTTTCTCTCTTTTTCTTTGCCATTTCTTTTGAGATTTCAATACAAAAGATTTTAAGAAGATTCATGACAAGACTAAATAAATTCAAATAAATTTTTTAAATTCCTTTTATTACATATATAATAACATTAAATATTTTTATCCGCAAAATAAATCTAAAAAACAAAATTTAATCACTAGAATGCCATTATGGTGTATTCAAAATACGACCAAAACGGCTGGCATGATCATTTCAAGATTGGGATAGAATCTTGCAAAACTCATTATGGATCTTTGATGAAATTGATACTTTTGAATCTAAAAATGTTTTTTGGAAAAAATCATGAGCAAACTATGAAGCACTTGTAGTTCAAATTTGACCTGCTTCCTACTGAATCAGCGGAATTTTGTCTTTTTTTCAGGGATGGCTAGAAAACTTATTCCATGCAAACAACAGGGGAATTGTGCATAAAATATGATATGTTATTTTTAAAAATTGATTTGGCCATTTTTGAAACATATTTTTGATAGGTGCTTCACAAAAGAAACCATTTTTAGCGCTAAGAAAATGAAAAATAAACTTTTTATTCCAATACAAGGAAAATACCCTAAATAAACATTGTTTGTAATCCTAAGAGGCACACATGTGCACAATATGGGGTCATTTCGATAAACTTTGCCAGGGTTATGGCCATAACTAGCTCATCTAGCTTGAAAACCATGAAACTTCGTATAAGATAGCTCTTTTGTGTGAGCAATTTTTCAAAAAAATTGCAATATTCCAAGTTTAATATTTTTCCTGGTAATTAGATCACATAACATGACACAACGCGAAGGTTTTGTATTTTTGTATTTTTTTTTGAATTTCTTATGCCAATTTCAAAATGCACCCAAGATGGTGGGTGTGACTGCTCCTAGATCAGCATAGAATCTTGCAAATATCTTTATGGATCTATGATGTAATAGATACTTGTGTACCTAAAAATGATTTTTGGAAAAAAATATGAGAAAACTATGAAGTACCTGTAGTTCAAATTTGACCCGCTTCCAACTGAATCGACATATATTTGTCTATTTCTTGAGGGGTGTCTAGAAAACTTTTTTGATGCAAATAACTGGTGAATTGTGCATAATATATGATATAATATTTTATAAAATTGTGTTGGTCCATTTTTGAAACATATTTTTGGTAGGTGCTTCACAAAAGAAACCATTTTTGGCGCTGAGAAAATCAAAAATGAACTTTTTATTCCAATACAAGGAAAACACCCTAAATGAACATTGTTTGTAATCCCAAGAGGCACACATGTGCACAATATGGGGTCATTTCGACAAACTATGCCATAGTTATGGCCAGAACTAGCTCATCTAGCCTGAAAACCATGAAACTTCGTATAAGATAGCTCTTTTGTGTGAACACTTTTTCAAAATATTTGCAATATTCCAAGTTTAATATTTTTCCTGGTAATTAGGTCACATAACATGACACAACGCGAAGGTTTTGTATTTTTCTGATTTTTTTTGAATTTCTTATGCCAATTTCAAAATGCGCCCAAGACGGTGGGCGTGACCGCTCCTAGGTCAGCATAGAATCTTGCAAATATCTTTATGGATCTATGATGAAATAGGTACTTGTGTACCTAAAAATGATTTTTGGAAAAAAATATGAGAAAACTATGAAGTACCTGTAGTTCAAATTTGACCCGCTTCCAGCTGAATCGACATATATTTGTCTATTTCTTGAGGGGAGTCTAGAAAACTTTTTTTGATGCAAATAACTGGTGAATTGTGCATAATATATGATATAATATTTTATAAAATTGTGTTGGTCCATTTTTGAAACATATTTTTGGTAGGTGCTTCACAAAAGAAACCATTTTTGGTGCTAAGAGAATGAAAAATGAAATCCTCTCCATAAGCGTCTTGCCTTTTATTTGATATGAACCAAATTAACTCAAAATTTGCTATATATGGCCTCATTTTCTTAAATCTAAAAATTTAAACTCACACCAGGAGTACAGTCCAACCTATGCCTATGTTAAGTTTTTAGATTAAGGAGGAGAAGAAAATCTACCCAACAACAATTCACCTAGCTTTGAAGAAAAAAATGTACACAACAAGAATACACCCAGCTTCGAAGAAGACACTGTAATATGGACCCCAAAACCTGGGTCCCGGTGGCGGCCAGACTCGTTGCCTAGGTCCGAAATCAAAATTGGCCCGAAAATACGCCCGCGGGATCAAAAACTGAAGCGTTCCTGGCGGGATCGAAATTTTACAAAGTGCCACCGCGTGACCCGAAACCCTAACCCTCCCCTTTCCCTTCACCCACCGCCACCGCCACCTCGATCTCGATCCCATTCTCTCATTCACACCCTCGTCTCCATTCCGCCCAAACCTATGCGGACCTTCCCGTGCCCATCGACGGAGGCCTCGGCACTGTTGGCCACGACGGCGACCTGACCTTGCCTTTAAGTGCCTGGCGCCCTCCTTCCTCGCCGGCTTAGGCTCGCAACCTCACCGACCTGCTGCTGCTGCCGTCGTGCACCTGGCGGAGACCATCTCCACATCTGCTACCGCGGGCGCCCACGAACCCGACCTACCGCTAGGTTCCTCTCTCCTCCCTCCTCTCTTTTCTTCCCCGCGTCAGATCCTGAGCCACCACACGCTCCCCGACCCTCACTCTCTCTCCACTGTCCTATCCTTCTCCGGTGCTCGTCCGGGAGAAGGACGACCACCTGCTCCTCCTCTCGACGCACCACCGCCGGATCAAGGAGGCCGACGACCTAGTGGTGCTGCGGCTGCTCTCCTCCGACCCCTCCAAGGTGACCGGCTAGTGCTGCTTCCCGACCGAATCTCCACAACCGCTGGTGAGCACGCACGCGCCCTCTGTTGACCTCAAATCCCCATTTTATATCCTGCTCATGCTGATGTGTGTTTTCTTCTCTGTGCTCTTGTGACAGTGTGCGTGGCGAAAACCCTAGCCGATCCGGAGGGATTGATGGCGGTACATCCTGACGATGACTTGCTCTTGCACCGCTCGAACAGCGTTGCTGGGGAAGGTGACTGGAGAGCACCAGTACCATCTTGCTCCTAGATCTGCTTCGTCACGGTTGAACACGTCGACCTCAAGGTAAGCGACGCCGCAAGTAGCCGCTCTCCAGATCTGCTTAAAAGCTGCTAGTGTAGTGAATCCTTTAGTTCCCTTTAATAGCTGCTAGTGTGTAGTTGTCTACCGGTAGTCCTGGCTGCTATTTATGATTGTGGGTGGTCTTATATTTTCTAGTACATCGCACGTGTAGAAATCAATGACATACTGCTCAGGTGGCCATGTATTTTTTCTTAGATAATGGAAGGTGCTCGTGTCTGCAAATCAACAGAGACAGATCACCAAATCTACCAACCCACTCTAGACGTTTGTTAGCAAGACAAACATCGTACCATACCTTGATGTTCTTGTTGACTGGGTGAAGTGAACAGTTCTTTTAGTGGCACTAGATTAGAGTTGCACATGACAGTTGTTTATACCAAGATTAATTAATTGACATGATTATGTGAATCATCATTTTATATATGTGAGCTGTAAATTGCTAGATAGCGAGTACTTTTTTGTCACTCAATGAACTCATACTATTTGGGTGATCCACTGACCTATCTGATTGTTGTACTAGAATTTTACTGTTAAAGTTGTAGGCTATTTGCATATTTTGATTGAAACCAACTGATGATGGTCTATTTAGTAGTGCATACAACATGGCTTCTGGGAGTTAAACTTGTTTGTGAGATTTATTTAGTACTTCTTCTTAGTAGTAGTTCTGATTAGTGTGGCTAGTCTACACACTGTTAAAAGCTTGTGGTTATCTACTTATAAAGTACCAATTCAAAATGCTTGGATATTAATGCCTTAGAAGTTCTGTATTTTATAAATGCAAAATGATGGGATATACTGCTGTTGGTTTAATGTTGGAGTGAGCCAGTATTTAAAGCTGCTTACATAAGCATAATTGATACTGTTGTTGAATATCTCTGCTGCCATTGATGGAGGATTCTATCACTGATGATAATGAGCACATAAGTTGAATGTACTGGTAGTTTTGGTTCAGTTGGTTATATATGCTGCTGTGCTTTATGTTATCCTGTTTCTAATTGTTTTGATCTATGGTGTAGGGTGCAAGTTGAAGGGAACGTGAGCACTGGGAGCGGATTGAATATTGTTCCGAGTTTCCAAGTTCTGAAAACAGGCTTTGCCCTGCCTTCTAGTGTCCAGAATAGTAAGCAGATGAATTTGGATCTGCATAGGTAACCAGATGAGAGGCAAGGACATTTACAAGTTGTTCATTTAGGGGCCTGTTTTCCTACCATTAGATTGTACTCCATATTATTTAGTCAATACTTAAGGTGCAATCAATTACTCCCTCCGTCCCGAAATAAGCTGCGCGCCGATACTTTTACAAAAAGCCCCCCGTACTTTTTCACCTGAACGAACTCGTCCCCCCGCACTGTATCTCCGTCTCCGCTCGCCTTCGTCCCCGTCCCCGGCTCTCACCTCCTCCTCGCCACCGTCTCCCAGCTCCGCCCGCCACTGTTGCCGGAAGGTTCCGAAGGTCTCCTGACGCCGCGCGACCACCGCCTCATCTTCCTCTCTTGATCCCATGGCGTGGAAGCGAGATCCGCAGCTCCACAGCAAACCCTAGACCACACACCGGCAAGGTTCGATCTTGGGGATTCATCGCGGCGGCTGCGAACTCGGGATCTGGATCGAGGTCCCCTGGGGAATCCATGGAGGCGTCTTCGTCCTCGGGCTCCGGCAACCTTGGATTTTGACATCCATGGTGGCCCTGGGGTCCCTACCGGCGCCAGCGTCGTCGGACTCTAGAGCTCGTCACCGCCGCCGGCTTCCGGTAAGCTTATGCTTCTCCCCGTCCCTCTTAACTGAAGCTTGTGCCCATCGGATTCATTGATTGATTCACACAAGACCTGACTTAAATAAGAGTAGCTTGCGATTTCTCCACAGGAGTACAACCTGTGTGTTGGTATTCTTCTCAATAACTATACATGACTATCTTCATAGTTCCATCTATCTTCAGCATTTCACTGATCATTTTGCATTTGGTGTTTTTTCGTCTAGTTGTTTTTGTTTTGCATTAAGACTAAATCTGCACACTCTGGTACTTATTCAGATAAGACACTGCTAGTTATTCATGAATTTCTGCATGATTGGTATTGACATTGGTTTGATTAGATTTGAGTTGCCTTTGAATTACTATTGGTCTGACTCTGAAAGTTGCTTGGTAAACTTGCTGGTAGATTACTGGAAGCAACCTGAAAAGTAGTCTGCAGGTAGTTGGTGTGAATTGCTGTCAAACTGCCAGTGTGCTGATTAGTACTGCTCATATGCTCTGCTCGTTTTGTTTGTTGCTTGGTGAAAAATAAATCTGGTTGCAGCTAGGCATAAGATGGTTAGATGATGTTGTATTGATGATGTTATTTGCAGTCGATTCAGACTTAGTGAACTGGAGCCATTTAGTTTCACATGAGAGAAATTTGGACTGTATGGATTCTCTGCTCCAAAGCATGGATTCATACTGCCTGTGCACTCGAGTAACAGCACAAGGGTCATGAGTGCTCAATTAAGCAAGTCACAGAAAATGGATTTAATTTTGGCACATCTGGTGCAACTTGCTCCCCTGTACATATATAAGCTTCTCACTTCAGTGAAGAAATACAGTCTGTTTGTGCATTTGCCTTTTCAGTTAGCCTATGGTAATTTGTGTGAATAGGATCTGTAGTTTTCTTATTCAGAAGCCAAAATTTAATTGTGTGAATAGTGATTGTTCATTTTATCTTGAGATACCTGATGTGTTTGGAAAAATTTAAATAGTACTGAAACTTCTGAAGGTGTAATCTAGGAGGAAGAAATAAATGTACTTCCACAAATTCAATCTGGCCTTTGTCTTTTCTGATAATTATAAGGTTAGTATAGCCAGCAAAATATGGTTAAAAAGTACTCCTGGAGTATCAGTTTCTGCAATTCAGTTATTTTAACCAAGATGGAAATAATTAACATTCAGTTATTTTTCTTTCAGGATAGGGACCACCCCAGCTAAGTTAACATTCTGTATTTGATGGCGCCTCACATTTATTCAGATGAAAAGGATTTTGTCCCGGCCCAGTCTCTCACCCATTGAAAAAAGGTGATTATGCGTACAGTTTGCCCCGCAGTTCAAAATTTTCAACTAAATTTCAAGTACTCCATGTAGTTTTACTCCATCATATACTTTTCATAAACTCCATCGTATACTACGGTATCCAAATCTGTCTCCTTGAAGTCATGCTGGACTGAACTTTCTTGTTTTGTAGATGGAGATAGCCAGCAGCAAGTTCAGCAGGAGGCTGTCTCAGTCGGACTGCTCGTCTCCCACGCGAAACACAACACAAGAGTTCCCGTAACTACGTGGCGACGGGGAGCTCCAGGACGCACCACGGCAAACACTATTGACGGATGATAGCTACGTCACTACATGTGGTGCAGGAAGCTAGGCGGAGGGCGCTCATTGCGGTTGATCGGTGGCCTCTCCGAGGCCGGAGGAGAGCCGGAGCAGGAAGAAGATGGTGCCCTTCCTTGGCAGAGAGGCGACGGCGAGGGAGCTGCGGAGGCCTCCGTCGAGCTCGAGCGCGTCGCCTCCAACGAGCTCCTTGGCGTGGTTGCTGATGACACCGGTGCGGACGGTGGAGGAGAGTGAGCAGCGGAGGCCTGCATGGAGCTCGAGCGCGTCGCCTATCGTGAGTTTATGGGCGTGGTTGCGGACGGCGGCGGAGCGGTGACGGCGAGCTCGAGCGCGTCGTCTATCGTGAGTTTCTGGGCGTGGTTGCGGACGGCGGCGGAGCGGTGACGGCGAGCTTGAGCGCGTCGCCTCCGGCGAGCTCCTTGGCGTTGTTGCGGAAGGCGGCGGTGCAGGGAGCGGCGGACAGGGGCGGAGATGTTGAGGCCTCCGTCGAGCTCCTGATCCTGCGCGTGGGATCAATCTGATCCCGCTCGGGGGCGGGCGGGGAACGTGGCCGGCGGAGATCAGGATCTGATCCCGCTGATCGTGGGCGGGCGGGCGGCCGGCCGGCGGAGATCGTGGCCGCAATTTGGAATTTTTAATCTGGCTAAATTAGTACAGGATTAATTATATGTGGATTTATTTGCAAATTGTACATTGAATAGAGCACACGCAGCTTATTTCGGGACGGAGGGAGTATTATTTATGAAATTTATGTATGTTAATTTAATAGGTACCTGTGTTTGTAAACTGTATAGATAGCAATCGAACTAGGGTATCATGTACTTGTGTTTGTAAACTGCATAGACAACAATCAAGTATATTATGTACTGCCTTTCTATCAGTATGTGCTTTCTATTTACTGCCTTTCTAACTATAATATAATAGTAGTGGCTGTATAAGTAAATGCATTTTTTATATCTTGGCATTTCTATTATTGGAACTGAAGACCCTTACCAAGTATATTGTAACTGTTATAGTAGTTGGTCATATCTGATATATTAATTCAATGTTCAAGTCATGCTTTTCCTAAAGTAGTACATGTACCTTTGAGTGCTAGTTAATAAGCATCCTTGTTACTGTTGTTTCATATCTCTGCTGCCATTAATGAAGAGTTCTATCACTGTGATGATAATGAGCACATTAGTATGAATGTACTAGCTGTTTCGGCCCAGTGGTTATATATGATGATGTGTATTATGTTCTGCTGTTCCTGATCGCTTTTATCTGTGGTGTAGGTTGTGTAAAGGGGAATGTGAGCTCCTGTGGTGGTGACATCAGGTTAGTGCTTTGGTGAAGATGGCCAAAATTCCGGGTGTGCTCTGTATTATGATTGCCACAAATCCTTTATGTTGGAACATGCAAAATCAGCACCAACTATTTAATCTAGCAGTCAGTGGCTGATGTTTAGCCCTTGGTAGAAATTTGATTCTATTAAATTTGTCCTAAAGAATCTTACCTTGCACTTCCATAGTTTATATTATTGCTGTTGCTATCTCTGTCTGTGTTCATTATGTCAGCTAACCTTATAGATAGCACTGTTGATGCATGATGACTATTAATATGTTCTTGTATCCAAAAATATTTGGCTATTCATTATGTGGTATAAGCAGATTGCAATTTGCTAATGCGCGTCCTTGAATAGCTAGTGCTTCACTCTGACTATGCAATATCTTGTTTAATATGTTTGTTGTCATGTTTGTTTGTGTGCATGTTGGAGCGCCAAAAGTTGATTAGAACTGGAGGAGTTGATGCATGCCTAGCAATGGATCGTTTTGCATGCGGTAAAGATCATTCCAGTACTGAGCGTTAGCAATGGATGGTTTTCCTCTTTGGTTACTTTGGCTTTGTGACTTATGTCATAATAATCTGTTACTTGTGTTTGAAGTAAAAACATGCAAAGTTATTATAGAACATACTTGATAAACTAACATCATTGGAGCTCCTATAGAGTGAACTTGGTGTTCTCCACATCTGAATTTGTTTCCTTCTCATCTAGTTATATATGCTATCTGTATCATCTTAGTTATCCTCCCTGTGTGGTTTGTGTAATTTGTAGTTGAAGTTGCTGGTATGATTTAGAACTTATTTTTCGTTTTTATTTTACTCTGATAACATTTTTGTAGTTGGAAGATGAAGTTGCTAATATCTTTCTTGTTTCTCTATCAGTTGGAACCACTTGCTGATGGAGTGAAGGGGTCTACTGATGATGCAGCAGCAAGGGTACCTGGAGGTTGGGAGCGAGTGTGGCTGGGTGCTATGCTTTCGGTTCTTTTACAGATTATAGATGTTGCCTGCTGTACGCAATGGTCATGCGGTGTTTACATATTGTGCTATATATTCAGTTGCAGCCTTGTGTCATTATTGTAAAGATGTGATTTGTGGAAATATTGTAACCGACTTAGTTCTGGCTCTTATCAAAATATTTTATCAATTCATTTGTTCTGATATAATTATTTCGTGTTCAACTGCTGTCAAATCGTGGGAAATAAACCTCGCATGTGGGATCGGTAGGAAAATAGAAACTGACAACTCAGACCTACTTAGTTGATGTAGTCTGACAACAGGGACCCATCTAAGTAGTGGGACCAGCCCAAGAAGAATTGCACCGTAAAAGGCCCAGACCCAAAATGGAAGAAGGCCATAAAAAGGCGGAGGCCCAAATGTGAAATGAACTGATGGCGCGGTATTAAAGGTTCTAGAGAACTTGATTGCGTTTGTTGATGAAGTAAAATGACCGGCCAGTTGGAAACCTTAAGAGAAGGTTTGATGAATATAGCAGCAAGTTTTCCCTCAGTTTTTTTTGACTATGAAGGACTGTGAGGCATTAGCCCCACAACATTTTATTAACCCAACCTCAAGGTCCAAAATATACAAAGAGGAAGGGAGGGAGTGGGGGAAAGGAGCTTACCTATTTACAAGACTATCAAAACTATGTACAATCACTAAGGTAAAGAGCTAATCCAGTCAGTGAGACTATCTAGAAATTTAGCTTTAATCCTAAACTTGAGAAGAGAGATGTCATGAATGAAGTTACACTTCCACTTTGCAAAAGTGGGACGCTCATTACGAAAGATTTTTCCATTTCGTAATAACCAAATATTTCTGCAAGCCAAAATAACCACCTCCATAAAGAAAGGTTTTCCAAAGCTTGATCTGGCAGCTTGCATAATGAACTGAAGATCATCGTGAGGAATCTAGTCAATCTGAAGATAAGCCCAAATTCTTCTGCTGAAATTACACTCAAAGAAGAGATGAATACGATCTTCATGGGAACTCGAAGCACATAACACACAATGGAAATCTTTGGTGACATGCCAATGTCTTCTCTGCAACAAGTCTTTGGTATTGAGTCTATCTTTCAGCACTAACAATGCAAAAAACTTCACCGACATTGTACAGGAAGACTTCCACAACCAATGATACACCTTTGGCACTTGGATATGAGAGTGAATATGTTCATCAAACTTTGTCGACGTGTATTTATTCCCCCAGCAATATTTCCAAACATCATTCTGATCCGTCAACCGATTCCCATCCATTAACACCTAAAGTTGGCCCAGCTCCTCAAATGCAACCCTAGAAAGAGGCAAATGGAATAGACTGGCCAAATCTTCACTATCAAAAACCTTGGCAGCCAAAAGATTATCATCCAAAACAAATGAAAATAGTCTTGGATATCTGTCCCTCAAGGGAATAGTAGAACCATCACACTGCCAGCCATCTGACCAAAACAAAAAGGTGTCACCTCTTCCAGGCTGAATGAAAGAAACACCTCTGAAATTATCCACTTGTTTTAAAACATCTCTCCACCAGAAAGAGCCCTTCAAATTCTCACCATGCGGAACTGCACCCAAGTAATATTCAGACCAGATCAAGTGCACCCATGGCAAGTCAGCTTTGTTATAAAACTTATCCAAGAATTTAATGAGCAGAGCAGCATTCTGCTTCTGAAAATTAACAATTCCAAGACCACCACATTTCTTGAACTGGGCAACCAAATCCCATGCAGCAAGGGATTGTTTTGGCTCCCCACAGAAATCTCTCCATAAACATTGCCTGATTATATGATCAAATTGTTTCAAAATCCCCAATGGCAGTTGAAGAGTACAAAAAAAATGCAATGGCATTGATGCCAAAGCTGAATTGATTAACTGCAATCGTGCACCTTGAGGCAAGAAACTCGAGCTTGATGATAATTTCCTTTCCAATCTACAAACAAGCGGCATAAGATCTTGAATCTGAGGTTTTGTGGTGCCAAGAGGAAGGCCCAGATAAGTAAAAGGCATTGAGCCAATTTGACATCCAAACTCCTCAGCCAGAATAACCATATCCTCATGCAACACATTGATAGGAACCATTTGGGATTTAGCATAGTTAATCTTCAGTCCAGTAGAGACAGAGAATTTACCAAGTGCCTCTTTCAAAGCTCTAAGCTCCAGTAGGAAAAAGCCAAACGACGGAAGGTGATGCCCACTAGCTTCGCGACAGCTCCTGACAATTTATAGGGCGCCTCATCCAAGCTTTGCTTTGCGAGCGGCAACGTGGAACCTGCACACAACACAACCTTCCCAACTTACGATGAGGTTGTCAATCTCACCGGTTTGCTTGAAACAAAGGTATGAGCGTATCAAGTGGAAAACAATAGTCGTATGCGAGTAAAGTAAACAGTGCGAGTAAAGTAAACAGGTGATAGCAATGTAAAGGAACTAGGACCGGGGTCCACAGTTCACTAGTGGTGTCTCTCCATAAGATAAAATAACACAGGCTGGGTAAACAAATTACAGTTGGGCAATTGATAGAAAAAGACAACGTGATATGTCAAGAGGATCACTATGAGATTTACTCTGGGCATTACAACAAGATACATAGACCGCCATCCAACTGCATCTATGACTAATAATCCACTTGTGGCAAATCAATCCGAGAACTCCCCAAGTATTAAGTTAAGAACAACAGATAACTGCATTAAGCAAAGTGTGTAATGTAAACAAAGCATATGCCCTCGAGCATATAAATGTTGTTTTCCCCCTAGTAGCAACAGCACATCTACAACCTTAGAGGTTTCTGTCACTCCCCCAGATTAAATAGACGCATGAACCCACTATCGAGCATAAATACCCCCTCTTGGAGTCACTAGCAACTACTCGGCCAAGATAGCTACTAACAACGGAGAGAATGCAAGATCATAAACAACATAGAGATAACATAAGATAAAATTCAGTACATCAACTCAATCATAACACCAATATTCATCGGATCCCAACAAACACAACATGTAGAATTACGTAACGGTGATCTCGATCATGTAAGGCAGCTCACGAGATCTAAACATGAAGCACATGGTGGAGAAGACAACCATCTAGCTACTGCTATGGACCCATAGTCCAAGGTAGACTACTCACTCATCACGCCGGAGGTAAGCATGGCGATGAAGAAGACCTCCAATGGTGATTCCCCTCTCTGGCAGGGTGTCGGGAAGAGCTTCTGGACCCTCCCGATCTCGGGTTGATGACGTCAGCAGATCACGATGTGTTTCTAGAAAAGTGATCGGTATTTAGGTTTTTCCGGTCAGGGGGTCTTTATAGGCGAAGGGGCAGCGTCAGAAGTGTACCAGGGGGCCCACACCACAGGCCGGCGTGGGCCAGGGGCAGGCCGCGCCCCCTGGTGGTGTGGCTGCCCTCTGGCTCGGCTCCGTCTCCTCTTCGGTCTTCTGGAAGCTCCGTTAAATATCTGGACTTTTGGCTTTTGTTTCGTCCAATTCCGAGAATATTTCCTGTGTAACTTTTCTGAAACACAAAAACAGCAGAAAACAGGGAACTGGCACTGTGGCATCTCGTTAATAGGTTAGTTCCGGAAAATGCATAAAAATGCCACGAAGTGTAACGAAACACTAAGCAAATGGTGTAAAAACAAGCATGGAGCATCAAAAATTATGGATACGTTGGAGACGTATCAGCATCCCCAAGCTTAACTCCTGCTCGTCCTCGAGTAGGTAAGTGATAATAAAAGAAATAATCTTTGAGGTGACATGCACCTACACAATCTTGATCATATATGTAAGCGTTGTACGCTGGGATCAAAAGAACTTAAAACATGGGCATGAAAGATATAATCTTGATAGAAGAAACTTAGCAACCATGTTATAACATGAAAAAGAACACAAATAAAATATCATGAAAATGAAACAATGAAAGTCAAACGTGTGTTCAAATCATATGGAAAAACATACAAATGGTCTTCAGCTTGTCCTTAATGAGAGAGCAAAACATAAATGCATAGGACACCTTCAAGTTTAAGAGGGCGACTAGATACAAGTAATTTAAGAATAAGTGAAACCAACATCATGAATCAATCAATGAAAACTTTGGGACAATGCACATTATACTCAGAATGATAACTATGCTCTCTTAGACGGTGCATAAAGATAGAAGGTGGAGACTCAACATAAAAGTAAAAAAGGCCCTTTGCAGAGGGAAGTAGTGATTAAACATGTGCTAGAGCTTTTCATTTGTAAAACAGAGATAAAACTTGGGTTTTGAGAGGTGGTTGCTTTTGTCAACGACTAGCAATGGGGTCTTACTATCTGCCATAATAAACAAGTGAGAGCGGTTCCAAGTTCTTTAAAAATTTGGCACATTGGTGCTGTTTTATAAAGCTTTGGCACTCCTCCCCACCTTTTTTCCTTTCTCAAACCATGGCTAACCGATTCCATCGGGTGCCCACCAACATTCACTAACCATGGAGAAGTGCCTTTTTTTTCTTTTTTAGAATTAGATTGCAATGGTCTGACCAGCTCTCATGCAAAATTAATGACGAGCAGATGAAGCTGCCTAGTCGAGGGGTACTTAATTTAATATGGAAGATAGCAATTCCGACCACTACATCCCCATGAGCTAAAAACAGTGGCACAAAATGAGAAGTATTTGAAAGTTTTGAAAGGTAGCACATGAAAATTTACTTGGAATGGCTTACAAATACCATGCATAGGAATTTATAGTGGACACAATGGCAAACTTGGTTTTTAGGAGTTGGATGCACGAGTAGAGCTCATACTCAGTACAAAATGAGGGCGAGCAAAAGACTGGGAGCGACCAACTAAGAGAGCAGTAATGGCCATAATCATGCAAAGCGACAAAGCGATATTAAAAGAAGCATAAGATGGCATCAAAAGTCAAAAACTAAATTATCATAGAGGCAATGGCGACTTTGTATGAGTCTAACATGTGTGATCATGCGCCAAGTCAACGCAAATAAAGCATCAAGGAGAAAACCAAAATAATGCTTCCAAATAATTAAAACAACGCATGATTTTTTTCAAAGGCTCATTAAGCAATCTCAGTCATTTGAGACAAGTCATGCTACAGAAAAACCACTAAGCATGCTATCAAAAAGACATGAAGCACGACATGCAAAAGCCTCGGCCGCAGTCTACACAAGCTCCTTCTTGTACCACTTTTTTGCATAAAGCTTTTTCTTTTTTCCAACACCATTCGAACTTTTTATAAACAACTCTTTTGATGAAAACCAACATGGACCAGAGGTAAAAATACACCTTGATGCAAAGATATAACAAGATCTGAACACAAATCAAGGCAAAAATCGAAAGCTAAACACAGTTCTAGAAAAAGAGAACACTCGCGGAAATCTGTTTTTCACTCTTATCGCTCAACGAGTGTTCTTGGCAAATGAAAAACAAGGCAACTTCTCCAAAAGAAATTTGTTGGGGTCCAACCATTTATTGCAGCAAACAAAACTAAACAAAACTGAAAACTAAAACAACTGATGCTCCAAGAAAACACATAATGCATGAAGCAATAAAAATATAGTGTGTTGAAAAGTGACCTGATTTTTGCCGATGAAGAAGGCGTGCCTTGGGGGCATCCCCAAGCTTTGACGCTTGTACTTCTTGGATATTTCTTGTGGTGTGTGGGCATCCCCAAGCTTGAGCTTTTGTCCATTCTCCAACTCATCTCATCATTCTCCGATCCCTACACTTGAAAACTTCCTTCATACAAAACTAAATACAAATCTATTAGCAACATTAGTGTAAGCATAGCAATGAATCAACCCCTTTTGCTTCAGGTTTCAACTCAAAACCACCACATATAAAGTATATACTACTGTAGCAACTTCCTCAAAAGTTCCGTGATCAAAAGAACTAAAAAAGAAAGCGATAAAGTGGCAAACACAAATATTGGCAGAAATCTGTCAAAATAGAACAGCTGACAAAGGTCGAATTTTTAGAGGGTTTTCTGTTGCTCAAATCAAAAAGTGTTCAACTAATGGAAGTTTGGATATAACCTGGGTCATATGCACAAGAAATCGTAGGTCCAAAAGATATACAGATAATTTTCATGAATTTTTACGGTGCAGCACCGAAAACTGTTTCAGGACAGCAACATCCCCAAATCTTACCTCACTCAAATTAGAGGCTTCTCTTGGCACAAAAACAAAATAAGAGGTCATTACAGTATTAATAACTTCCAAGACTCAAATAAAAGAAAAATAACTGAAAGTAAAAACATTGGGTTATCTCCCAAGAGTGCTTTTCTTTAACGCCTTTGAGCTAGGCGCAGAAAATGCGAATCAAGTAATATGAAGTGATGAAGCATCAAGATCATAATTTGCTCTAAGAATAGAGTCAAAAAGTAATTTCTTCCTCTTTCTAGGGAAGTGTTCCATACCTTTCTTGAGTGGGAATTGATATTTGATGGTGCCTTCCCTCATATCAATGATGGCACCTACAGTTCGAAGAAAAGGTCTTCCCAAAATAATAGGACATGAAGCATTGCATTCAACATCCATGACAAGAAAATCAACGGGAACAAGGTTATTGTTAACCATAATAAGAACATCATTAATCCTTCCCAAAGGTTTCTTCTTAGCAACATCAACAATAGGAACATCACAATAACACTTTTCAAGTGGTGGTAAATCAAGCATGTCATAAATTTTTCTAGGCATGATAGAAATACTAGCACCTAGATCACATAAAGCATGGCAATCAAAACCATTAACATGCATATCAATGATCGGTTCCAAACCATCTTCTAACTTCTTGGGAACAGAAGCTTTTTGCTTTAACTTTTCATCCCTAATTTTCATAAGAGCATTGGTAATATGCTTAGTAAAAGCAACATTTAAAGAACTAGCATTAGGGGTCAAAGCAAGCTTTTGCAAGAACAAAATAACTTCAGATATATTGCAGCCATCAACATCAAAATCATTAAAGGAAATAGAGCTATCGTCTCCCACACTCTGAAAAATTTCAGCACTCTTTTGAGAAAAAGTTTTGGCAGTTTTGGGCTTTTTAACACAAGGAGTGGGAGTTTTCTCTACACCAATCAAAGTAAGAGGATTGCTAGCATTAGGAATAATATCATTAGAGGTAGTAATGGTACATACCTTCATCTTTCTAGCCATCTCATCTTCTCTTTCCCACCTGGCATGCAATTTTGCTAGCATCCTAACATTTTCATCAATTCTAACTTGGATAGCATTAGCAGTGGCAAGTTCTCTTTCACATCATTAGGCAACACTTTTAATTTCAGAAGTTCAACATCATGAGCAAGGCTATCAACTTTAGAAGCAAGAATATCAATTTTGCCTAACTTTTCCTCAACAGACCTGTTAAAAGCAGTTTGCTTACCGATGAAGTCCTTGAGCATTACCTCAAGCTCAGAGGGCGCGGCCCTAGTGTTGTTGGAGGAATTCCCATAAGAGTTACCATAACCATTACCATTAGTAGAAGGATACAGCCTATAATTGTTACTAGCATAATTGTTCCTATAAGCATTGTTGTTAAAATTATTATTTCTAATGAAGTTTACATCAACATGCTCTTCTTGAGCAACCAAAGAGGCCAAAGGAACATTATTAGGATCAACATGAGTCCTATCATTAGAAAGCATAAGCACAATAGCATCAATCTTATCACTCAAGGAAGAGGTTTCCTCAACAAAATTTATCTTCTTACCTTATGGAGCTCTCTCGGTGTGCCATTTAGAGTAATTTACCATCATATTGTCAAGAAGCTTTGTTGCGGTGCCCAAGGTAAGGGACATAAAAGTGCCTCCAGCAGCTGAATCCAATAGGTTCCTTGAAGAAAAATTCAGTCCTGCATAAAAAGTTTGGACAATCATCCAAGTAGTCAGTCCATGAGTGGGACAATTCTTGATCATAGATTTCATTCTTTCCCAAGCCTGCGCAACATGTTCATTATCAAACTGACTAAACTTCATAATATTGCTACGCAAAGCTATAATCTTAGCAGGAGGATAGTATCTACCAATAAAATCATCCTTACACTTAGCCCATGAATCAATACTATTTTTAGGCAAAGACAGCAACCAATCCTTAGCTTTTCCTCTGAAAGAAAAAGGAAACAACTTAAGCTTAATAATATCACTCCCCACATCCTTATATTTCTGCATCTCACATAGCTCAACAAAATTGTTGAGATGAGCTGCAGCATCATCAGTACTAGCACCAGAAAATTGCTCTTTCATAACAAGGTTCAACAAAGCAGGCTTAATCTCATAAAAATTTGCAGTAGGAGCAGGTGGCACAATAGGAGTGTAGATAAAATCACTATTATTAGTGCTAGTAAAATCACGCAACTTGGTGTTTTCAGGAGTAGCCATTCTAGCAAAACTAAAATCAGACAAGTAAAAGCAACTATAAAGGAAACTAATTTTTGTGTGTTTTTGATAAAACGAAACAAGTAAAAATAAAGTAAAGCAAAACTTCAAACAAAGTAAAGGATGTGCGTGTGAAACTCCCCTTGCAGAAGTCTTCTTTTTCCCCGGCAACGGCGCCAGAAAACTTGTTGATGGCGCAGTATTAAAGGTGCTAGAGAACTTGATTGCGTTTGTTGATGAAGTAAAATGACCGGCCAGTTGGAAAACTCAAGAGAAGGTTTGATGAATATAGCAGCAAGTTTTCCCTTAGTTATGAAACCAAGGTTATCAATCCAGTAGGAAAAAGCCAAACGACGGAAGGTGATGCCCGCTAGCTTCACGACAGCTCTGGACAATTTATAGGGCACCTCGTCCAAGCTTTGCTTTGCGAGCGGCAATGTGGAACCTGTACACAACACAACCAAATACTTTGTTCCCAACTTACGATGAGGTTGTCAATCTCACCGGTTTGCTTGAAACAAAGGTATGAGCGTATCGAGTGGAAAACAATAGTCGTATGCGAGTAAAGTAATCAGTGCGAGTAAAGTAAACAGGTGATAGCAATGTAAAGAAATAGGACCGGGGTCCATAGTTCACTAGTGGTGTCTCTCCATAAGATAAAATAACACATGCTGGGTAAACAAATTACAGTTGGGCAATTGATAGAATAAAGACAACGTGATACGTCAAGAGGATCACTATGAGATTTACTCTGGGCATTACAACAAGATACATAGACCGCCATCCAACTGCATCTATGACTAATAATCCACTTGTGGTGAATCAATCCGAGAACTCCACAAGTATTAAGTTGCGAACAACAGATAACTGCATTAAGCAAAGTGTGTAATGTAAACAAAGCATATGCCCTCGAGCATATGAATGTTGTTTTCCCCCTAGTAGCAACAGCACATTTACAACCTTAGAGGTTTCTGTCACTCCCCCAGATTAAATAGAGGCATGAACCCACTATCGAGCATAAATACCCCCTCTTGGAGTCACTAGCAACTACTCGGCCAAGATAGCTACTAACAACGGTGAGCATGCAAGATCATAAACAACATAGAGATAACATAAGATAAAATTCAGTACATCAACTCAATCATAATACCAATATTCATCGGATCCCAACAAACACAACATGTAGAATTACATAATGGTGATCTTGATCATGTAAGGCAGCTCACGAGATCTAAACATGAAGCACATGGTGGAGAAGACAACCATCTAGCTACTGCTATGGACCCATAGTCCAAGGTAGACTACTCACTCATCGCGCTAGAGGCAAGCATGGCGATGAAGAAGACCTTCGGTGGCGATTCCCCTCTCCGGCAGGGTGCCGGGAAGAGCTTCTGGACCCTCCCGATCTTGGGTCGACAACGGCGGTGGATCGCGATGTGTTTCTGGAAAAGTGATTGGTATTTAGGTTTTTCCCATCGGGGGGTCTTTATAGGCGAAGGGGCAGCATCAGAAGTGGACCAGGGGGCCCACACCACAGGCCGGTGTGGGCCAGGGGCAGGCCGCGCCCCCTGGTGGTGTGGCTGCCCTCTGGTTCGGCTCCGTCTCCTCTTCGGTCTTCTGGAAGCTCCGTTAAATATCTGGACTTTTGGCTTTTGTTTCGTCCAATTCCGAGAATATTTCCTGTGTAACTTTTCTGAAACACAAAAACAGCAGAAAACAGGGAACTGGCACTGTGGCATCTCGTTAATAGGTTAGATCCGGAAAATGCATAAAAATGCCAGGAAGTGTAACGAAACACTAAGCAAATGGTGTAAAAACAAGCATGGAGCATCAAAAATTATGGATACGTTTGGAGACGTATCATGAACCCAAGACCAAGGAAAAATTGGAATTAATGGGCTTGGCCCATGTAGATGGCCGAAATGGACCGGGCTGATTTCCAATTACGACCAATTTAAAATCGTCATAATGTCTGCCATGTGGCCGCCACATCGGATTGCTGATGTGGTCTCCTCAAACTGCCCATGACGATATTGAATTGTCATAATAGTTATGACGGTCCAATATCGTCATAGACGGTTACGACAATTTCATTAGATTCGTCATATTCGATAATCAACAACGCCCCATTTTTGATGATCATTTTTTTGTCATAAAATCATCATAGATCAACCATTGTGATGATTCAGTGATGAAATTAGAGGGTCACTAGTCAACACATTTCTTGTAGTGGATATGTGAGACTTCGCATCCATTGAAAGTTCCTTCCAGGTAGTAGTACAAATTTTGGTATGCTGTCATGTTTTCGCTAATGGCGTCACAACGGTTCATTGATACGTCCATTTTGCATCACTATTTTGTATCATAATTTACTACTAATCATTGATATATTTCACATTTAGAGATGATACTTATGTTTTTTCCTCTATTTTTACATGTTTAATGATCATTGGAGGATTTGCTGCCAGAGTCAGGATTCTGCTGGAAAAAGGACCGTCAAGACACCATGTTTCGGAAGATCAGAAAATTCCAGAAAAATACCACGAAATTATATTTTGCCAGGAGACTAAAGAGGCCAGAAGGAGTAAGCGAGAGGAGCCGCAGGGTGGGCTCACCACCAGGGGGCGCGGGCCCACCCCTGGCCGCGCCGGCCTGTGGTGAGGCCACCCTGGCCCACTTCTGCCATCGCCCCTTCGCGTATATCATTGTCCCCAAAAACCTAAGTGAAGGGGGGCTCAGAGATAGACACCGCCACCTTTGCGGGGCAGAAAACACCAGAGAGAGAAAAGCTCTTCGGCAAGCAGGAATCTGCTGGGGAAATTCCTTCCCGGAGAAGGGAGATCGTCGCCATCATCATCACCATCGCACCGGACTTCATCGGGATCATCATCTCCATCACCAGCACCTTCATATTCACCATCACCATGCCATCCCGCTGTAACATCTTGAGTTGAATCTTGTTAAATTCTTACGGGAAACTTTCCCGGTGTTGATTACTCTTGTGGTTGATGCTATTGAGTGGAACCGTTGAATTAAGGTTTATGTTCAGATTATTATTTACCATTATTTCACCTCTGATCATGATCCATATGATGTCTTGTGAGTAGTTCGTTTAGTTCTTGAGGACATGGGAGAAGTCAAGATGTTAGTAGTGGAATTATGTTAAGTAATATTTAATGGTTTGATATTTATTTGTTGTGGTGCTATTTCACTAGTGGTGTTATGTGAACGTCGACTACATGATACTTCACCATTTATGGGCCTAGTGAGATGCATTGTGTATTTGGCTACTAATTGTGGGGTTGCTGGAGTGACAGAAACCTAAACCTCCATTAGGAAACCATTGCACCAGGGAGCGTAGGACCTTAGAGTTTAAGGCTGTGGTTAGATTTATCTTAATTACTTTCTTGTAGTTGCGGATGCTTGCAAGGGGTATAATCACAAGTGTGTATTTATCCTAGAAAGGGTAGTGTGCTAGCACAGGTTCACCCCCATAACACTTATCAAACCAATAAAGATTATTTAGCGGCATGAAGCGAAAGCTCTTGACAGAAACTCCCGTGTGTCCTCGAGAATGTTTGGTCATCATAAGTTACACAACCGGCTTGTCCTTTGCTCTAGAAAGGATTGGGCCACTTGCTGCAATTGTTATTACTGTCTTTTATTTACTCGTACTTTATTTATTTGAATTACCAAATACCCCCGAAAACCCGTTTGCTAGTATTTACGGTGAATCCTTGATCAAAACCACTTGTCAACACCTTCTGCTCCTCGTTGGGTCTGACACTCTTATTTATCGAAAGTACTACGATACACCCCCTATACTTGTGGGTCATCAAGACTATTTTCTGGCGCCGTTGTCAGGGAGTGAAGCGCTATTGAAGAGTGGAATTGGTAAAGGTAACCGTCACTGTGAGTATTGTTTTTATTTCTGTCTTTTATTTTTATTTTATTTTGCTATGGTATGAGAAAGTTGGCAGGCACCCGAAGGATTTGGTTGGCCATGGTTTGTGAAAGGAAAGGTGGGGAGGAGTGCCAAAATATAAAAAGAGCATATAAATGCCTCTATCAACAATTCGGAACAGCTCTCAACTTGTTTAGTATGGAAGATAGCAAGAACTTCGTTGCCATTCGTTGACAGGAACAACCACCTCTCAAAACAATTTTTTATCTCTGTTTTACAAATGAAAATCTCTAGCACATGATTAATCCTTGCTGCCCTCTATGAAGGGCCTATCTTTTTACTTTTATGTTGAGTCAACCTATTCCCCTCTATCTCAAGCAAGCATTTGAGTTGTTGTGACCCAACCATCCATATGTTGATTTTTGCAATCATGTCTTTTATCCTTTCTTGTTTAGTACGATGCTTTTATCTGAATGAATATATCTTTGAAAGCTATCAATGACTATAAAGAGATTGTTATGATTGAGCATGTGATTTTTGCTATATAAGCTCTGATATAAAGGCTCCGATTGAAATATAAGTACAATCTGTTAATTGTTCTCTGACCAAGAACAAAGGTTTGCCATCACCAATCATGATTTTCTTTGTGCACCTTTATTGTGACTCCTTTGCTCATTGCAAGTTAAGTTATATAAAGGGAAGTTGTTGTCTATTATAACTTGTGTATTGGTAAGTGTGATGCTTCATGTCCGTATTTTATTTATCGACACTTCACTCCATAAACCTATGGTCATGTTTACTGAGTTCAGTTTCACTTAGGGACAAGCGAGGTCTAAGCTTGGGGGGAGTTGATATGTCCATTTTGCATCACTATTTTATATCATAATTTACTGTTATTCATTGATATTTCATACTTAGAGATGATACTTATGTTATTTCCTCTATTTTACATGATTGATGATTATTGGAGAATTCACTGCCGTAGTCAGGATTCTGCTGGAAAAAAGACCATCAAGATACAATATTTCTGGAGACCAGCAATTCCAGGAAAATACCCAGAAGTTCCTATTTCGCCAGAAGATGGAAGTAGCCAGAAGGAGAGGGCGAAGTGAGCCACCCGGGGCCCACACCACCTGGAGGCGCGGGCCAGCCCTAGGCCGCGCCGCCTAATGGTGTGGCCACCCTAGCCCACCTCTGCCATCGCCCCTTCACGTATATCGTCTCCCCAAAAACCTAAGACTGGGAGGAGGATCGCAGAAAGACTCTGCTGCCTCTGCGGGGTGGAAAACATATAGAGAGAGAAAGCTCTCCGGCAGGCACTAATCTGCCGGGGAAATTCCTTCCCGAAGGGGGGAAATCATCGCCATCATTACCGTCATCAAGCTGGGATTCATCGAGATCATCATCACCATCGCCACCAGCACCTTCATCACCATCATTACCACGCCATCCCGCTGTAACATCTTGGGGTGAATCTTGTCTAGTTCATAGGGGAAACTTTCCCAGTGTTGATTACTACTTGTAGTTCATGCTATTGAGTGGAACCGTTGAATTGAGGTTTATGTCTAGATTATTATTCATCATTATTTCATCTCTGATCATGATCCATATGATGTCTTGTGAGTAGTTCGTTTATTTGTTGAGGACATGGGAGAAGTCAAGATGTTAGTAGTGGAACTATGTTGAGTAATATTTAATGGTTTGATATTTATGTTGTGGTGCTATTCTACTAGTGGTGTCATGTGAACGTCAACTACATGATACTTCACCTTTACGGGCCTAGTGGAATGCATTGTGTATTTGGGTACTAATTGTGGGGTTGCCGGAGCGACAGAAACCTAAAACCCCGTTAGAAAATCATTGCACCAAGGAGTGTAGGATCTCAGAGTTTAAGGCTGTGGTAAGATTTATCATAATTACTTTCTTGTAGTTGCGGATGCTTGCTAGGGGTATAATCACAAGTATGTATTAGTCCAAGTTGGGGTAGTGCATTAGCATAGGTTCACCCCCATAACACCTATCAAACCAATGAAGATTAATCAACTGTATGAAGCGAAAGCACTTGACAGAAACTCCCGTGTGTCCTCAAGAATGTTTGTTTATCATAAGTAACACAACCGGCTTGTCCTTTGCTCTAAAAAGGATTGGGCCACTCGCAGCAATTATTATTACTGTCTTTTATTTACTCGTACTTTATTTATCTGCATTATCAAATACCACTGAAAACCCGTTTGCTAGTATTTACAGTGATTCCTTATCAAAACTGCTTGTCAACACCTTCTGCTCCTCGTTGGGTTCGACACTCTTATTTATCAAAAGTACTACGATACACCCCCTATACTTGTGGGTCATCAAGACTATTTTTTGGCACCGTTGCCGGGGAGTGAAGCGCAATTGAAGAGTGGAATTGGTAAAGGTAACCGTCACTGTGAGTATTGTTTTTATTTCTGTCTTTTATTTTTATTTTATTTTTCTATGGAGAGTTCTCCATTTGGGTTCCTATTCAGGAACACTACTATCACTGTTGCGGATGTGGATGAACCACAAACACCTCATGCTCAATTAGATCCTTTTAAAATACCTATGAAAATTGTTGAACGTGTTATGGATAACTGCTATTCAGGAGATGGAACTGTCCATCTAGGTGATCACTTACTCTTTATACATGAATTATGCGAGTTGTTCAAGTGTGCAGGTATTTCATCGAGCCAGGTTAAGAGGAAGCTATTCTCTTTATCATTGAAAGGCAGAGCTGAGGAGTGGTATCGGCTGCTAAAAGATGGTCCATCTATTGCTTGGGAGGAAATTGTACCCCTCTTTTATTCCAAGTTTTATCCTCCAAGTGAAATTCATAAAGATTGTAATCGAATATATAACTTTTGGCCTCATGATGGAGAGAGTATTGCCCAAGCGTGGGGGAGATTGAAGTCACTAATGCTCAAATGCCCCACTCATGAGCTTCCCAGTAATATTGTTATTAATAATTTTTATGCAAGGCTTGCTCTTCACGATAAGGATTTATTGGATGCTTCTTGCTCTGGATCATTTACACGCATGAAAGAAGATGCTTAGTGGGATCTTCTTGACCGTATTCAAGAAAATGCTGAAGGATGGGAAAACGACAAAGGTAGGAAGTCAGGTATAAATTATGATTATGAATGCATTAAAGCTTTTATGGGAACCGATGACTTTCATAATGTTAGCACTGTTTATGGTCTTGATTCTCAGATACTTGCTAACTGTTTTAAGGCCTTTGCCTCTTATCTTGATCTTCCAAAGAAAGATTGGAACAAGAATCATGCACCTTATAAAGATTCTATTATTTGTATTCCTGCTAAAACTACTGAAGTTTGTACTGTTGATCGCATTTTGCCTGAACTTTATTTCGAGAAGACGCCTTTCCCTGCTAAGGTAAAGGAGCATTCTACTTTGGTAAGTGTGCTTAATAAAAGTACTAAGAAAGCTGCAGAACCTGATGAGCAAATTACTATTAAGTCTCCTGTAGCTATAGTGAAGGACCTTGTTACTAAAGATGTAGGAGATGAACATATTGTCTTTTGTGAAGATGCTTCTAACATTGTTTCACATCCTAGTAGGCGTAGGAAAACAAGTGTTCCTATTATTTCTGTCAGGATTGGCAATCATTGCTATTATGGTTTATGTGACATTGGTGCAAGTTCAAGCGCTATTCCTATAGAGCTTTATAGATAAATTATGCATGAGATTGCCCCTTATGAATTAGAGGAGATTGATGTGGTTATTCAGCTTGCTAACAGAGAGACTGTCTTGCCACTTGGTATTGTTCAAGATGTGGAAGTTTTATGCGGTAAGAGTAAATATCCTACTGATTTTCTAGTACTTGGTAAGGAAGCTAGTAAAACTTGTCCTATTATTTTTGGTAGACCCTTTTTGAACACTTGTGGTGCTGTGATAGATTGTAAGAAGGAGAATTTTTTTAGTAAGTTTGATGGAGAATCTTATGAGTTTAATTTTTCTAAGTTCGCTAAAACTCCTTTTGAAAGTGAATTGCCTGACGAAATTTTTTGAGTTGAATAGCTTGCCTCTATTGCTCTTGCTCCTAACAATGCTTTGCAGCAATTTATGGAGGACCATGAAAGTGATATTTTCAGGAAGGAAAGAGAAGAGATCGATGATATTCTTCTTCGTCAACCACCATTGATTAAGCACAATTTACATGTGGAGGATCTTGGTACCACTTTGCCACCTAAGGAAGATTCTGTTTTTGAATTAAAACCTTTACCTGATGATCTTAAGTATGCTTATATAGATGATAAGAAAATATATCCTGTTATTATCAGTTCTAAACTTCCAGGAAAGGAAGAAGAAAGGTTATTGGAAATATTGAGGAAACACCGAGGAGCTATGGGATATACTCTTGATGATTTAAAAGGGATTTCTCCCACTATATGTCAGCATGCTATTAACATGGAGGAAGATGCAAAGCCAGTTGTTGAACATCAACGCCGCTTAATTCCCAAGATGAAGGAAGTGGTAAGAAATGAGGTATTGAAGCTCCTTGATGCTGGTATTATTTATCCTATTGCTGATAGTAGATGGTTTAGTCCTATTCATTGTGTTCCTAAGAAAGGAGGTATCACTATCTATTATATTATTAAAACAACTAACAACCAACGGTGGAGATTAGATAAGCATAAGCAAATAAAGACCAACGACCACGATTAAGTTCCTATAGAATACATATGGTCGGCAGCAGTGTCCTTATCTCTCACGTCCACGAGCAAAAATACGGAAAGAGAAAACGTATTCAATGCAAACCCTTTTTCAGAGAGAAAAATTTGCATCTCGACTCATCACCACGCCACGGCCGCATCGGGAGCAGTAGCAGCGCCATGTTTTCTCCTAATCGTCGAGTGCCTCTCTGCGCCGTATGAGAAGAGCAGAGCAGCACCGTGTTTTCTCTTGATCATCAGAGTGCCGCTCAGCGCACGCGAAGATCGGTATATTATTCGTATAATCAATTAATCGTTCATGGCTCTCAGGGCAGCCGTGCTAGCCTGAAGAAAGGCAAAGGCGACGACCTAGCACCTCCGCAACCAGCACCTGCTAACCTCTCAACTCTTAAGCAAGATGGCGCCGCCCGCAAGCACATGCAATCTGAATCAAGGAGCTTTTATATTGCCGGCTGCATGGGACTACGCTCTGTATGACTGTGAGTTCAGCCACATCAAGTAAGATAAGCCACATAACTTCCTAGCGTTAGCCTGCAGCCAATACATTGTACTTGCATGAGACTTGCTGGTGCATGATGATGGAAGGATGGATTCGAGGTAAACTGATAAGATCTCTGCATGACTGCATCTATAAAAGGACCAGACGGAGAATTAGAAAGCACACCTCTAGAATTACAGTAATCCCTTTTGCTTGACTATCGAGTTACTGTCTGATTTTTTTCTTAATTTAGTGAAAGCAGCGCTGCTCATTTCCTCTACTGTCTGATGTATCTTAGTAAGGAAAATTTCTTACTTAAAGGTGTCATGGTGGCATGGTCAGTCTGGCAAGAAGCATGGTAGCACACGTGACGAAGGTAAGAAAACATTACCATTAAGTGTACCGTAGGTAGGTAAAACAATTTGATAGCTGAAGCTGAAGACTGACAAGATGGTAGAGTGAAGCCTAGGTGAAACAAATTAATTAAGTTGACTCTTAAACTTTGATGTTTGCATTGCTTTTGACATTCGTTGTAAGTGCTAGAATTTATCAGTTTCAGATGAAATTGGTACCCGACCATATTATGCTGCCCTGCTTGCCTTAAGGATTGGAATTATAAGTACGTTTTATTTTTTTCAGGAATGAATATGCATTCTCGCGAAACCAAATTTATAATTCTATCGGGTTTCTACATTTTAGTGATCTTGAGGTGCAAATTTGTGCAAGTATTCTGTTGCGCAAATTTGCTATGATTAAATTCGATGTTCTCTGATTGCACATATTACATGTTCTTTCATATCTAAATCCTTCCACGAGTGATGCCATTAGTTTCATAACTATCCTATTTTCATTGGTATGGTGCACAGAAAAATGTCATACTTGCAGATGGCTGAGTGGCAACTGCTACCGATATTTTTGGCAAGCGAGAATAATTTTTTTGCTATTGTGCTTACGATCTACACTCGAAACAACTAAAGCTTACAGCCTCGGTGACTCAGTGCCTCTGTTAATGTAAAACATTACACATATATTTAATCTGTTCATTTTTAGAGGCCTCACATATTTTTTAAAGAGTAAATATATTAATATCGCGAAGATATCAAATATATTAATATTTTTTAGAGGCCTCACATATATTTAGATAATGATTTGTGGACTACGTAACCAATTTTAGTTAACTCATTTGGCCAAATACCAGGTAGCATTTCCTTTTTGCTTTCTCCTGTTCGCTGAAAACATTAGAATAATTTTCCGTAGATCATTAGTTAGTTCAACAATAGTTAACATGCTTATTGGCACTCTGCGACAAACACATGTAAAAAATAGAGAGGTGACATATTGAGACATTTTTGCAATGAAATAAGCATGAGAGTGTAGTATTTTACAAAAAAATATTTATATACTTAACATTTTTTTAAAAGTGGTACGTAATGGAGCGGCACAATATTCATTAAGTATACATGCTAATTTAAGTTTTCCCGAAATCTTCTGTTTTCACCTTTTAGGATGCACAAATTTTACATGATTAAGTAGTTTAAGTATGAGTGCTAGAGCTTTTCATAAATATTGAGATTTAAAGTCAGTTCACTCTGGCAAAAAATGAAAATATAGAGCACACGGTAATAAAAATAAGAAGTTATTTTATTTATTCATCAATTTTCTTTTATGAATTCTCTTGGTACATCACTTGTATTTATTAATGTTTCCACACATGACCGAAGAGACACAATTTATTCCTAGAGTTTGAGGAAAGGATACATGTGTTGTACGTATTACAGATCAGATCTCGGAAGACTAACTAATGAAGTTATGTATCTTTAGCATGTGTAACATACGAAGAAGTTCAATCATATAGATGGAGCATGTGAGCAAGTTGCTTCTTACTTTTTATTAAATTGTTTCAAAATGTGATATCAAGAAAGAGAAAATAAAATGCATATATTAAAATATAACTAATATTATTGCTAGCCGCGCAATTGCGCGGGCCATCTAGCTAGTTGTGCCTAATGAGAATAACGAGCTTACTCCTCAAACGGTAGTAGTTGGTTATAGGATGTGCATTGATTTTAGAAAGGTAAACAAAGTTACTAAGAAAGATCATTATCCTTTACCGTTTATAGATCAAATGTTAGAGAGGTTATCTAAGAAGACTCATTTTTGTTTTCTTGATGGTTATTCTGGTTTCTCTCAGATTGCTGTTAAACCGCAAGATCAAGAGAAAACCACTTTTACTTGTCCTTATGGAACTTATGCTTATAGGCGTATGCTGTTTGGTTTGTGCAATGCTCCTGCTACTTTTCAAAGATGCATGCCTGCTATTTTTCATGGCTTTTGTGAGAAAATTGTGGAGGTCTTCATGGACGATTTCTCCATCTATAGAACTTCTTTTGATAATTGTTTGCACAATCTTGATAAAGTTTTGCAGAGGTGTGAAGAAACTAACCCTGTTCTTAATTGGGAGAAATGCCACTTTATGGTAAATGAAGGAATTGTTCTTGGACATAAAATTTCTGAAAGAGGTATTGAAGTTGACAGAGCAAAGGTGGAAGCAATCGAGAAAATGCCCTATCCCAGGGATGTTAAAGGTATTCGTAGTATTCTTGGTCATGTTGGTTTCTATAGGAGGTTTATTAAAGATTTCTGTAAGATTTCAAAGCCTCTTACTAATCTTCTTCAAAAAGATATACCATTTGTCTTTGATGATGATTGTAAGGAAGGTTTTGAAACTCTTAAGAAGGCTTTAACTACTGCTCCTATTGTTCAACCACCTGATTGGAATTTACCCTTTGAAATTATGTGCGATGCTAGTGATTTTGCTGTTGGTGTTGTTCTTAGACAGCACGTAGATAAGAAGTTAAATGTTATTCATTATGCTAGTAAGACTCTTGATGCTGCTCAAAAGAATTATGCTACTACTGAGAATGAGTTTCTTGCTGTTGTTTTTGCATGTGATAAGTTTAGACCTTTCATTGTTGATTCTAAAGTTACTATTCATACTGATCATGCAGCTATTAGATATCTTATGTCGAAGAAGGATGCTAAGCCTAGGCTTATTAGATGGGTGTTGCTTTTACAAGAGTTTGATTTGCATATTGTAGATAGGAAAGGTGCTAAAAATCCTGTTGCTGACAATTTGTCTAGATTGGAAAACATTTCTTTTGATCCTATTCCTATTAATGATAGTTTTCCAAATGAACAGTTGGCTTCAATAAATGTAACTTCGCGAGAGAATCCGTGGTTTGATGATTATGCTAACTTATTGTTTCCAAGTATTTGCCTCTTTACAGCTCAGAAGAGAAAAAAATTCTTTTATGATTTGAGGCATTATTTTTGGGATGACCCACATCTATATAAGGAAGGAGTTGATGGAATTATGCGAAGATGTGTTCCAGAGTATGAGCAACAAGAAATATTGAGGAAATGCCATGGCAGTGCTTATGGAGGAGATCATGCTGGAGATAGAACTGCACAAAAGGTTCTACAATCAGGTTTTTATTGGCCAACCCTCTTTAAAGATGCTAGAAGGAATGTTTTATCTTGTGATGAATGTCAAAGAGTTGGTAATATTTCTAGACATAATGAAATGTCTATGAGTTACACTCTTGTTACTGAACCATTTGATTGTTGGGGATTTGACTTTATGGGTCCTTTTCCTCCTTCAAAAGGGTATACTCATATACTTGTTGCTGTTGATTATGTTACCAAGTGGGTAGAAGCCATACCTACAAAGAGTGCTGATGGTGATCCCTCGTTAAAAATGCTTAAGGATGTTATTTTTCCTAGGTTTGGTGTACCTAGATATCTTATGACTGACGGAGGTTCTCATTTTATTCATGGCGGTTTTAGAAAAACTCTTGCTAGATATGACATTAATCATAGAATTGCTTCTGCTTATCATCCCCAAACTAGTGGGCAGGTAGAGCTTTCAAATAGAGAGATCAAGTCTATCTTGCAGAAGATTGTCAATAGATCTAGGAAAAACTAGGCTAGCAAGTTAAACGATGCTTTATGGGCTTATAGAACTGCTTATAAGAACCCCATGGGCATGTCTCCTTACAAGATGGTTTACAGAAAAGTGTGTCACTTGCCCTTAGAATTACAACACAAAGCTTTTTGGGCAGTGAAAGAGCTTAATAGGGATTTTAAACTCGCCGGTAAGAAAAGGTTGCTTGATTTGAGTTCCCTAGATGAGTGGAGAAACGAAGCTTATGAGAATGCCAGACTTTTCAAAAAAAAAGTCAAATAATGGCATGATAAGAGAATTCTTAAGAGAGAGTTTCATGTTGGTGAGAAGGTTTTATTGTATAGGTCCCATCTCAGATTTTTTGTAGGAAAATTACTCTCAAAATTGTTATTGAAGAAGTGTACCGCTCAGGTGCGATAAAGATTGCTTCATTAAAAGATAACACTACACAAGTGGTGATTGGTCAAAGACTCAAACATTATATTGCTGGAGATTCTTATAATGAAGATATTGATGTTATTCAAACGGTTTCTCCGAAAGAATTCATCCAGGACAATATGCAGGAACCTGCCGAATTCGTTTTCGAATAGGTAACAGTTCTAGTCAGAAAAGGTCCGCGTTAAACTTTTCCATTAATATTTTTGTTGTTTTTATTTAATATGAAAAATCACGAGACGAAAACGGGCAGGAGACGGAGTCCGGTGGCTCCTCACCACCAGGGGGCGCAGGCCCACTCCAGGCCGCGCCGCCCTATGGTGAGAGCACCCCAGAGCTCGTTTCTGTCCCGGTTTCCTCCTGTGATTTTATCTCGATGTTTAATTTTCGCCTATATAACCCCCCGGACTGCCCGAGGTTTGTATATCGTGTTTTCGTAGTGTTTTTGTTTCGAGCTGTTTCTGTCAGGAGTTGTTCTCAGTTCTAGGCGGATCATGGCTCCTTCAAGCGACGACAAGGGCAAAAGGCCTAGGGAAGAGCACCACCAAGACCCCAAGCTGAAGGAAGAACAGGTGGCTGGAGGATCAAGGGCGAGAAACCCTACTTTTGTAGGATCAATGAACGCTGCACATGCCTTTTCTCATAATATGTAGGGACCAACACTACCAATCTTGGATCTAAATTTCATGCCTATAATAAAAGAGGGTATGCTGGTCACTGATGAGCTTTGTGCCCAATACCGAGTTCTGGAGAGGGAGATACAGATACTTCAAGAAGAGAATCTTAGGCTTCGCAGGATGCTGGAACTTTTACTTGGTCCAAGGATGATCTTACCACCACCACTGAAGGAGTGATTCGTCATTGGTATAGGCATCCCCTTGGTTTGTTCCAATCTTGGGGGAGTGCCACGGTATCACATCATTATCTTTTACTCATTTACTTTTCAAGTAGAGTCGTATCATGAATAGAGAAGTTATCTTATAGAATAGTTTGCAGTATGGAAGTATCCTCCTTAGTTGGTTATCAATGTATCCCTTGGTGTGAGTTGGTAATGAAATATTAATGAGAAGTTTTATCGTTTACTTTCCGCACACTTTATTTTAGTTTGCAATCTCTCTTATACGATTAGTCTTGTTGATTAGTATTGGTATCACTTTGGGAGGATGAGTAAATTTAGCTGGTTTTGGCAATCTTAGCTTGGTCAGTAGCAACATTACCTTGAGTTTTGAGTAGAAAAGAAGAAAGAAGTACTAGTAGATAGATCATTTCAGCTTTCCTTCATGTTTAGCTCATAAGCAATAGTATTCTCAAGTTAAAATCATTGTACTTTCAAGGAGGTTTGCATGATTGTTCCTATTATATGTATGTTTGTTTGTTTCATGGAACTCTTATGCTTGCTACCTAGCCTTGCTAGCCAAAAACCTGTACTGAGAGGGAATACTTCTCGTGCATCCAATTCCTCAAAACCAAGTTACTTCCAAAGAGTCCACTATAAATTCCTATGCATGGTATTTCAAGCCATTCCAAGTAAATTTTCATGTGCTACCTTTCAAAAACCTTCAAATACTTCTCATTTTGTGCCACTATTTTTAGCTCATGAGGACATAGTGGTTGGGTTTGTTATCTTCCATACTAAATTGAGTACCCCTTGACTAGGCAGCTTCATCTGCTCGTCATTAATTTTGCAAGGGAGCTGGTCATACCATTGTAATCTAAACACGAAAAGAAAAAGAGCACTCCTCCATGGTATGTGAAAGTTGGTGGGCACCCGATGGAATCAGTTAGCCATAGTTTGAGAAAGGAAAAGGTGGGGAGGAGTGCCAAGCTATAAAAGAGCACAATTGTGCCAACTAATCAAACATCTGGGAACCGCTCTCACTTGTTTAGTATGGAAGATATCAAGAACTCCGTTGCTAGTCGTTGACAAAAGCAATCACCTCTCAAAACAACTTTTACCTCTGTTTTACAAATGAAAAGCTCTAGCACATGTTTAATCCATGCTTCCCTCTGTGAAGGGCCTGTCTTTTACTTTTATGTTGAGTCAACCTATTTCCCTTCTATCTCAAGCAAGCATTTGAGTTGTTATGTTTCACTCATCCATATGTTGATCCGTTCAATCATGTTTACTATCTTCCTTTGTTTGGTATAATGCATTTATCTGAAGGAATATATCTTTGAAAGCTCTCTATGATTGCAAAGAGTATGTTTTGTTGAGCATATGGTTTTTGCTATATTAGCTCTGTTATAAAAGGCTCCATTCAAAATTAAGTTAAGTTTGTTCATTGTTCTCTGACCAAGAACTTAGGTTTGCCATCACCAATTATAGTTTACCTTGTGCATCCTTATTTGTGATTCCCTTTTACTTATTACAAGTCTATATCATATAAAGGGAAGTTGCTGTCTATTATAATTTGTGCCTTGGTAAATGTGATGCTTCTTGTCCGTATTTTGATTATCGACACTTCACTCCATAAACCTTTGGTCATGTTTACCGAGTTCAGTTTTCTCTTGGGGACAAGCGAGGTCTAAGCTTGGGGGGGTTGATACGTCCATTTTGCATCACTATTTTGTATCATAATTTACTGCTATTCATTGATATATTTCATATTTAGAGATGATACTTATGTTGTTTCCTCTGTTTTTACATGTTTAATGATCATTGGAGGATTTGCTTCCAGAGTCAGGATTCTGCTGGAAAAAGGACCATCAAGACACCATGTTTCGGAAGATCAGAAAATTCCAGAAAAATACCACGAAATTATATTTTGCCAGGAGACTGAAGAAGCCAGAAGGAGGAAGCGAGAGAGCCATAGGGTGGGCTCACCACCAGGGGCGCAGGCCCACCCCTGGCCGCATCGGCCTGTGGTGAGGCCACCCTAAATCACTTCTACCATCGCCCCTTCATGTATATCATCGTCCCTGAAAACCTAAGTGAAGGGAGGGCTTAGAGATAGACACTGCCGCCTCTGCTAGGTGGAAAACACCAGAGAGATAAAAGCTCTCCGGCAGGCAGGAATCTGCCGGGGAAATTCCTTCCCGGAGAGGGGAGATCATTGCCATCGTCATCACCATCGCACCGGACTTCATCAGGATCATCATCATCATTTCCATCACCGGCACCTTCATCTTCACCATCACCACGCCATCCCGCTGTAACATCTTGAGTTGAATCTTGTTAAATTCTTAGGGGAAACTTTCCCGGTGTTGATTACTCTTGTGGTTGATGCTATTGAGTGGAACCGTTAAATTAAGTTTTATGTTCAGATTGTTATTTACCATTATTTCACCTCTCATCATGATCCATATGATGTCTTGTGAGTAGTTCGTTTAGTTCTTGAGGACATGGGAGAAGTCAAGATGTTAGTAGTGGAATTATGTTAAGTAATATTTAATGGTTTGATATTTATTTGTTGTGGTGCTATTTCACTAGTGGTGTCATGTGAACGTCGACTACATGATACTTCACCATTTATGGGCCTAGTGAGATGCATTGTGTATTTGGCTACTAATTGTGGGGTTGCTGGAGTGACAGAAACCTAAACCTCCGTTAGGAAACCATTGCACCAGGGAGCATAGGATCTTAGAGTTTAAGGCTATGGTTAGATTTATCTTAATTACTTTCTTGTAGTTGTGGATGCTTGCAAGGGGTATAATCACAAGTGTGTATTTATCCTAGAAAGGGTAGTGCGCTAGCACAGGTTCACCCCCATAACACTTATCAAACCAATAAAGATTATTTAGCGGCATGAAGCAAAAGCTCTTGACAGAAACTCCTGTGTGTCCTCGAGAATGTTTGGTCATCATAAGTTACACCACTGGCTTGTCCTTTGCTCTAGAAAGGATTGGGCCACTTGCTGCAATTGTTATTACTGTCTTTTATTTACTCATACTTTATTTATTTGCATTACCAAATACCCCTAAAAACCCGTTTGCTAGTATTTACAGTGAATCCTTGATCAAAACCACTTGTAACACCTTCTGCTCCTTGTTGGGTTCGACACTCTTATTTATCGAAAGTACTACGATACACCCCCTATACTTGTGGGTCATCATTCATCACTTGCTGGACCAAGAGATTTGAGTCCCCAAATATTTTTAGTCGAGTTGCTCCACATGCTTTGGCCATCTTCATTTCGTGAAGCAGGGCCTCGTACTCGGCTTAGTTGTTAGAAGCTTGTGAGAAACTCATCCTTATCACATACTTTAGCTTATCTCCTTGTGGTGATATTAAGACTACCCCTGCTCCTGCTCCTTGGACCCTTTTTGATCTGTCGAAGTACATTGTCCAAACACCCGACAGGTCAAGTGGTCCTGTGTTTTGTAGTTCTAGCCATTTTGCTGTGAAGTCTGGTAGCACCGGGGATTTGATGGCTTTTCTTTTCTCGTATGGGATGTCCAGAGGGGAGAGTTTGATTCCCCATAAGTAAACACATCCTATTGCTTCAGGGTTGTTTAGGATATTTGATAGTGGGGCCTCGTTGACCACTATGATCGGATGCACTGCAAAATACTTTATGGTGCCTACCTGAGCATCTTTTCAAATTACGGCGCCTAGCTCAAAGGCATTAAAGAAAAGCACTCTTGGGAGATAACCCAATATTTTCTTTTCAGTACTTTTTCTTTTATTTGAGTCTTGGAAGTTATTACTACTGTAATTACCTCTCATTATTATTTTTATTTCGTTGTTGTGCCAAGAAGAACCTCTAATTTGAGGGAGGTAAGATTTGGGGAAGTTGCTGTCCTGAAACAGATTTCGGTGTTGCACCGTAAAAATTTGTGGAAATTCTCAGAATATCTTTTTGATCTGCGCTT
This sequence comes from Dactylis glomerata, assembly GCA_007115705.1. Lineage (NCBI taxonomy): Eukaryota > Viridiplantae > Streptophyta > Magnoliopsida > Poales > Poaceae > Dactylis > Dactylis glomerata. The sequence continues at coordinate 15,049,247 of QXEO01000553.1, forward strand.
TCTTGTGCATATGCCCCAGGTTATATCCAAAATTTCATTAGTTTTGCACTTTTCGATTTGAGCAACATAAGGTCCTCGAAAAAATTGATCTCTGTCAGCTGTTCTGTTTTGATAGATTCTGCCACAATTTGTGTTTGCCTCTTGATCGCTTTCTTTTTGAGTTCTTTTGATCACAGAACTTTTGAGGAAGTTGCTACAGTAGTATATGCTTTATATGTGGTGAATTTGAGTTTGAAACTGAACCAAAAAGGGTTGATTTACTATTATGCTTATGCTAACATTGCTAATAGAATTGTGTGAAGTTTTGTATGAAGGAAGTTTTCAAGTGTAGGGAATGGAGAGTGATGAAATGAGATGAAGTATGGACAAAAGCTCAAGATTTGGGATGCCCATGTCACCCCAAGAAATATCCAAGAGGTACAAGCGTCAAAGCTTGGGGTTGCCCTGAGGCACCCCTTCTTCATCGGCAAAAATCAGGTCACCTTTCAAGACACTATATTTTTATTGCTTCATATTCTATGCATTTTTCTTGGAGCGTCAGTTGTTTTTGCTTTCAGTTTTCTTTTGTTTTAGTTGCTGCAATAAATGGTTGGATCACATCATGTTTGTTTTGGAGAGAGACTTACTCCGTTTTTCATTGCCAAGAACACTCAATTTTTCACTCTTATCGTTCAACGAGTGTTCCCTTTTTCTAGAACTGCATTTAGCTTTCATTTTCCGCCATGATTTTTGTTCAGATCTTGTTATATCTTTGCATCAAGGTGTATTTAGACCTCTGGTCTATGTTGGTTTTTATCAAAAGAGTTGTCTCAAAAAGGTTTGAATGGTGTTGGAAAAGAGAAAAAGTTTTCATGCAAAAAGTGGTACAAAAAGGAGCTTGTTTAGACTGCGGCTTAGAATTTTGCATGTCATGCTTGATGTCGTTTTGATAGTATGATCAGTAGTTTTTGTTGTAGCATGACTTGTCTCAAATGACTGAGATTGCTTAATGAGCCTTTGAAAAAATCATGCGTTGTTTTTATTATATGGAAGCATTTATTTGGTTTTCTCCTTGATGCTTTATTTGGGTTGACTTGGCGCATGCTTACAACATGTTTGACTCTTACAAAGTCGCCATAAGCCTCTATGATCATTTGGTTTTTGACTTGTGATGCCACTTTATGCTTCTTTTAATGATTTTTGTCGCTATGCATGATTATGACCGTTATTGCTCTCTTAGTTGGTCGCTCCCAGTTTTTTGCTAGCCTTCATTTTGTACTGAGTATGAGCTCTACTCGTGCATCCAACTCCCAAAAACCAAGTTATTCCAATGTGTCCACCATACATACCTATTAGCAATTTTCTATCCAAAGTACATTTGACTTGCTTTTATCTATCCTTCAAATTAAACTCTTTTTGGTGTTATGTGAAAATTAGTCAGTAAAGCTCTCACGAACCTGACGACACACTTTACTTTTCTCACTTTTAAAATTTTGACATTGTGGCTCTCTTATGCTGATGTTATGCTTGCAAGTTGTAAGTTGGAAATTAGCCAAACCATGCCGTCATGGGGCAAGCTTTCAACATTGCACTTTCTCTCATTTGAGTTGATATCGTGATCTTTTGTTTATGGATACTCGCGATGTGAAATAAGTTGGGATCTTGCAAGATCATGGAGTTTGTATATGTGTTAGAGAAACGCCTGGGCCGCTAATCTAAGCCATGTATCATTCATGGTGGAAATTTATAGCATGCCCATAGTGGACATCCGATGACGCATCTCACAATAAAAAGCTATACCAATGGTAAATAAAAGAGATGCCGAGGTGTTCATTGTCTGTTTGTCTTGTCATTTTGATGTGGGATTGTTCCATGTCATTGGGCAGGAGGTACCCCGTTGGCGGTTCTCGATGATACATGTATGCTTACAATGACAAGAGCTTGCTTGGGACCTAAGTCGAGTAGCATGAGGTTTGGGTATTCATACTTCACGGGACACGAGGTTTTCAACTTATGATTTGTTAAGCATATGCTTCGTAATTGTAATCGCATTAACTTTAACCATTCAAGATGCCTATGATGGGGGCAATGAGAGCTCAAAGCTAGTAAGTACCATAATTTTTGGAGGTTTATAAAACTTGCAATCCCTGCTTCCCTTTGCGAAGGGCCTTTCTTTTACTTTTATGTTGAGTCTCCACCTTCTACCTTTATGCACCGTCTAAGAGAGCATAGTTGCCATTCTGAGTTTAATGTGCATAGTCCCAAAGTTTATCATTGATTGATTCATGATTATGGTTTTGCTTGTTCTTAAATATTTGTATCTAGTCGCCCTCTTAAACTTGAAGGTGTCCTATGCATTTATGTTTTGCTATTCCATGGAGGACAAGCTAAAAACCACTTAGATATGTTTTTCCATATGATTTGAACACACGTTTGACTTTCAATGTTTCATTACTCATGATCTTTCGTTTGTGTTACTTTTCATGTTATAACATGGCTGCTAAGTTTTATTGTCAAGATTATGTCTCTTATGCCCATGTTTTAAGTTCTTTGATCCCAGCACTCAATGCTTTACTTCGTTGATCAAGATTGTGATGGTGCATGTCACCTCAAAAATTACTCTTTTGTTATCACTTACCTACTCGAGGACGAGCAGGAGTTAAGCTTGGGGATGCTTGATACGTCTCAAACGTATCTATAATTTTCGATGCTCCATGCTTGTTTATGCACCATTTGCTTTGCGTTTTGTTACACTTCGTGGCGTTTTTATGCGTTTTCCAGAACTAACCTACTAACGAGATGCCACAGTGCTAGTTCCCTGTTTTCTGCTATTTTTGTGTTTCAGAAAAGCTACACAGGAAATATTCTCGGAATTGGACGAAATGAAGACTGAAACTCCTATTTTTCCCAGACGAAGGACGAGGACCGAACGAGAGCCGGAGGGGGGCCAGAGGGCAGCCTCACCCTAGGGTGGCGCGCCCCTCCCCCTGGCCCACGCGGCCCTATGGTGAGGTGGCCCTGGCCCACCTCTGATGCTGCCTCTTCGCCTATATAAAGCCATCCGATGAAAAACCCTAAATGGATCAGTGTTTTTCAAGAAGAAGTCCTGTAGCTCCGCCGCCGCCACCGATGAATTTTAGGGGATAGAAGTCTCTATTCTGGCACCCTGTCAGGATAGGGAAGTGCCCCCGGAGCCATCTCCATCGGTCTCCATCGTCGTCACTGCCATCTCCATCGACCTCACCGCCATCTCCATCGCCGTTGCTGCCTCCGATGATGAGGAGGGAGTAGTTCTTCCCCAGGGCTGAGGGCTCTACCGGTAGCTATGTGGTTCACCTCTCTCTCCCATGATGTGATCTCTATGTGATCGTGAGCTTTGTATCTAGTTGAATTGGTAGATGCTATTATTCAGATATTATGCTACTCCCGTGATTTATTATTGTAATCTCCGGAGACACCTTGTATCATGATGTGAAGGTGACAGTGTGCGCATTGTGTGTGTCTTTTTGGCTAGTGTCTCTATGATTGCTGGTGTTTGTTGGAACCATCTAGTGTGTTCACAGTGATAGTGTGGGACAATCTAGTTTGGGGATATACGAACTTTGAGGAGTGCTTCGTAGCCCTACACATGATTAGTGTTCGTTATCCATTGGAGAATAGTTTAGAGTGGCATAGTGAAGTTAGTATCTATTGGTTCAATTATGATATATTTGTTGAGAGTGTCCACTAGTGAAAGTATGATCCCTAGGCCTTGTTTCCAGGCATTGAATACCGTTTACATTCAGTTTTGTTACATGTTTGCTCGCAGCGATATTTATTTCAGATTACATTTACTACTCATAATCATTACTACTACTTGTATTTTACTATCTCTTCGCCGAACTAGTGCACCTATACATCTGACAAGTGTATTGGGTGTGTTGGGGACACAAGAGACTTTCTGTATCGTAATTGCAGGGTTGCTTGAGAGGGATAGCTTTGACCTCCTCCTCCCTAAGTTCGATAAACCTTGGGTGATCCACTTAAGGGAAACTTGCTGCTATTCTACAAACCTCTGCACTTGGAGGCTGAACACTGTCTACAAGAACAGACGCATGCGTAGACATCAACCACCTTAGGTCCTGGAATTTTGAGTGCCTGGTATGCGTAGTGAGGAACTACCATGAACTTTGCAAATGCTGGCCGTCCCAGGATTGCGTGGTACTGCGAGGGCCAGTCCATCACCTCAAATTCCAGCTTTTCTCTACGGAAGTTACCACTGTTGCCAAAGCAAACGTCGACTTCAATTTTCCCTAGGGGGTGGTTTGCACTTCCTGGTAATATCCCGTGAAAAGAGCAATCTATCGGCTTCAACCATTCCAGTGAGATGTTCATTGCCTTCCGGGTCCTTACGTATATTAAGTTTATGCCACTGCCCGCATCCATAAATACTCGTCTGATGTCGTATCCTCCTATTTGCGCCTTCAACACCATTGGTGCATGTCCTAGCCTGGGTACTTTCCTTGGGTGATCTGCTCTGCTAAACTTGATCATTTGGTCTGACCATCGCAGATACTCTGTAGTGGCTGGTGGTGACGATATTGCTAGGTTTACTTGCCTTGATACACTCTTCTACTCTTTCTTGCATTTTGGGACAGGCTGGATCATTGCAGATATGTACACCTTTGATTGTGGATGACCTGCATCACTTTGTACTTGATATCCTTGATCTGTGGTTATGCTGCCCTATGTTCTGTTTCCTTGTTGTGCTCCTCGGCTTAATTCCATGGCAACTTGCAGTCTTAGGAACGTCCTGCAATCTCTCATCAGATGATTGGAAACTCACTTGCCATCTATGTACGCGTAGTGGATGCGGCAAGGTCCATGAAGCATGTCCTCTGCCAATGGGTTGGAATAATTTGGCTTCTCTTGTCTGCGGTTGTTTTTGTCTTGGTGTCATGGGGATGACTAATGGGGCATGCTACGGGCCGAGCTATCTGCCGGCTAGCGTCCCAGGAATGTCCACGACTCTAGGATGAGAAGACCGGCTCCACCCGAAGGGCCGGCTGTGCCAGCAGCCGGCTGGCGACTCCATCGAGGAGAGCCAAAGCCGGGCGATGAAGACAAAAGCCTCCCAACGGATGTTTCACCGAAAGTGGGCTGGCCCCGACAAGAACGACAGAGGCAAAGGACGGGAGTGACGAGCGCCACGACCGGACTCAGCCAATCAGCGATCAAGGAGCCTTCCCCACGACAGGATCCGAGGCAAAAGGGAGGGCATATGCCTCCCAGATGCCGGTCCAAGGGGCAAGACGCTTTATAAAGCGTGATCGTCAGAGCAGGGCCAGAGGATCACGCCGAGGAAGCGGCCACGGAGGACCAGCAGCCGGCCGGATCGCCACCTAACCTGTAACCAGGCCCCCGCCTATATAAGGGGGCCTGGACCCTTAGTCTAGGGAGATCCAATCTTCTTCTTCCTCCTCTAGCCCGAACAGCTCGAGGAGCACTGTAATCGCTACCGTCGAGATAATATGAAGCAGGCAGGAAGTAGGGGTTTTACCTCCATCTGGGAGGGCCCTGAACCTGGGTAAACCGAGGTGTCTCCATTGGCACAATCTCGAGCCGGACCCATCGTCACCACCGTCGAGCCCCTTTGATAAGCCACCCCATGGCTACTGTCTCTAAATTCCCATGACAGTTGGCGCCCACCGTGGGGCAAAGCGCGGCGGCGAGCGGAGTCAAGTTTCGGCCGGGACCCTCATCGGCTCTCGGCGAGAAGGTCGCCTCCGGCCTTGTTTGGAGGTTTGGCACCTTCGACTGCATGGATGACAACTTGGCCTACTTCAAGAATGGCCTCGGCGACAGCGGCTCCTTCCTCGACGTCGCCAGCCACCGCTTCTACATCGCCAAGCCCTTCCCGGAGGAGGTAACTGATGTGCTTGACCCTCTCTGTGACACAGACTCCGACGATGGCGAAAGTAGCGACTTTTGCAACATGGTTGAAGTGCTGGCCCTGGAGGAGGATGGTGGCGACGGCCTACCATGCTCCGCGCGCCCGCCGCTTGAACGCCCACCTCCACCGGAACAAGATCTTCCACCTCCAGAGCGGGACGTGTTGGACACAGCCATCACGGACCTGGGCGCTCCACTCGACATCACCGTGGATCTAGTCAAGATCTTCGAGGATCTGGAGCGGACGCGCCGTAACCTTCTCAAGGAAGCGGTCGACGTCGAGGACACTCATCGACGCGTCCTCTCCATGATCAACGAGTACAACATCACCCACGGCTTCACCCCGGCTAGAGACGACCCTAGCCGGGTGGGACAAGTTCGTCAACAAGGCCGCGAGCTGGGCATGGAGTTGAACCAGGCAGCGCCCTCGGCAAAGCTGCCTCCAATCATCACCAAGCCCACCTACAGCACGCCCACAAAGAACCTCCACACTGCGTGCTACATCACCTCTGAACTGGATGGACTGCAAGGAGAGGACTTGCGGGAGAAGCAAGCCCGGATCCAAGAACTCCTGGACGCGGCCGATCTGCAGCAGCAGGCGATGGAGCCGCGCGGAGAGGCAAGCGGCACACGGTACGACAACCGCATCGTCATGGCCGGCCAGAACAAGTCGCAGGGACAAGCTTCGTCGCCCAACCACGACCCGGCGGAGCACAACCGGAGCAACCGAGCTCCTGGCAAAAGCGGTGGAAACCATCGCACCCAGCATTCTGGCCACCACAACCGGCAGCCCCGAGATCCGGCTGCGGTCACCAGCAAGCCGCTTCACCCTCCTCGGGCAGATGCGGTGGAGCCGGCGCACGGCAAGTCTGCGGCGCAAGCCCAGCCGGCCCAGGGAGCCGGCCAAGGCGCTCAAGGTCATCAGCCAGCTCGCTCGCACGTGAGCCAGAGAATCGGGGAACATGTCGACCCGCCGAAGGATGACGCTCGCCATCGGCTCAATGAGCTGGCGGACTCCAAGTTCGACGAGGAGGAATCTTCAGCGAAGCCGGTCTATTTCGGCCGTCGCATCCGCAAAGAGCCCTTTCCGGCCAAGTTTGCGCTCCCACGCGACATGCCCAAATACACTGGGGTGGTGAAGCCGGAAGACTGGCTGTCAGACTACGTCACCGCCGTCGACATCGCGGGCGGCAACAAGAGGACAGCGGTGCGCTACGCGCCGCTCATGCTAACAGGATCTGCTCGGACGTGGCTCAACAGCCTGCCGGCTCTGCAGATCAACTCCTGGCATGATTTCCAAGAAGCATTCATCAAGAACTTCACGGGAACCTACAAGCGACCGCCCCGCCCACGACAATAGGACCTCTGCAAGCAAGGCCCAGATGAGCCAGACCGTGACTACCTCACGAGATGGTCTGAGCTGCGCAACTCATGCGAAGGAGTGGGCGAGGAGCAAGCCATTGGCTACTTCACGGACGGATGCAGAGAAGGAACCTTATCGAAGCATAAGCTTCACAGGGCCGAGCCGAAGTCCATGGCGGATTTCATGGCGATAGCAGACAAGTACGCTTCTGCCGACTCCGCTGCAAGAGTGCAATACGTTGAGCCAGCGCCAGCCGGAGGCCAATCTCAGCTGGCAGCCGGTCAAGGAGGACATCACAACCGTGATTGACACGGCAAGAGGAAAGATGAGTGCCGTGACAACAAGTACGGCTCCCAGCAGGTGGCCGCTGTTCAAGGAAGCCCGGGGGCTATGGGTGGAAGCCAAAAGCGCAAAGGAGACAAATTCAGCAAGGACAAGTACACCATCGAGGTGATGCTAGATCAACCCTGCAAGTTCCATAGCGTCTCAGGCAAGCCGGCAGCGCATACCACTCGCTAGTGCAGCTTCACCAGAGACCTCGAGCAAGGTAACCACCAACTGCCCGGTCCTCCGCCTGGCCTACCAGCTGAAGCGCAAGGAAACAAGAATCGGCAACTAGCTAAGGCAGCTGGGGACTACCCCGAGGAAGCCAATATGGAACAATATCACGTGTTCACTTCCCAGATGGAAGATCCAAAGGATGAGCCGTGGTTTGGTGTTGAGGTGAATGCCGTCATACAAGTTGGATCGCAGTACATGCACTGGTCTAATGCGTCTATCACCTGGGGGCACGAAGACCATCCGCCACTCATGCCGAGACCCGGGGGCTATGCTCTAGTCTTGGACCCGATTGTGTTCTCAGAGGCACACACCTGCCGATTCTCGCGCGTGCTCATCGATGGTGGCAGCATCATCAACCTGCTCTATCGCACTTCGATGGAGAAGCTCGGGATCCCAGAGATCCAGCTGAAGCCAACCAAGCTAACCTTCCATGGAATCGTGCTAGGACACTCTTGTACGCCGATGGGAAGGATCGAATTGGAAGTGATGTTCGGTGGAAAGGACAATCATCGTCGCGAGCCAATTTGGTTCGAGGTGGTAGACCTCAACAGCCCCTACCATGCGCTGCTTGGTCGACCTACCCTGGCCAAGTTCATGGCAGTCCCGCACTACGCCTACTTGAAGATGAAGCTCCCAGGCCCCCGCGGGGTGATCACTGTCACCGGGTGCTACAAGAAGTCGATAGAGTGTGCAAGGGCCAGTTCTAAGCTGGCGGGGGCTTTGGTCATCGCTGAGGAGAAGCGTCAGTTGCTGCAGCGGGTGGCGGCGGTCTAGCCGGGCCGCCCGGCGTCGAGCCAGCCAATTCCCCACCTCAAGCTGGCAAGCAGCGCCAAGGAAGTCCCGCCCGAAGTGGGCAAGGAGGCAGAAGCTCTTGTCTCGGGGGACTAGCCCTTCCTCGAGGTAGGAGGGAGCACCCCACAGCCTCGCCCGAGATAAGTCGAGATGTCGATCGCTTAAGACCTTCGGCTAAGCCAAGGAAAAAACCTTGTATCCCGAACAAGTACTGATGAATAAAAGAAAGTTGGGCGGCATACGGCTGATCCCAGGAAAAAGTGCTTTAAAGTACCTTTACCTTTCTAAGCGTTATTCACGGGGGCTAGAAACCAGCTCCAGACGGGAGCCGACAGCCCCAACCCGACGAACTGACCCTCTTGTCAGACGAACGAGTACTGTGTGCGGGCCGGACCCCGAGCCTAACCTCCATCCCGCGTCGCGTGAGATGGAGCCAGCAGGTCACCCACCTAGGAAAATCGCTAAGAGGAAACACCCGCAACCCGACGAACCGAGTCCCTTGTCAGACGAATGAGTACTATGTGCGGATCGGACCCCGTGCCCAACCTCCACCCCAAACCGCGGGCGATGGTGCCGGCAGGTCACCCACACCGGAAAATCGCTAAGAGGACAGAACGCGAAAACGTTAACGAGCATTCGCCCAAAAACCGCGCGCATTGGTTAATAGTTGTGCCTGGACTGGACCAAGCCGGACCTCTTACACACCGAAGTACTACTCCTCATCCCGCGGCATGCTCCCACCCTAGACCGGCATTCGGCTGCCGGTCCAAGGGAGACCAGCCGGCACCAGGCTGCCGGCTGGGGGTAGAAGGGCCGAAGGATGGGGAGATAAAGGAAAAAGTCGAAAGGGGTCAGGCTAAATCCGGTTCATAAATAACTAGAAACCAATACGTAAGGGACTTAGGGTGAAATGTCATCGGTGTACACGAACGAAATGTCATTGGGCACGACATAAGTTGAACGTGCATACAAACGAATAAGGAAGTCCTGACACAGTCAGGGGGCGCTTGGCGAGCCAGCCGGCTCCAGCGGAGCAGCGTCGCCAGTTCGAGCTGCCAAGACGAAGTCATCACCGCTGGGGGACAGAGGAATGGAGTTGTCAGCAAGATCCTTGGGGCCTTTCGAGGTTCTTCCACGAAGCTGGGCCCTTCGAAGTCCATGCCGTCTAGGGACTCATCGCTATCCCCAGCGTCGAAAAGCACGTCGGTCTCAGCACACTCTGCGATGGCGCAAGCGCGTTGGCGGAGCTTGGCTTTGTCGAGATCTGCCGATCCGCCCCCGCGAAGGTTCTCCAGTTGGTCCAGGTTAACGCCTGGATACCATGAGAGCATGAACTCCAAAGCCTGCTCAGCGCCGGCTTGAGCCGCGGACTCTTTCCAGACGTCGACCCAGTTGGACGCAAGCGGAATCCACTGGAGGAGCGCCTGGACCTCGTCAGGCACCGCTCGCCCTGGCCACAAAGTTCTGAAGATAGAAACAATAGCTTGGCGGAGATCCCCGCCTAGCTTAGCAACAGGGTGAAGCCGGTCTTTGATCGATGCCACCAATTCCCCTGAGGAATGTTGGACGTTGGGGTTGCTACTAGGGACGATCTTTTGCTCTGCCCTATACTCCTCCAGCGCGGCCACCACGGCTCCGTCGAAACCGGGAAAAGCTTCTGCAAGAGCCATCAGAGAATGAGGACACAACGTAAAAGAGCAGAAGCTGGGAAACAGAGAGGCAAGTTTACCGTGAAGAGCGTGCTCCAACCCTAGCAAGCCGGACTGGATCTTGCGGTCCCGGGCGCGCCAAACGCCGATTTCATTGTCATACCGCTCACTGTCAAGCTTTCGAAGAGTTTTTAGCTCATTGATCTCAGCATCGCGGCCCTCGACTTTGTGCTCCAGAGACGTGCGAAGCTCATCCACCTCGCTGTCGTACTTCGTGGAGAGGATTCCTTTCTCCTTGGCCAACTAGCGGTCAAACTCCAGCCGCAGCGACGACTCCGCCCCTCGAGCCTTCGCCAGCTCCGTCTCCAACTCTTGAACCCGGGCAGCTTGAACTCATAGGCCTTGAAGCTCCTCCGCGTACTTTTGTTTGAGCGACTCAACTGCGTCGGCCGACACCGTGTTGGCCAACTGGGACTCAAGCGAAGCGATAAGCGAGGCAGCATCTAAGAATGGAAGTATGAGAGCGGAAAGGGCAGTAGCAGCATTTCGAAGCGAAAGGTCTGATACGTCTCAAACGTATCTATAATTTTTGATGCTCCATGCTTGTTTTTACACCATTTGTATATTGTTTCGTTACACTTAGTGGCATTTTTATGCATTTTCCGGAACTAACCTATTAACAAGTGCCACAGTGCCAGTTTCCTGTTTTCTGCTGTTTTTGTGTTTCAGAAGTGATACACAGGAAATATTCTCGGAATTGGACGAAACAAGTTCCTGAAGTCATATTTCACGGGGAAGCTTCCAGACATCCGAAGAGTTGACGGAGGGGGGCCATGTGGGCCCCAGACACAGGGGCGGCGCGGCCACCCCCCTGGCCGCGCCAGCCCTGTGTGAGGGGGCGTGGTCCCTCCTCTGACATCGCCCCTTCGCCTATATATACCCCATGACGAGAAAAACCTAAGTGCCCGATCAGTTTTCCAGAATACATCGCGATCCGCCGCCGCCGTCGACCCGAAGATCGGGAGGGTCCAGAAGCTCTTCCCGGCACCCTGCCGGAGAGGGGAATCGCCACCGGAGGTCTTCTTCATCGCCATGCTTGCCTCCGGAGCGATGAGTGAGTAGTCTACCTTGGACTATGGGTCCATAGCAGTAGCTAGATGGTTGTCTTCTCCACCATGTGCTTCATGTTTAGATCTCATGAGCTGCCCTACATGATTGAGATCACCGTTATGTAATTCTATGATGTTGGTTTGTTGGGATCCGATGAATATTGGTGTTTATGATTAAGTTGCTGTACTGAATTATATCTTTTGTTATCTCTATGTTGTTTATGATCTTGCATGCTCTCCGTTGTTAGTAGCTATCTTGGCCGAGTAGTTGCTAGTGACTCCAAGAGGGGGTATTTATGCTCGATAGTGGGTTCATGTCTCTATTTCACCTGGGGGAGTGACAGAAACCTCTAAGGTGGTAGATGTGCTGTTGCTACTAGGGAGAAAACAACATTCATATGCTCGAGGGCATATGCTTTGTTTACATTACACACTTTGCTTAATGCAGTTATCTGTTGTTCGCAACTTAATACTTCTAGGGTGTTCGGATGATATCCCCGGGAGTGGATTATTAGTCATAGATGCAGTTGGATGGTGGTCTATGTATTTTGTTGTAATGCCCAGAGTAAATCTCATAGTGATCTTCTTGACATATCACGTTATCTTTATTCTATCAATTGCCCAACTGTAATTTGTTTACCCAGCATGTTATTTTATCTATGGAGAGACACCACTAGTGAACTGTGGACCCTGGTCCTATTTTAATCATATTGCAATCACCTGTTTACTTTTCCCGTACTGTTTACTTTACTCGCATACTATATTGTTTTCCACTCGATACGCTCATAATCTTTGTTTCAAGCAAACCGGTGAGATTGACAACCTCATCGCAAGTTGGGAACAAAGTACTTGGTTGTGTGTGTGCAGGTTCCATAACATCTTCAGTCGTCGCCGTCTCTCCTCTCCTGTTCGATAAACCTTGGTTTCTTAACTGAGGAAAAACTTGCTGCTACACTCATCATACCTTCCTCTTCAGGTTCCCAACGGGCTGGTCATTCACCACGCACAAGGACTTACTGCTCCCACGTCAACAAACGCCACAGCTCTTTTCTGGCACCCTCAAACGCAGCAAGGTCCCGAGCTTACCTGACAGCTTCTCTAGCTCCTTTTTTAGACCCTGGTACCGAACCCTGCCGGCGTGATACTTCGCTAGTAGCTTCTGGAAGACGCTAGCTCGGAGCGCATTCAGATCCTACAGGAGATAGAAAGGCAATGCTTCTTAGCGAGATTCATTTTCAAGCCAGCTACCGCTACAGCTACCTTGAAACTCGGGGGCTAGGGTGCATAGAGAAATTGGCCATAGAGCTGTGAGCCTCACCTCCCAGCCAGCAGAAGAAATCAAAGGTTAAAGATGCGGTACTTACATCGGTCGTCCGTACGACATCGAGGAACTGGAGGTTGACATTCCTCAGCGACTCGCTGACGGTAGAGAACTGCTTGTTCAGATCTGCCAGGGTCAACTTGCTACCCTAGACCTTGATTTTTCCTTCGGCCTCGGCGCTCGAGGCAGTGTCCGCCCACTCTTGCTGAAGTTGGCTAGCAGAGCTTAAACTCCCAACGCCAGACCCGGCCGTAGTAGCAGGACCTTTCCCCCTCGAGGCGTCCCTGGTCGCAACCTCAGGAGCTGGAGAGGCTTCACCACGCTCACTCCCCACTACCCGAGTAGTGGGGGGTCCTTGAAGAATCTCACCAGAGTTGGTGGCCAACCCAAAGAAAAGGGGACCAGCGGCCACGCCAGCCCCTGCTCCAAATGCAGGTGCTACAGCCCGCGTGTTCGGCGCAACCTCAGAGCTGGAAGGGGTCCGGACAGCCGGCTCCGAGGGCTCCGGCAATCGTGCGGGTGCCGGGGCCTCTTCCACCATTTTCACCATGGCCTCTCGCGTGTGTTCTTGGTCGGGCGGGTCAGAGGATCCACTGGCAGTGGCGACATCCCCTGTCGCGATCTCGCTGATGGCGGGAGGAGACACGACAGCTTCCGCCGAGGCGGCTTCCCCGACTTGCGTAGGTTCGGCCTCGGTCGCGGCAGCCAGGCTAGAAGCGGCATTCGCCGGTGCCTCCGGGCGAGTGGGCTCCTCCGCCTTAGTTTCGCTCACGGCAAGCTCCAACCGCGGGGAATGGTGGTCCTCTTCAGTGCGACCTAGCTCGCCGCCGGTATCCTCCCTGCGCGCCCTCTTGTTGCATGGGAGTTTAGGAGCCGGGGTCACGGCTTCCCCGGAAGCGGGAGCGGGGGGAGGCTGTGTAACCAGATCAGTGGAAAGGGGAGACCTACAAAAAAGGCACCCCATGATTGAGTCGATCAGAGCTGTGGCGGCCAATAATGACAAGAAGCACTAAGGCGGGAACCTTACCCGGCTACGGCGGTAGCTCGCCATTTGGTCACCTTCTTCATCTTAGGACGGAGCAGGCTCTTCGTTGCCGGCTCCGGTCTCCTACGCTTCTCAGCCGGCTCGGTCGGAGCCGTCTGACCCCTTCTCTTGGCGCCAGCTGACCCGCCTCCAGTCCCCTCATGGTCTGCCGGCTCTGAAGCAACAGGATGTTGCTCCGGAGACTCTGGCAGATCCACGGTCGGGGGAACTTGAGCTCCAGCGGCAGCTGCGGCGGCTACATGAAGGGCTGCGCCCCCGAGGGTGGCAGCCAATCCTGTTTCATCATCATCATCCTCGGACCAGTCTCTTAAGAGGGAGGGACCTGGAAACTTACTGGAGTGGCTGAGGGGCTCGCCCGAGTCTACGAGCTCTTCACTTCCTTCGTCGCCATGAGTGGCGCTTGAGCTCTCGACGGCGGCCTGGGAGCTAGCATCCTCCTCCTCCTCAGCCTCGTCCCAAGCGACCTCGTCGTCCGACTCCGCTCTGTCAGTGGCGAAGCCGGCTTGGCGCTAGGCCGAATTCTCTGCGGTCTGCAGAGCAAACAAGTTCTGCTCAAGCCGAATAAACAATGGTCAGATAATCAGAATCGCAAGGGGGGAGAGACAGAAGCCAAACCCGGCAAGCGCACATCAGCAATTGGGTTATCCCGGTCGTAAGGCTCCAGGCCCCACGTCCACGAGGCCTGAAGCTTGACATCAGCAATGCGATTCGCCTTCCGCGCCACTTCTATCGCCGACAGTGTCTTGGAGGAGTGGCGAGTTGGATCCCTGGCTGATCCCAGGAAGCACATATTGTGCGAGCGGCGCTGGAGAGGCGACACGCGGGCGACCAGAAAGGCGAGTAGGAGGTCGGGCGGCTTCAGGCCGCCCTCCTTCTGCAGAGTGGGGATCCGCTGGAGAATCTTCTCCATTTCTGGCGCGGGACGAGGTAGAGGAGCATTCCAGCTGTCCCGCTCAGGCCCGTTCGCGTCAAAGGGCGACAGATTGATATGGTCTGCGCCCTCCTTCAAATTCTTCACATAGAAGAAGGAGCGCTGCCACTTCTTGCAAGACTCTTTCCCCTTTATGCCCGGGAAGTCCGCGGTCTTGTGCGCATAGAAGGAGGCGGTACCACATATCACCGGGACGGTTTCCGCCGTCTGGGTATTGAAGTAAATCAGCCGGCGGAACAGCTCAACATTCGGCCAGATGCCCAAGTATGCCTCACAAAGGGTCGCAAACGCGGCCAACGTCATCATCGCGTTCACCCCGATGTGGTGCGGCTGCAGGCGAAAGTGATCCAGGAATCGGCGCAGGAAGCTGCTGGCGGGTAGCGCGAAGCCCCGAGGGAAATGGTCATAAAAGACCACTGTCTCCCCGGGCTCAGGAGCGGGGACTCGCTCGTCGCCGGCAGGACGGCAGCCCACGAGATCCGCGGGCAGAAGCACTCGACCTCGGCGTAGCAGCTCGATCTGTTTCTCCTTCACCCAAGAGCCTTCCCAGGATCCCTTTGGCAAGGCGGGTGGGGCGGCGTCCTTGTCCGAGGCCGCGCCTTTCCCTTTGGGCCGGGATGCTTTGGGAGCCATCCGGGTGCGGATCTGGATGAGCGGAATGGTGGTGGAGCGAGCGGAAAACCCTAATCCCGTGGGGACGAAGCTTGGGAGCAGAGGATTTCAGGTGGAGCGAATGCCGAAGGAGGAAGAGAAGCGGGCGACCAGTGCTCTACTTTAGGAATGGTTCCCGATTTAAAAGTGAGGGGGCGGGTCAGTTGCATATTTCGCCCACGATGGGCTGGCAACTAACCCCTTTCGTCACGAGCCACGACCGCGTAAAGATCGGGCAACCGCCGTGGTTGCCGCAAAGGATCGTGGGGCTGGGGCCGATTGGATGTGACGCAACGACGCGTGGACAAGTGGCGCTTCGGTCCAGTCCCCGAGGGAGCAAGTCCCAAGGAGCCGGACAACGGCGGATGGCCGCGTGGTGGTCGCCAGCCGGATCGGTCTCAGAACCGGCTCGTCCCGAGACAGCTGGCAACGCTCCGCAGGACTTGACCTCAAGGCCAATGGCTTCCAGGCCAGACAAAGAATCCTGGGACTTCGACAAAAACGAGCAAGACTTCAGCGAGGAGAGGAACCCGCCGAAGCCCCATGCTAACCCATGAGACTTCGCCAGTTTCGGGAGCTAGTGTCGTGGGGATGACTAATAGGGCATGCTACGGGCTGAGCTATCTGTCGGCTGGCGTCCCAGGAATCTCCACGACTCTAGGATGAGAAGACCGGCTCCACCCAAAGGGCCGGCTACGCCAGCAGCCGGCTGGCGACTCCATCGAGGAGAGCCAGAGCCGGGCGATGAAGACAAAAGCCTCCCAATGGCTGTTTCACCAAAAGTGGGCTGGCCCCGACAAGAACGACAAAGGCAAAGGATAGGAGTGACGAGCGCCACGACTGGACCCAACCAATCAGCGATCAAGGAGCCTTCCCCACGACAGGATCCGAGGCAAAAGGGAGGGCATATGCCTCCTAGATGCCGGTCCAAGGGGCAAGACGCTTTATAAAGCGTGATCGTCAGAGCAGGGCTAGAGGGTCACGCCGAGGATGCGGCCACGAAGGAGCCGGCAGCCGGCCGGATCGCCACCTAACCTGTAACCAGGCCCCCACCTATATAAGGGGGCCTGGACCCTTAGTCTAGGGAGATCCAATCTTCTTCTTCCTCCTCTAGCCCGAACAGCTCGAGGAGCACTGTAATTGCTACTGTCGAGATAATACGTAGCAGGCAGAAAGTAGGGGTTTTACCTCCATCCGGGAGGGCCCTGAACCTAGGTAAACCGAGGTGTCTCCGTTGGCATAATCACAAGCCGGACCCATCGTCACCACCATCGAGCCCCTTCGATAAGCCATCCCATGGCTACTGTCTCTAAATTCCCATGACACTTGGTATTCTCTATTCTCGTTTCCTTCCTCATCTCCCCTTTCGTATCGTGTGGCTACTTGGTTGCGTCTTGTGCGGCCATCCTTGTTGCGAGACCTGCGCTTTTGCCTGCTTGCTCCGTCGCCTTCTGGTGAACGCGCCCTTTTATTGTTGTAAGCGTCTTCTCCATCGGCAAATCTGCTTGCTATTTCTATCTATTCTGACACTGTTTTGGGCTTTGATCTCCCCTGTTCTTCCACGAGGTCTGAACAGCAAAGGCCAGCCAAAAAAGCATCTACTTCCCGCTCGTCAGAGATGTCTTCTGCGTAGTTTTATTATTATACTCCATCGTTGTATATATGAACGTAGAGTCTCACCCTTTCTCTAAATACAAGATTTGACTTCTTCTATCGATGCTGTTCGTTTGTATGTTGAACGAAAATTTCTTTCGAATCAATTTTCTAGTTCGCCCCAACTCCCGATAGAATCATTGGGTAAGGTGCTTAACTAGGACCGTGCTGCGCCGGTGAGGTGTAGTTGTAAGCTTTGCATTGCTGTTGCTCTTGTTCCTCCAAGTATTTTCACTGCTTGAAGGTAGTCTGATAACCACAACCTGAGTTCTTGCGACCCATCGTATTTCTGCTGATCTTGTGGTAATTTGAATCCTGTGGGTACTCGCGTTCTGCGAACCCTTTGGGTAAAGCATAGCGCGCCCATTTCCTTTTTGTCGTCCTCATAGTTTTCTTCATTCCATGCATAGCGCGCCTTTGTAACATCCCAATTTTTGGGAAAAGAATTTATAAATTTTGCACATGAAATCATGCATCATTTCATGCATTTATCCAAAATCCTTCCCTGTATTCAAACAGCAGAGGGACAAATTCACAAGAATTCAAAAGTTGGCCATTTTAAAATTAGAGGCTTTGTAAAAGTTTTTCAAACCAAAAATCAAAAGAAAACTGAAAAGAAAAGGAAAAGAAAATAAGAAAAGAGAAGAAAGGCCGCGGGGGACCATTTTGGCCCAGCCTGAGAAGGAGCCCACGTCCCAGCAAGGGTTCTACCCGAATCATTTTCCATTTTTCCCCCTTCCCTCACCGACAGGCGGACCCCACATGTCATCCCTCCCGAAGAGTCCGGGACGAACACGGGTGCCCTGGAAAATCTCCACCGAATCCTCTCCGATTCGGTACGAGTCTTTTGCCCCTCGTCCAAGCCGTCGCGCCCATAAAACCCTCTCCCCCTCCGCACTTCCCCACCCAAAACCCTAGCCAAACTTCGCCGCCAGGCTGCCCTAACCGAGATCGCCGCACCGCCACTGCCAACCAAGAGCGCCGCCGTTTTGCAGTAAGCTCCAGCCTCACCTCGATCTCTCTCTGCATCTCCCTTTCTCACCTTGTCCTGGCGCAACTCCCTAAAATTGTTTTGCTAACACTTGCGCACCAGAACAAGGAAAACGATCTCGAACAGATCTTGCTGTCGCCGCACGAGAACTCCGACGAGGAATTGCCGGAACTCCAGAGAACTTTGACCCCGAAGACCATGCCACCAGGCCCGCCTCTTCCTCCTGAATCCTCTGGTATGACCGCTGCTTCCCAGATACCTTCTCCTGTCCGGTCTCCGTCACGCCCAGAGCACATCTGCCGGGACGTCTAACTCCAGCCACCCTTCGTCACCGTTGCAGGGAGCCCTGAAGATCGTCGACCACGTTTTCGGACTCGCCGTGATCCTCTGGAGACCGTCGTGCACACCGTCGACACAAAGAACCACCGGAGACACTTCGCTATTGATTTCCAGAGCCACCAGACCTCGCCGTCGACCCTTCTCCTCGGTGAGCTCCTCCCCTTCTTTGTTTTGACCGTACGATCTGGATCTCACGGTTAATAACAGATCACTTACCGAATCGGTAAGGATCGATCTGGGCCGCGCGATCCCCTTTAAATCCAATGGCGCCCACTCCGGATCCACGCGAATCGGTATCGCCCAATCAGAAAGCGCCAAGTGTCAACCCCTGGATAACCCCCGACCTATTTTCGTATTAAACTTTCAGAATATGTTTAAAACTTGTATGATTCATATCTTAAGTTCTACACGTCCAAATTTAGTAAACTTTGCGTCTATGGTTTCATAAAATTGTGTAGAATCTATTTCCAGTATCAAAAACCTTTATAGTATCTGTTTTATTTAATTATTTGCTGCAAGCTCTATTTAGGTGTTTTGCTATTTAAAAATAGTTGTAAATTTTATTTTATAGTATTTCCTTTTGTTTTAGGCCCCTATGATGCCTCTTAGTACTGTAGCACGGCCAGAGTATCTTTTGTAACTTCTTTATTACTTTTGTAGCTTTAGTTTGTTTATTTGTTCTATTTGTGTGTTGTTGATGTTTTAAGCTTTATAATTAACTCTAAAATTTTGATCATGTCATCATGCATATAGTTAACAACCAGAGAACATGTTAAGTGTCTTTGTGGTGTTTTAACTCACATATTGCATGCATATTTTCCTTTCATGAGTGTTTATGATTGATATGTGCTTATGGTGCAATATTTTATGTGTAGATTGTGCTGAGTGCAACGAGTGTGTTTGTGACGAGTGCACCAACTCTTATTCTCACCAAGGCAAGTGTCACCATGATTTCCCTTGTCCTACTAAAGTTTTGTCACTTGTAGCTTTTCTAGTAGAAGATGCATGTGTAGGTGTTTTTATGATTTCTTATCTTTAGCTTGCTAGATTTTATGCTAAGTTGTTGTCTAGCTTGCTTAGCTTTGCATCACCTAGTAGAATTGCTGCTGCTATAGGACTTTGCTTTTACACTTGTTGTGGGAAGGGTTAACACATATTTTTGGCTAAGTGTTGAAAACCTTGTTTTGCAAAAACTAAGAAAACAACTAAGTTAATGAACCACCTGGGTGGATGTGGCTTTGTTTGGATTATGTTGAGTGGTTCCCTGGGGTCATGTCATCGAACCTCTGAACTACCAGGTGTATCTCACTTGTGGACGGCCACCCAGGAGCAAAGAGATTGGAGACGTTCAAGTCATGAAGCTTCTAGTGCAACCACAAGACATATGGGCTTTGTCTTGGTCAACTAAGCTGCAAGAACTCAAGCCAGGCGGACAGAGGGTGGTAGATGTTGGTAGGATGGAATGCGTCCATTTGGTCTAAGGGAATGCTTCTGAAAGGCCTCGTCTTAGTTTTCACTTGGCCATTTGAGGCAAAATGAGTCTCATGGCAAAATGGGTTAACTAAGTCTTGTGGGAAAAGTGCACCACCTCTGCAGAGTGTTTAGAACTAAGTACTTAGCCATGTCCCCGGTTACGGACAAATTTTGAGTGACATGATGTTGAAGCTGTTCAAGAATCTCCTCACCCCAATTTCTCTAAGTTAAAACTTGATGGGTGAACTTGGGTAGTAAAAGGTCCTTCTGGACAAAATTTTGCTAAGGAAAACTTGTCTTTTTATAAAGATAGGGAAAGGCTTGCTTTTGCTAAGTTAAACTCCACCTGTCTAAAAAGCATATACGTGTAGGTGCCATTGAGTCCACCAAAGTGACATTTGCCAATACGTTCAAAGTATTGACCCTCCATGGCTACAACGTATCATGTTGCAGGTGGCTACTATGAAGATTGAAGATTGTTGCGCTACGGTCACAAGTCTTCGTCCAACACATCTGCCTGTGGAGCTTGAAGAAAAGAAGACTTGAAGTTTATTTTACTTAGTCGTTTTCTAGAGTTGTAATACGGTTGTGGCTTTGTGCCTTATTGAGTTGTAAAAGACTAAGTTATTTGTGGATCAAACATTGTAATAAAGACCTTTGTATTCTTGATATTTCATCTTGTAACTGTGTGTGCTAGCAGTCGATCCGGGACTAGCACAAATAAAGCACATGTACGCTACAGATGGTATCAGAGCAAAGTGTTGCCCTTAGGTTCGTGACCCTAGGATTGGACGAAAACACTTAGGAAAATTTAGGAGTTGTCTTGTTTCTCTGTGTTGCTAACACTTAGAAATAGTTTTGACTTCTAAGTTAGAAAAATCTCTTTAACTCTTTCAGCGCTTTTTCTAAGTTTCCTTCTCCTTTAACTTACTAACTTGCCATGTTCCAACGTAAAGATGTCAACCTTCCGCATCACCAAGCCCGGCAACTTCAAGAACTACAGTTTCGGAGAGCGCCTCATCGACATCATCACTGCCTTTTCCCTGCCTACCCCGTTCATCAGAGGGATCAAGATGACCAAATTTCACAAGAAGGGCGTCTGGGTCATCCACATCACACAGCCAGGACACGAGACAGAGCCGAAGACTGAAAATATCAAGTTCAAGACCTTCCACACCAACAAGAAGATAGGCGCCCAACTCCTCATGCAAGAACTGATAGCACGCCTCTGTGGACGACACTTCTCCGAGCTTCAGAACCGCTACTCCCACCTCTACGGCCGACGTAACGAGAAGGGCATGGCCATCGTGCTACCTGAAGACGAGCAAGACCCCATGCGCATTCACCTCACCGAGTTAGAGTACCTCGTTAGTGACGCCGAGGTTGAGAGGTACAACGAGATGTTTAACAACGATGAGCTACATGCCCAGCTTGCTGAGAAGGACAAGCAACACCAGGAGCAGGAGAAGAAGATCAAGGAGATGGAGGAGAAGGTCGAGACTCAAGAGAAGCAGCGGAAGAGCCAAGAGAAGAGGATCCAAGCTAGGAACAAAGATGTTAGAGAGCTAAAGCAGAAATTAGAGTGCAACGACTTCGAGCTTGAAGCGGACCACGACTTGATCGAGAAGCTACACGCCAACAAGAGGGAGCTTCAAGAGAAGGTCAACACCCTAACTGAAGAGCTGCAGGACTACAAGAGGCTACTCAAGGAGAATGGCTTCGATGTCGAGGAGGAAGTCGTCATGGAAGAGTAGAGTAGTTACATAGACTGCCACACTTTATCTTTGAGTTTGCATTTATGTCCATGACCACTTGTGGTATGGCATTAGACATTGTATCCCTTTAGACTTAAACGTTTGTGTATATTCAAACTATTTGTTAGTTGTTTATTGCTTGATTGGTTGAGGTTTCTCCTATGCCTGTGTATGTTGTGTTGTGTTCTTTTGAGGATTGTTTATGCATGTGGGTAGGAAACTTTATTCCTTAGACTATCTCTAAGTCTAACCTCACCTATTTCCAAACCCAATAGATGCCTCCTCGTCGCGCTCCTGAGGAACAGATGCAGCAGATGATGGAAGCCCAGGCTCAACTCATGCAAGTCATGACTCAGTTTCTGGCCAATGCTAACAACAACAATAACAACAACAACCCTCCACTGCCACCACCTCCCCCTCAGGTCGACATGCTTACAAGGTTCCTAAGGCTACATCCTGCCAAGTTTTCTCATGCTGCCGAACCACTAGAAGCCATGGATTGGCTCCATTCTGTCAACAAGGACTTAGTGACAACTGGTTGCACTGATGCTGAAAAGGTCAGGTTTGCAGCTCATCTGTTGGAAGGACCAGCAGCAAGATGGTGGGACACTTACCAGATCACTCATCCCATTGAAGGAGTGACATGGGACTCGTTCCAGGAAGGGTTTCGGGCTGCACACATTTCTTCTGGTGTGATGGGTCTGAAGAAGAAAGAATTCCGTGATCTCAGACAGAAATTCTGCAGTGTGTCTGAGTATATTGATGAGTTCACCAATCTGTCATGCTATGCACCGGATGACATTGACACCAATGCAAAGAGAAAGGAGAAGTTCCTGGAGGGCCTAAATGATGAATTGTCCATCCGTCTATCTGTTGCCTACACTCCTACCTTTCAGTCTCTGCTTGATCAAGCCATAACTCTAGAGAGCAAGATGAAGCAGTCTGAGAATAGAAAGAGGAAGCACCATGATACGTCTCAAACGTATCTATAATTTTTGATGCTCCATACTTATTTTTACACCATTTGCCTTGTGTTTAGTTACACTTCATGGCATTTTTATGTGATTTCCGGAACTAACCTATTAAAAAGATGCCACAGTGCCAGTTCCCTGTTTTTTGCTATTTTTGTGTTTCAGAAATGCTACACAAGAAATATTCTCGGAATTGGACGAAACAAGTTCCAGATTTCCTATTTTTCCCGGACGAAGGACGAGGACCGAAAGAGAGCCGGAGGGGGGCCAGGGGCCAGTCTCACACCAGGGCGGCGCGGCCCCGGCCCTGGCCGCGCCCCCTATGTGTGAGGAGGCCCTGGCAGCCCCCTGACGATGCCCCTTTGCCTATATAAAGCCTCGGGACAGAAAACCCTAAAGGAATTGGCGAAATTTTTAGAACAGTTCCGCAGCTCCGCCGCCGTCGAAGACAAATTTCGGGGGACAGAAGTCTCTGTTCCGGCACCCTGCCAGGACGGGGAAGTGCCCCCGGAGCCATCTTCATCGGTCTCCATTGCCGTCACCGCCATCTTCATCAACCTTGCTGTCTCCTATGATGAGGAGGGAGTATTTCTCCCCCGGGGCTAAGGGCTCTACCGGTAGCTATGTGGTTCACCTCTCTCTCCCATGATGTGATCTTTATGTGATCGTGAGCTTTGTATCTAGTTGAATTGGTAGATGTTATTATTCAGATATTATGTTACTCCTATGCTTAATTATTATACTCTCCGGAGATACCTCGTATTATGGTGTAAAGGTGACTAGTGTGTGCATCATGTGTATCTTTTTGGTTAATGTCTCTATGAAATGTTGGTGTTTGTTGGAACCATCTAGTGCGTTCATGGTGATAGTGTGGGACAATCTAGTTTGGGTACATACGGACTTTGAGGAGTGCTTCGTAGCCCTACGCATGATTAGTGTATGTTTTCCATTGGAGAATTATTTTGAGTTGCAGATTGATGATAGTATCTATTGGTTCAATTATGTTATATTTGTTGGGAGTGTGTCCACTAGTGAAAGTATGATCCCCAGGCCTTGTTTCCAAGCTTTGAACACCGTTTACTTCCTGTTTTGTTACATGTTTGCTTGCTGCCATTTTTATTTCAGATTGCGTTTACTACGTATAATCATCTATACCACTTGTATTTCACTATCTCTTCGCCGAACTAGTGCACATATACATCTGACAAGTGTATTGGGTGTGTTGGGGACACAAGAGACTTTCTGTATCGTAATTGCAGGGCTGTTTGAGAGGGATAGCTTTGGCCTCTTCCTCCCTGAGTTCGATAAACCTTGGGTGATCCACTTAAGGGAAACTTGCTGCTGCTCTACAAACCTCTGCACTTGGAGGCCCAACACTGTCTAGAAGAACAGATGCGTGCGTAGACATCAAGCTCTTTTCTGGCGCCGTTGCCGGGGAGGTAAGGTAAAAGGTACTCGCATCCTCCTGTGTGAGTGCTCGGAGTTATTTCCTTTAGATTTTGCAATTATATCTTTTTGTTTCTTGTTTTTATTTTCACTAGTTAGGCTTAATGGAAAATAAAGAGTTCTTTAGTCTTTTTTTCTGAGTTTAGATTTGAAGAGAAAATTGAAAAACCTTTGGAGCTTATTTCGCATAGCAATGTTATTAGTACGAATGCTTTACATCATGTTATTGCTAATGCTATGGAAAAGTCTAAGCTTGGGGAAGCTGGTTTTGTTAAGCATGATATTTTTAGTTCCCCAGCTTTAGTGGACAAAGTTTGCTCTGATGATATTTTATCTCCCATATGTGATGTTTCTAATGATGCTTGTGCTCCTCATCCTTTTGAAATACCTATGAAGATTGTTAAACGTGTTATGAATAACTGCTATTTAGGAGATGGAACTGTCCATCCTGGTGATCATTTGCTTTTTATACATGAATTATGCGAGTTGTTCCAGTGTGCAGGTATTTCAATGAACCAAGTTAAGAAGAATCTATTCTCTTTTTCACTGAAGGGCAGAGCTGAGGAATGGTATAAAACACTAAAGGATGGTCAATCTATTGACTGGGAGGAAATTGCACCTCTCTTTTATTCTAAATTCTATCCTTCTAGTCAGGTTTATAAAGATAGAAGTTACATTTATAATTTTCATCTGCATGAGGGAGAAAGCATTGCCCAAGCGTAGGGAAGATTGAAGTTACTAATGCACGAATGTCCTATTCATGATCTTCCCCGTAATATTGTTATTAATAATTTTTATGCAAGGCTTTCAGGATATTACAAGGACTATTTAGATGCATGCTTTGATGGGTCTTTCACAAGCAAGGATGTTGAAACCAAGTGGGGTCTGCTTGAAACAATTCAAAACAATATTGAAGGTTGAGATAGCGACAAAGGTAAAGGATCAGGTATGAATTACGAGTTTGTTTGCATTAAGTCTTTCGCTGAAACTGCTAATTTTCAAGAGCTTAGTGCTAAATATGTTCTTGATCCTCAAATTATGGTTGATTGCTTTAAAGCCTTTGCTTCCCATATGAATGTTCCTAAAGGAAATGGGGACGTGTATCATGAACGTTTTAAGGACACTTGCATAGAAAGTGATATTGTTATTGATGATTGCAATAAACATGCTCAAACTTCTGAAAGTCCTATTTTTTATAAGCATGTTAATTTTTGTGGAATACATAGACCTTGTGAATAGAGTTACAACAAGGAAGATTATTGCATCACCCAAGCAAATAAAGAAACCAGTATGTGGCTCAAGGATCTAGATGTGCTTGGTGAAAGGGTTTGTGAGCTTTATCCTTTTCTTTGTGAATTTTGCGGTAAGAAGGGTCACTTTAATTTTCAATGCCCAATTAATCGAACGAGTACCGCAGATTTGTATTGTGATGAAAAGATTACTTTCAATCAGTATGATGAGCTTACTTTGTTTTTGAATTGTGAAGAGATATCTAGAAAGATTTCTTTGGTTGATATGAGAGATGTTGATATTAATAGCACCCTTCGAGGGTGTTGTCTCTATTGTGCTAAAGATTGCCTCGCAAATACTTACTTGCAAGATCTTATAAAACATAATGTTTTGCCAAGCTATGATAGGACTAATAGATGTTTCGATCTTATTAATAGAGAGGAGGAATCCTCCAAAGTTTCTTCTGTTGTTTCTGTCAGCAAACCAGATTATGTAGAGAAGATGCCCTTCAAGTCTCTCCCTCCTAAAGGAGAGAGTAAGAAGAGTATGAAGAAGAAGAAGAAAAAGAGGAGTAAGAGGCGAGAGGACACGGTATCTTCCCCTAAGCATTATGATCCTGCTATAGATTATGATAATTCTGATTGGGATGATGTTCCTATGCCAGTTACCTATGTTAGTGATCATGATTGGGAAAAGCACTCTACTTTTGATATTGAAAATCTTTTTGGTGCAAATTCTAAGGTTAATAATTGTTGTACCATTAGTGCTATCCATGTTCCTACTTATGATGATATGTTTGAAGAATATGCTTTGCAAAATAGCTGTTCTTTAGCTTGTGATGATACTAAACCTCTGGTTTATGATGGCTATGATGATGAGTATAATGTTTTCAGTTCACCTACTTTTGAGGAGAAAATTAGTTATGATTACAATATGCCTCCTGTTTTTGATGATTATGGTGATGAGAATAATTATTATATTGAATCTGCTCCTACTACGATTGTTCATGTGGGGAGTATTAATTCTTTTAGGATTGTGGCTCATGATAGGGATGTTTTATGTGATAGTTCTATTGTTAATCCTATTCATGATGCTACTGAAAGTTATTATGAGAGAGGGAAATATGGTTTGATGGATCTCAACAATATTGAGTTTCCCCTCTTTATGTTGCAATTCTTGAAGTTGTACTTGTTTTGCCTTCCTATGCTTTTTGCTTTGCGCTTTCATGACTTGTCTCTTTACAAGATTATTTTTCATAGGAAGTGATTCAGATTTAAATGTCTTTCACATTTGCTTTTTGATGCTCTCTATTGCTTTAAGTTCCTATATGGCGCCTTTGCCTCAAGCTCTTATATGGCGCCCACATGAGCATCTTTGCAAATTACTGCGCCTAGCTCAAAGGCGTTAAAGAAAAGCACTCTTGGGAGATAACCCAATGTTTTTACATTCAGTTCTTTTTCTTTTATTTGAGTCTTGGAAGTTATTACTACTGTAATTACCTCTCCTTATCCATTTTATTTCGTTTTTGTGCCAAGAGAAGCCTCTAATTTGAGTGAGGTATGATTTAGGGATGTTGCTGTCTTGAAACTGTTTTCGGTGCTGCACCGTAAAAATTCGTGAAAATTATCTGTATATCTTTTGGACCTCCAATTTCTTTTGCATATGACCCAGGTTATATCCAAACTTTCATTAGTTGAACACTTTTTGATTTGAGCAACAGAAAACCCTCTAAAAATTCGACCTTTGTCAGCTGTTCTGTTTTGACAGATTTCTGCCAATATTTGTGTTTGCCGCTTTATCGCTTTCTTTTTGAGTTCTTTTGATCACGGAACTTTTGGGGAAGTTGCTACAGTAGTACATACCTTATATGTGGTGGTTTTGAGTTGAAACCTGAAGCAAAAAGGGTTGATTCATTACTATGCTTACACTAATGTTGCTAATAGAATTGTGTTTAGTTTTGTATGAAGGAAGTTTTCAAGTGTAGGGATTGGAGAATGATGAGATGAGATGAAGAATGGACAAAAGCTCAAGCTTGGGGATGCCCATGCAACCCCCAAGAAATATCCAAGAAGTACAAGGATCAAAGCTTGGGGATGCCCCCGAGGCACCCCCTTCTTCATCGACAAAAATCAGGTCACCTTTCAAGACACTATATTTTTATTGCTTCGTGCACTATGCATTTTTCTTGGAGCATCAGTTGCTTTTGTTTTCAGTTTTCTTTTGCTTTATTTGCTGGAATAAATGGTTAGATCACATCATGTTGTTTTGGAGGGAGAAGAACTCCGTTTTTCATTGCCAAGAACACTCTGTTTTTCACTCTTATCGTTCAACGAGTGTTCTCTTTTTCTGCTACTGCGTTTAGCTCTTGTTTTTCGCCTTGATTTTTGTTCAGATCTTACTTTATCTTTGCATCAAGGTGTATTTGGATCTCTGGTCCATGTTGGTTTTCATCAAAAGAGTTATTTATAAAAAGTTTTAATGGTGTTGGAAAAGAGAAAAAGTTTCATGCAAAAAAAAGTGGTACAAGAAGGAGCTTGTGTAGACTGTGGCCTAGGCTTTTGCATGTCGTGCTTGATGTCTTTTTGATAGTATGCTTAGTGGTTTTGCTGTAGCATGACTTGTCTCAAATAACTGAGATTGCTTAATGAGCCTTTGAAAAAATCATGCGTTGTTTTAATTATTTGGAAGCATTATTTTGGTTTTCTCCTTTGATGCTTTATTTGGGTTGACTTGGCGCATGCTCACACATCTTAGACTCTTACAAAGTCGCCAATAGCCTTTATGATCATTTATTTTTTGAATTTTGATGCCATCTTATGCTTCTTTTAATGTTGCTTTGTCGCTTTGCATGATTATGGCCGTTATTGCTCTTTTAGTTGGTCGCTCCCAGTCTTTTGCTAGCCCTCGCCTTGTACTGAGTATGAGCTCTACTCGTGCATCCAACTCCTAAAAACCAGGTTTTCCAAAGTGTCCACCATACACACTTATTAGCAATTTGCTATTCCAAAGTGCATTTGACTTGCTTTTATCTACTCTTCAAATTAAACTCTTACCAGTGTTATGCGAAAATTGGTCAGTAAAGCTCTCACGAACCGGAAGGTACACTTTACTTTTCTCGTTCTTAAAAATTTGACATTGTGGTCTCTTATGTTGAGTTGTTATGCTTGCAAGTTGTAAGTTGGGAATTAGCCCATCCATGCCGTCATGGGGCAAGCTTTCAACATTGCACTTCTTATTTGAGTTGATATCGTGATCTTTTGTTTACGGATACTCGCGGTGTGAAATGAATTGGGAATCTTGCGGGATTATGGAGTTTGTATATGTGTTAGAGAAACGCCTGGGCCGCCAATCTAAGCCATGCATAATTCATGGTGGAAATTTGCAGCATGCCCATAGTGGACATTCGACGATGCATCTCAAAATAAAAAGCTATACAAATGGTAAATAAAAGAGATGTCGAGGTGTTCATTGTCTGCTTGTCCTGTCATTTTGATGTGGGCTTGTTCCATGTCATCGGGCACGGAGGTACCCCATTGGCGGTTCTCGATGATATGTGTATACTTACAATGACAAGAGCTTGCTTGGGACTCTAAGTAAAGTAGCATGAGGTTTGGGTACTCGTATTCACGGGACACGAGGTTTTCAACTTATGATTTGTCAAGCATATGCAGCGTAAGTGTTCTCGCATTAACTTTAACCATTCAAGATGCTTATGATGGGGGCAATGAGAGCTCAAAGCCAGTAAGTACCATAATTTTTGAAGGTTTATAAAACTTGCAATCACTGCTTCCCTCTGCGAAGGGCCTTTCTTTTACTTTTATGTTGAGTCACCACCTTATATTTTTATGCACCATTAAGAGATCATAGTTGTCATTCTTAGTATAATGTGCATTGTCCCAAAGTTTTCATTGATTGATTCATATTGTTGGTTTCACTTGTTCTCAAATTATTTGTATCTAGTCGCCCTCTTAAACTTGAAGGTGTCCTATGCATTTATGTTTTGCTCTCTCATTAAGGACAAGCTGAAAACCATTTGTATATTTTTCCTTATGATTTGAACACACGTTTGACTTTCATTGTTTCATTGTTCATGATCTTTTGTTGTGTTCATTTTCATGTTATAACATGGTTGCCAAGGTTCTATTATCAAGATTATGTCTTTCATGCCCATGTTTTAAGTTCTTTGATCTCAGCACTCAATGCTTTACCTATATGATCAAGATTGTGATGGTGCATGTCACCTCAAAAATTATTTCTTTTGTTATCACTTACCAACTCGAGGACGAGCAGGAGTTAAGCTTGATGATGCTGATACGTCTCAAACGTATATATAATTTTTGATGCTCCATGCTTGTTTTTACACCATTTGCCTTGTGTTTAGTTACACTTCATGGCGTTTTTATGCGATTTCCGGAACTAACCTATTGACAAGATGCCACAGTGCCAGTTCCCTGTTTTCTGCTGTTTTTGTGTTTCAGAAATGCTACACAAGAAATATTCTCGGAATTGGACGAAACAAGTTCCAGAACTCCTATTTTTCCCGGATGAAGGACGAGGACCGAAAGAGAGCCAGAGGGGGGCCAGGGGCCAGCCTCACACCAGGGCGGTGCGGCCCAGGCCCTGGTCGCGCCCCCTATGTGTGAGGAGGCCCTGGCAGCCCCCTGATGATGCCTCTTCACCTATATAAAGCCTCGGGACGGAAAACCCTAAAGGAATTGGCGAAATTTCCAGAACAGTTTTGCAGCTCTGCCGCCGTCGAAGACAAATTTCGGGGGACAGAAGTCTTTGTTCCGGCACCCTGCCAGGACGGGGAAGTGCCCCCGGAGCCATCTCCATCGGTCTCCATCACCGTCACCGCCATCTTCATCAACCTTGCTGTCTCCTATCATGAGGAGGGAGTAGTTCTCCCCCGGGGCTGAGGGCTCTACCGGTAGCTATGTGGTTCACCTCTCTCTCTCCCATGATGTGATCTTTATGTGATCGTGAGCTTTGTATCTAGTTGAATTGGTAGATGTTATTATTCAGATATTATGTTACTCCTATGCTTAATTATTATAATCTCCGGAGATACCTCGTATCATGGTGTAAAGGTGACTAGTGTGTGCATCATGTGTATCTTTTTGGTTAATGTCTCTATGAAATGTTGGTGTTTGTTGGAACCATCTAGTGCGTTCATGGTGATAGTGTGTGACAATCTAGTTTGGGTACAAACGGACTTTGAGGAGTGCTTCGTAGCCCTACGCATGATTAGTGTATGTTTTCCATTGGAGAATTATTTTGAGTTGCATATTGATGATAGTATCTATTGGTTCAATTATGTTATATTTGTTGGGAGTGTGTCCACTAGTGAAAGTATGATCCCTAGGCCTTGTTTCCAAGCTTTGCACACCGTTTACTTCCTGTTTTGTTACATGTTTGCTTGCTGCCATTTTTATTTTAGATTGTGTTTACTATGTATAATCATCTATACCACTTGTATTTCACTATCTCTTCGCTGAACTAGTGCACCTATACATCTGACAAGTGTATTGGGTGTGTTGGGGACACAAGAGACTTTCTGTATCATAATTGTAGGGTTGTTTGAGAGGGATAGCTTTGACCTCTTCCTCCCTGAGTTCGATAAACCTTGGGTGATCCACTTAAGGGAAACTTGCTGCTGCTCTACAAACCTCTGCACTTGGAGGCCCAACACTGTCTACAAGAACAGACGCGTGCGTAGACATCACACCATGTTAGCAAATACCAAGAGCCTTCGCACAAGCGAAGCTATCACAGTGACCATGGAAGCTCTGGATTCCACAAGAATGGAGGAAACCACCACAACCATAATGGTGGAAATGGGCACCAGCACCACAAGGGAAACGGCCACCACCATAATGGCCACATGAACCACAACAATCATAACTCCACCAGGACAAATGGCCATAGCAATCGCAACAACAATGATAGGAATAATAATGTCCCCGAGAAGAGGGATATTAGTTAGGTGGAATGCTTCAAGTGCCACAAGACTGGGCATTATGCCATTGATTGCCCCAGAAGAAGGATGAAGGGAACAAACCCAATCCATTTCAGAAGGGACATGTCAATCATGTCAATGTGGAGGAAATCTATGATGAACCTGACGCTGTCTATGGTATGTATCTACTCAATGATTATCCAGCACTTGTTCTATTTGATACTGGTGCATCTCATTCATTCATCTCAAGAGCATTTGTGGTTAAGAACAAAATACCCACTGAAATAATAGATTGTCCTATAAGGGTAAGTTCTCCAGGGGGAGAGTTGATAGTAAATGCCGGTTGTAGAGACCTAGTCCTAGAAATTGGAAAACATAAGTTTCCGGCTAACCTCGTTGTCCTAGACTCACACAGACTAGATGTCATCCTAGGCATGGATTGGATGACCGCTTTTGAGGGAGTCATAGACTGTGCAAACAAAACCATCACCCTTACCACCCCTGAAAAGAAACGCATTCGTTTCAAATTAA
Organism: Dactylis glomerata; assembly: GCA_007115705.1. Taxonomy (NCBI): domain Eukaryota; kingdom Viridiplantae; phylum Streptophyta; class Magnoliopsida; order Poales; family Poaceae; genus Dactylis; species Dactylis glomerata. The sequence goes on from QXEO01000553.1 coordinate 15,080,926, forward strand.
CCTTCGAGCTTAAAGGGTCTAAGGTTAACTCTCTTAAGGGGGTTAGTATGCATGAAGTGCCAGTTGGAAAGTGATCTCATGTATGAAGACAAACCCATCAAAATCTTGGAGACATCAGAAAGAGTTACTCGTACCAAGACGATCAAGTTCTGCAAAGTTCAGTGGAGTCACCATATACTGAGGAAGAAGCAACTTGGGAGCGGGGAGATGAACTCCGAGAAGACCACCCGCACCTATTTGCTAGCCAACCCGAATCTCGAGGGCGAGATTCATCTTAAGGGGGTTAGACTTGTAACATCCCAATTTTTGGGAAAAGAATTTATAAAATTTGCACATGAAATCATGCATCATTTCATGCGTTTATCCACTTTGCATTTGCACACTTTTCAAAATTTTGCCTTGTTCTTGAACCAAAATCCTTCCCTGTATTCAAACAGCAGAGGGACAAATTCACAAGAATTCAAAAGTTGGCCATTTTCAAATCAGAGGATTTGTAAAAGTTTTTCAAACCAAAAATCAAAAGAAAACAGAAAAGAAAAGGAAAAGAAAATAAGAAAAGAGAAGAAAGGCCGCGGGGGACCATTTTGGCCCAGCCCGAGAAGGAGCCCACGGCCCAGCAAGGGTTCCACCTGAATCGTTTTTTGTTTTTCCCCCTTCCCTCACCGACAGGCGGACCCCTCATGTCATCCCTCCCGAAGAGTCCGGGACGAACACGGGCGCCCTGGAAAATCTCCACTGAATCCTCTCTGATTCGGTACGAGTCTTTTGCCCCTCGTCCAAGCCGTCGCGCCCATAAAACCCTCTCCCCCTCCGCACTTTCCCACCTGAAACCCTAGCCAAACTTTGCCGCCAGGCTGCCCTAACCGAGATCGCCGCGCCGCCACTGCCAACCAAGAGCGCCGCCATTTTGCAGTAAGCTCTGGCCTCCCCTCGATCTCTCTCTGCATCTCTCTTTCTCACCTTGTCCTGGTGCAACTCCCTAACATTGTTTTGCTAACGCTTGCGCACCAGAACAAGGAAAACGATCTCGAGCAGATCTTGCTGTCGCTGCACGAGAACTCCAGCGAGGAATTGCTGGAACTCCAGAGAACTTTGACCCCGAAGACCTCGCCACCAGGCCTGCCTCTTCCTCCTGAATCCTCTGGTAAGACCGCCGCTTCCCAGATACCTTCTCCTGTCCGGTCTCCGTCGCGCCCAGAGCACATCTGCCGGGACGTCTAACTCCAGCCACCCTTCGTCACCGTTGCAGGGAGCCCTGAAGATCGTCGACCATGTTTTCGGACTCGCTGTGATCCTCTGGAGACCGTCGTGCACACCGTCGACACAAAGAACCACCGAAGACACTTCGCCATTGATTTCCAGAGCCGCCGGACCTCGCCGTCGACCCTTCTCCTCGGTGAGCTCCTCCCCTTCTTTGTTTCGACCGTACGATCTGGATCTCACAGTTAATAATAGATCACTTACCGAATCGGTAAGGATCGATCTGGGCCACGCGATCCCCTTTAAATCCAACGGCACCCGCTCTGGATCCGCGCGAATCGGTATCACCCAATCAGAAAGCGCCAAGTGTCAACCCTAGGATAACCCCCGACCTATTTTCGTTTTAAACTTTCAGAATATGTTTAAAACTTGTATAATTCATATCATAAGTTCTACACGTCCAAATTTAGTAAACTCTGCGTCTATGGTTTCATAAAATTGTGTAGAATCTATTTCCAGTATAAAAAACCTTTATAGTATCTGTTTTATTTAATTATTTGCTGCAAGCTCTATTTAGGTGTTTTGCTATTTAAAACTAGTTGTAAATTTTATTTTACAGTATTTCCTTTTGTTTTAGGCCCCTATGATGCCTCTTAGTACTGTAGCATGGCCAGAGTATCTTTTGTAACTTCTTTATTACTTTTGTAGCTTTAGTTTGTTTATTTGTTCTATTTGTGTGTTGTTGATGTTTTAAGCTTTATAATTAACTCTAAAATTTTGATCATGTCATCATGCATATAGTTAACATCCAGAGAACATGTTAAGTGTCCTTGTGGTGTTTTAGCTCACATATTGCATGCATATTTTCCTTTCATGAGTGTTTATGATTGATATGTGCTTATGGTGCAATATTTTATGTGTAGATTGTGCTGAGTGCAACGAGTGTCTTTGTGACAAGTGCACCAACTCTTCTTCTCACCAAGGCAAGTGTCACCATGATTTCCCTTGTCCTACTAAAGTTTTGTCACTTGTAGCTTTTCTAGTAGAAGATGCATGTGTAGGTGTTTTTATGATTTCTTATCTTTAGCTTCCTAGATTTTATGCTAAGTTGTTGTCTAGCTTGCTTAGCTTTGCATCTCCTAGTAGAATTGCTGCTGCTATAGGACTTTGCTTTTACACTTGTTGTGGGAAGGGTTAACACATATTTTTGGCTAAGTGTTGAAAACCTTGTTTTGCAAAAACTAAGAAAACAACTAAGTTAATGAACCACCTGGGTGGATGTGGCTTTGTTTGGATTATGTTGAGTGGTTCCCTGGGGTCATGTCATCGAACCTCTGAACCACCAGGTGTATCTCACTTGTGGACGGCCACCCAGGAGCAAAGAGATTGGAGACGTTCAAGTCATGAAGCTTCCAGTGCAACCACAAGACATATGGGCTCTATCTTGGTCAACTAAGCTGCAAGAACTCAAGCCAGGCGGACAGAGGGTGGTAGATGTTGGTAGGATGGAACGCGTCCGTTTGGTCTGAGGGAATGCTTCTGAAAGGCCTCGTCTTAGTTTTCACTTGGCCATTTGAGGCAAAATGAGTCTCATGGCAAAATGGGTTAACTAAGTCTTGTGGGAAAAGTGCACCACCTCTGCAGAGTGTTTAGAACTAAGTACTTAGCCGTGTCCCCGGTTACGGACAAATTTTGAGTGACATGATGTTGAAGCTGTTCAAGAATCTCCTCACCCCAATTTCTCTAAGTTAAAACTTGATGGGTGAACTTGGGTAGTAAAAGGTCCTTCTGGACAAAATTTTGCTAAGGAAAACTTGTCTTTTTACAAAGAGAGGGAAAGGCTTGCTTTTTCTAAGTTAAACTCTACCTAGCCAAAAATCATATACGTGTAGGTGCCATTGAGTCCACCAAAGTGACATTTGCCAATACATTCAAAGTATTGACCCTCCGTGGCTGCAACGTATCATGTTGCAGGTGGCTACTATGACGATTGAAGATTGCTGCGCTACGGTCACAAGTCTTCGTCCAACAGATCTGCCTGCGGAGCTTGAAGAAAAGAAGACTTGAAGTTTATTTTACTTAGTCGTTTTCTAGAGTTGTAATAGGGTTGTGGCTTTGTGCCTTATTGAGTTGTAAAAGACTAAGTTATTTGTGGATCAAACATTGTAATAAAGACCTTTGTATTCTTGATATTTCATCTTGTAACTGTGTGTGCTAGCAGTCGATCCGGGACTAGCACAAATAAAGCACAGGTACGCTACAGCCTTGTTCACCCTGGATTGTGCTATAATGTTCCTTGTATCCTCTGCTCGTGCCTTGTGATCTTCGATGCCGGTTGAGTCGCTTATTTGGCTTTGCGAGGATTGGTACTTTTGGCTTTTCTTCCCCTTATCCTCGTAGTATGTCGACTCTCCCACTAACCCGAGGCTTTTTATGGCTGCTTGATGCATGTGCTCCCGTGGATCTCCAGGTTCCGGCTGCGTGGTTAATAGATATGCTTGCGCTGCAACTAAGGCTGCCTCTGGTGTTTCCTGTATGAAGTTTTCCTCTTCGTCTGATAATGGTGCGCTGATACTTCTTGCGTGTTTTTCTTCCCTTCTTCGTGTTATCTTTCTCCTGCTATGCTTAGTTCGCGATGTCTTTCTTTGCTAGAATCAGATGTCTTGTTGTATTCATTCCAGTATGATTTGCTTGATGCGTTGTTGCTCTCCTGACTTTTCTAGAGCTCACTTTTTCTGCTCGCAGCTTCTTTTTGTGCTGATGCAGGGCGTACTGATATCCCATTAAAACTTCTCTCCTCGAGTTTGCGGGTACCTCCATGTCATGATTGATTGCTGACATGATAATTCTCCACTCTCCGGCGGAGACATATATTTTCTCCTTCTCTTTTCCACTGTTGCTCCTCGGTTTGTTGCCCTGTGTGTCGACTACTATGTTGCCTGCGTCATCATTTTCTTTTGCTGCTTCTATGATGATGATGCATACCTGGTGTACATTGCTGGAGACACCGCCGCTTCGGGTGGTGAAGTCCTTTTGTTCAAGATTTAAATGATCCATTGCTTCTCCTATGTCGAGGTTTCCCATGATTTCGTTGAGTTCTTCGATTTTTCCTCCTCTTTTTTTCATTGTTGCAAAGCTAACCGGCGAGTTTACCTCACTGGAAGAGCCTACCAGTGATTCAGATATTGCGATTGTCCTGGTTTTTCTTGCCGGCGGATCCGATTTTGTCGAATCTGAGAGGCGAATCAAACCCAGAGAACCGGCGTGAAAGTTTAGGCTTCCAATTGTCAGGTTCATCTCCTGATCCAAACTTGAAAGGACTAGAGTAAAGGTTAGTGGATGAGGTTGAAAATCTACGGTCCTGAAGGATATCTGGTTTCCATCGACTTTCGAGTTGCTATTGGCTAGAGGCGAAAAAGTCATCGAATTCATGATTCCAATGCCCAGAATCCCCACGGTCGGTGCCAATTGATGAGGGTTAACTCGGCAAATGTCCTAGATGAAGGACTTAGGATCGGGGGAAGAGGGCGTCAGATGAACTCAAAGGTAAAGGTCAGTCGAACAAGGCATGATTATGTGCGTATCGAGAATAAGCGTGGTATTCAACTGGCTCAATCTCAATCTGTCCCTGGCTGGCCTCTCCTGGCCCCTATATATAGGTGGTCAGGTCTCAAGGATCCAGTCGCGTTCAATACAAATTACAGTGTCCGTATACGATATCATCTCATATTTCGACTATGTCTATGACTGAGCCTAGCTTAACGGGCCTCAGGGATACAAAGATAACAGGCTCTATTAGCTATAAACTTGTTAGGAGGCTTCCGACAAGAACCACGAAGCTTTTACATGGAGTAAGCTTCGAGGTGACCTCTTGTTCAAAAAGCAAGTTCCACGGAGGATGGGTGGGGGGAAATCAAATCACTTGGATATGATTGTAGATCTAGGGCTCCTCTCCCAATCTACCAAATCTTGGGGCATTTGGTTGGCTAGAGAGAGAGATCTATGAAGGTGAAGCTCTTGCATTAATGGAGGAGAGAGAAAAGTTGAGGTAAGCACTTGGGGAAGAAGACCTCTCCTATTTATAGGTGGGGCACAATTATGGCCGTTACAACGCCCCGAGCGGTACTACCGGCCTGGGGGCGGTTGTACCGGTCCTTGCCTTCGAGTCCTTTGATTGGAAATGGTCGCAGGAAATCCTGGTGGGCGATAGTATCGCTGAGCCCAGCGGTAGTACTGGCCATAGTCTTCATCTTCATCAGTAGGGGGCCGGCCGGTAGTAACGAGGCCCTACCACTCTAGTACTGCTTGTTGATCAAGCGAGTACTGAGAGCAAATTGACCCTTCCCGGTAGTGGCCCGGTACTACCCAGTGGTAGTACCAGCCACCTTATCTTGAGCATAATCATCACGGGCGGTAGTACCACTGCGCCCAGCGGTAGTACCGGCTGCCTTGGTTGCATACCTTCTCCAGCTCCTGGCGGTACTACAGGGGCCTTACCGCTCCAGTACAGCTTGTTGATTAAGTGAGTACTGGGAGCAATTCGACCCTTGCCGGTAGTGGCCCGGTACTTCTGGGCGGTAGTACTTTCGGGCAGCCCTGGCCTATGCAAAAACAGCATGGGCAGTAGTACTGGCCGAGGGGGCGGTACTTAACTAGATTCTGCCTCGTTTTCCTGCAAATTCAAATACGACAAGAGCTACACTTTGTTGATTAGCACACCTCATCAATACCAAAACATATTAGGACAATAAATGTCCTATCAATCTCCCATTTTTTGGTGAATTGATGATAATATAAGATTTGCATATAACTTAAGATAATCAACACAAGGGTAGATGAAACATAAGCGGAGCTCCCCTAGACATGTGCATTATTTTGAATTTGTGTTTGAATGCAAAACACACAAGTCTAGGATCAACACTCCCCTAGGTTTTATACACCAAACATAGCATAAATGGATGGAGCAATGGGTTAGTCACAAAAGAACAAGCTCCATCCCAAGAGACATATGTACTTGCACGAACAATAAGATACACACATGGATAGTCTCACATAGAATAGATAGCATAATAGTGCAAGAATAGTCTCAAGTAACATAGTCTCAAACACAAATAAGACTAAGAGTTCATCGAGCAATAAAACCAAACAGAGAAGCAAATGGAACCACGACCATGCAAATCCCTGTGAGTCCTACTAGACCTCTTCTCCCCCTTTGGCATCAAGACGCCAAAAAGGGGCAAAGAGTGATGCTAACATCCCAAAGAGCACAAAGTCACCACTCGCGCTCCTCCTTAGAAGTCTCCTCATCATCATCACTGCGAGCACCCGGTGGAGACTCCATGGCACGTGAGGTGCCGACATCCATATCATCAACTGACACAAATTGGTCTCTATCAGTCCACTAGAAACTCTGGAAGTGGTTCTCCACCCACTTCTCCTCTAGAGTGATGTCCTTCTCAGATCCACTGTGAACATCTAGCATGCCTAGGTGGCGCATCATCGAAACATGTCGAGCTCAAGCCTCCTTCTCCTTAACATGCTGACAATACATGATCTTCTTCTGAGAATCCTAAAAGCAAAGTACTTGCTTGAGTTTGGACTCAAGCTTGCCCCACCAACCCTTCTTCTACTGAGGGAGAAGTCATGCGCCTCTGACTCAGTCTCATGGCCTCTCTTAGTCTCAGTCCCTGCATCTCCTCCTGCTCCTGCTGCTGCATCCCGGGTCTTCTCATGTTGCTTGATCCTCAGTCCCTTCACAGGGTGACAAACTATCTCAATCCCACGGAGGGAGAGAAGGTCACTCCCAAACTCCTGAGTCCAACGAACACAAATCAAATGCATCAAATAAGGAGCATACGAGGGCCTCTTTTATGGCAAAGTCCCCACTGAATCTCCTTCCAAATGAAATCCATCGCATCAAGCTTCAAACCGGAACCTCTGTTCAAATGAGTGAGAAGCATGAGATCAACCATGATGCCATGTAACTGATCATGATTACCAACCTTTAGATTGAACACTTCCCTTTAGATCTGATGCATGATGTCATAGACTAGAAGGAGGTTCTTGGTGTCACCTGGAACGCCCCAACCCGGAATGTAGAGATGGGCAAGGTGCTTCTTCGCTGTAGGGTGCTCATTGATGTGCACGTGAAACAATCCTACTGAAGTGGGATCATCAACAACCGGGTAACCTAAGCAATACCCAAATTGAGCCCAAGTGGATTTCACCAACTTGTCCTTGGTCATCCAAATGAACTCTCTCTCATTGGTCTTGTTGAGGTGAACCGTGGCATAAAACTGAGCAATAATGTCTTCATCAATGCCGTGGTTGAATTGCATCAAAGGAAGAAGTCCAAACTCCTCACAAATCTCTTTGGTCTTACCAAAGTACTCCGGTTCCTTATCCATGAGGTCAACATTGATAGAGTGCATTGGTCCCAAGCGAACCTTCTTCTTGTCGAACACTTCATTGAATATCCTCTCTTGCATCGCGGTATGGAAATATGGGTTCCGTACCTCTATAGGATTCCATGGTTGCAGATAAGGGTTCTTCATCCTCATGGTGATGTAATCATGCTCGCTCCACTTGTCAATCTTGGTGGCACAAAGTTTTGCATCCTTGGCTGCCTTTGAACTGCCTTAGCTTCTTGAGAAAGTTGCCCCATTGACTTGGGTTGAGGGATCACTTCTTCCTCGGAGACGATCTCATCTTCATCACGCGGGTGTTGAACCTTGCACTTCTTGATCTTGGGGCGAGAGGAGCTACCTGCACCTGAGAAATAATAGGAAAGGGGAATGCAAGATAAGACACACAAGCTTGAATGGGTCAAGAGGAATCAAGATGTAACACTTCTGTGAAAAATGCCAGGAGCGGTAGTACCGCCTGGGGGAGCGGTAGTACCACTCGACTCCTAGGTCCGATACTAAAATGGATGAAGATGATAGTACCACCCATGAGCAAGTGGTCCTTGCTCCTCCAAAGGATCCTGCTGTCCACAACATTCGTTCACAAATGTTATAGAATGATTCCTAGGACCCCAAGATGCACTCCCAAACAAACACCACCAAGAACTCCAAGATATTGCCCTAGATCTTGCATGAAGTGATTCAGGCAAACAAGAAGGAATTGAGGCAACAAACTGGAGAACATGGCAGAGGAGAGGGCCGAGAAGAGATTCCCCTGACCGGATTGGCTCAGGAGCGGCCGGAGGAGGAGATCGAGGGCGGTCTCCTCGCGTTCTTCCTTGTGGTGGAGAGAGAAAATGGAGGAAGGGAATGAGGGTAGGTGGGGAAACCGACCCCTCACAACCCTTTAACCCATCAGTTTTCTCCCGAGCAGTAGTACCGGTCCAGAGACCGGTAGTACCGCTCCTGGTACTGTGATGGTGCCGGTACTACCACTCTGGAAGATCTGTCATGAAGTAGATCTCGCAGAGCGGTAGTACGGCCCAGATGCTCGGTAGTACCACGGCTGGTACTTCATAGAGCTAAGCCGACACTACCGTCCCTGGAAAGTTGGCATGAAGCAAACTTCCCAGGAGCGGTAGTACCGCCCTGGTCCCCGGTAGTATCGCTTCACTGCCAGGAACAACACTTTATCAAGTTGGAATTTTGAGCTTGTGATGGAGATTTGGAATGTTTTCTTGGTTTTTCTGAGGTGGGTAGGCTTAGGATAAACAGATGGCACTGAGTGGTACTAATTGCTCATGATTGCAAAACTCAAAAACATCTGAAAGACCAAACATGAGCAACTTCCCATGGAAAGTGAAGAAAAAGCAAAAAGGCTCCAAATGCAACAAACTCCTCAAGAAGGAGGTCGGTGGCCGTAGCCTCCATGTATGAGTGTTTGGCTTGGTGCCGCGAAGATATATCTTGGGCCCAACACCAATACTCATCATTTAAGCTCAAATTAGTCACAATATGACAAATAGAGAATGATTCTTTACTTTTGCCATTATGGGGGGAGGGTTAGCCCAATGTATTAGGACCACACTCCCCCTATATCCATGCCCATATCTAAACTAGAGCACATGCGATGGTATGGGAATGAATGCACACGATCAATCCACATTGCAAGAGTCAATGATATTCAATTCATGCCTCAACTCTCGGAATCTTGCTTCATCAAGGGGCTTCATGAAAATGTCGGCGAGTTGGTCTTATGTACCTACATAAGATAGGTTAATCTCACCTCGGTTGACATGGTCCCGGATGAAGTGGTAGCAGATCTCGATGTGCTTTGTCTTGTTGTGTTGTACGGGATTATGAGCAATCTTGATGGCACTCTCATTGTCACATAAGAGTGGAACCTTGTCAAAGTGAATCCCATAGTCCTCCAAGGTTTGTCGCATCCAAAGAAGTTGAGCGCAACAACTCGCGGCTGCCACATACTCGGCTCGGCGGTGGAGAGAGACGCATAATTTTGCTTCTTGGAAGACGAACTAACCAAAGACCTACCAAGAAATTGGCAAGCCCTGGATGTTGACTTCCTATCCACTTTGTGTCCCGCCCAATCCGAATCTGAGTACCCAATGAGCTCAAAGCTCGATCCCTTTGGGTACCAAAGGCCAAAAGTTGGGGTATGAATCAAATATCGAAAAACTATTTTGTCATGGGAATTTGGAGACAGTATCCATGGGGAGGCTTATCGGAGGGGCTCGACGATGGTGACGATGGGTCTGGCTCGGGATCGTGCCAACAGAGACACCTCAGTTTACCCAGGTTCAGGGCCCTCCCGATTGGAGGTAAACCCCTACTTCCTGCCTGCTTCGTATTGATTGGATAGTATCGATTACAGTGCTCCTCGAGCTGTTCGGGCTAGAGGAGGAAGAAGAAGATCAGATATCTCCTATGCTAAGGGTCCAGGCCCCCTTATATAGGCAGGGGCCTGGTTTACAGGTTAGGTTACGACTCGTCCGGCTGCCGGCTCCTCGGCGGCGGCGTCCTTGGCGTGATCCCTTCGCCCTGCTCTGACGGTTTCACTTTACAAAGTACCTTTCCCCTAGGACCGGCATCTGGGAGGCATATGCCCTCCCTTTTGCCTTGGATCCTATCGTGGGGAAGGGTCCTTGGTCGCTGATTGGCTGGACTTGGTCGTGGCACTCGTCACTCCCGTCCTTCGCCCCTGCCGCTCTTATCGGGGCCAACCTACTTTCGGCTAGACAACCGTTGGGAAGCTTTGTCTTCATCGCCCGGCTCCAGTTCTCCTCGGTGGAGCCGCCAGCCGGCTGCTAGCGTAGCCGGCCCTTCGAGCGGAGCCGGTCTTCTCATGCTGACGCCGTGGGGACTCCTAGGACGCCAGCCGGCATATTGCTCGGCCCGTGGTACGTCCCATAAGTCATCCCCATGACATATTTTGACCGCCATTAAATGGCTTTCCTTTGGGGCCTCTTGATATCATTCACACATTCCCACACTAAGCATGATATCCGGTCTAGATGGGCAAAGATAGAGCAAAGAACCAATCATGGAGCGGTAAAGCTTTTGATCCACTTCCTTACCAGTGGGATCAAGATCAAATGTTACCTTGGTAGGCATGGGGGTTTTGGCTCCTTTAACTCCGGATTCCATCTTGAATCTCTTGAGCATGTCTTGGGTGTACTTTGCTTGTGTCGTCGTGGTGAAACAACATATGCCATAGGATGGCTTAAATGGGGGCCGAACTAGATGCTGGAGGATTCGGGAGAGGGGAACGAGCTAAAAAGCACGACAGAAAGAGACACTGATCTACCCAGGTTCGGGGCTCTCGTAAGGAGATAACACCCCTACTCCTGCTCTACTGATTGTATATATGGGTCGATGTAGTACACAACAATGGTGCTTCCAAGCTCTCTGCTAGAGAAGGAAGATGAACTGCTAAGTGTAGGAACACAGAGTGACCAACCAACCTTCAACCCTTTGCTAGAACTCCCTGTGCCACCTTATATAGTGGTGGCCAGGGTTACAACGGTCATAGAAGACCAGGAGACACCAACTACACTCCAAACAGGACTTGCTGTCGAGGGCAGAGGCCCACGACTTTCTCCCCGATTGCTCTCGATGGGACTCCCCTTGCTGTACCTTGTACTTCCAGGACTGTGACCTTACCACTCTGAGGTAAGCTTGTACTGGAGCACAGTGAGGGTAGGTAACCTCCACTGTGCACCCTGCCATCTTACTCTGCTACCATGCTTGGATGTTTTCTTCCTTGATAGTAGGGATGTGACACCTTAGTTGACTTAAGTATCCCGGATATGACCGTTGGCCATACCCAGGACATATATGCCGGACCAACGACCTACGAGGGTCGGGTAATCCGGCCTCCCCTGCTCCTGCACAACACACCAAATGGTTAGGCCGGCATATCTAAGTATATGCCGGCACACTTTTATAAGTATTCCGGCTATGCCGGCATATCCAAGTATCAGCCGGGATACACATTATATGTCGGCCTGGCCGATGCTCTTATATTCCGGCCAGGCCCTTCCTTGATAACCCGGCATAAAGTCAATCATAGACCTTGTGTCTTTCTACTCTCTTGACCCTACCGGGGGTCATCCCCCCGACACTAGTCCCCGAAGCTGCCGAGGTTCCCCAGTCATAACTGTGGAGCCTTGACAGGTTCAACATACCTTTCTTCATTATGCCCCGGCGATCAGATTATATGCCGGCACATCTGCACATATCCCGGCCTCTGTTCCTGTTCCAAAACTTATTCCGGCCGGTCCCTAGGGTATTCCGGACGGAACATATTCATCGGGCAATTAATCCGTCATATAGACGAGTCTTCCTCGAGAAGCCATGCCTGACAGCTTTGCATCGAAACTTGTAACTGCCCTGCCACCTCGAACGGTCACCCACGATGTGACGGTTCACAGTGCAGTTACTCCTCGCCATCATTGCGTCATGGCACGGTTACCGGAACCGCCGCCCCACTCCGTGCCGCCACGTGGCGACTCTCTGCAGGAACGGTCGGGGGAGTGGAACACTCCCACGATCCCCACGACCCTGACCTGGCAGACCTATAAATAGGGCGGCGGGGGTAGACTTATCTTTTTACCCCCCCACCATCGTCTTCCTCCCCTGCTCCTTTGCCTCCTGCGCTTCACCGCCGGTCCGAAGAGCAGCATCGCCGCCGCAGCCGACCTGCTCCCCGCCGACGCCGACGCCCGACGACGCACGGCATCACCATTGACGACGCCGCCGCCGCCGCCTCTTCTCTCTGCAGCATTGCAGGGAGATTGGATCTTCTTCTGCACGCTCGCCGCCACTCCATCGTCGCCGGCCAAGCTCCGGTGAGACCTCCCTCTGTTCTTCCTCCTTCACGCTTCTTCATAGCTTCTCATTGGTAGCCATATCCGCACAGATCTAGTGCAGTTCCTCTCTGGATTCGACTAGCATTGCTAACAGCGCTCACAGGTGTTCTTCCTTAGAATTTTTACCCTTATTTGTTTCCTGTTTTAACTGGCTCGGTAGATCTTTGATTTCTGCTAACCTTGGGGAGAGTGGTATGCCGGAGAGACTAACCTCCCTCTTTTCTCTGGCCTTGATAGGAATATCATCACGGGACTCCGGCTCTCACGCCTTGTCCCGGCGATTAAGATGGCATCTTCAAGCATGACGGGCACCTCGGCCTCTGAGGAAGATACCTCGGCCCGAGCCCAAGGACGCTCCGGCTGGGAGGGTTCGGAGGTTACTCCGGCCGAGATATCCTGGGTCACCTCCACCAGGAGAGTCCCGGAGGGCGTAGCATGCCGGCTACCAGCAGGAGAAACTGTGCCGGCACCTGAACCTGGCGAACGCGTCGTCTTCATCGCCCACTTCGAGCGTGGCTTCGGCCTGCCGGCATCGGACTTCTTCCGGGACTTCCTCAACACCTACGACCTTCAACCTCATCATATCCCGGCCAATGCCGTGATGATCCTCTCCGCCTTCGCTGCTTTTTGCGAGGGCTATGCCGGCATAGAGGCCCTTACTCAAGGCTGGGCGAAGTACTTCCAACTGCGGAAGCAAGTCGTCCAAGAGCCGCCCCGGAGCAAGGACGACCCGCCGGAGACGGCCCAGGAAAAGAAGGACCGCCCCATGACCCTCTGCGGCGCGGCCACCATCATGTCCCGAAAGGGCTCAGACTTCCCCAAGGTGGAACTCCTGGAATCTTGCAAGAAGTGGCAGAAAAGCTTCTTCTACGTCAAGAACACCACCGACGAGGATCTGCTCAACCTGCCGCCATTTGTGGACGAGCCACCCTTGGCTATGACGAACTGGACCTACAACCCGAAGAACTCGGTGATGCCGGTGAATGCGCTTCACCGGGTTAAGGGCGAGCTCCTGGATGCCGGTCTTACTCCTCAAGACCTGGTGGCCTGCTATATAAGCCGGCGCGTCTCCCCTCTGCAGCGCCGGTCGCACAAGATCTGCCAGATGAGCGGGCCAATGGACCCCACCCGGCACTCCACACACGAGCTGACTCCGGCCGACATTCTGCGCCGGATTAAGGATGTCTGCAAGTCCTCTCAGGCCACTTTTGCCTGGGGGCTAGAACCATACAGCCGGGATAGGCCCGCCCCAACGGTAAACCATCTTATCCGATACATAAAGTCCATGTCCGGCACATAGATACTTAAGCCGACACATGCCTGTTTGCCGACACATATCATATTGATCCGACATACCTCTTCCACCGGCATATTTCCTTGTCTGAATACTTGACTTTGCTGTTTATACAGAAATTCAGCTTCCAAACCATGGAGAACTCCCGGATCTAGATCGCGGCGGACCGCACTGTAGCGGATGTTGAAGATCCGGATCATTGGGATAAGCTTCCCAGGAGCACCCGTGCTGCAGCTGCCATGGGTAAGGGCTCTTCATCCCGGCATTATACTCAAGACCGGAGTGAGACTGATTCTGACGAGGAGATCCTGCTGTACTATGACCCGATGCCACTTGCGTATGCCTTTCCAGAAACACCTATTGCTTACGAGTTTGCCATGCCGTCCTCAGCTATCCCGGACGACATGGTTATCGACACCGCCCCTCTGAACCAGGGACCTCCTTCCACCGGCGGACGTGCCGGCCGGAAGCGAGGGGTGAAGACCCAGCCCGACACACATCAGAAGTCGAAGAGGCAGAAGGTCGGCGTGCCCATAGCGAAGAAACCGAGACCTGTTGCCTCGGGGTAAGTTTCCTTTTCTTTGCATTTCCTCCGACATATCTCTTGCTTGTATTACTGACTTGGTGTTTTCTCTCTTTCAGAGCTCCTCTTGCGCCGGAACAAGCTTCTGGCTTGAGTGGCGACCCGAAGGTTACCAAGCCCGCTGCCCCTGCTACCTCCGACATTCCCTCTGCCAGTCATACGACCTCACCGGCGCCGGCATCTTCGCCTGCGCCAGACAAGACCATCTCCCCGGCGAAGGACGTTCCTCCGCCGGAACAAGATTACTCTGCCCCCGAAGTCCACATGGACTCGGGGGCTCAACAGGAACCATCGGCCTCTGATGTCCACATGGACACAGGAGCCCATCAGGAAGCACCAGACTCCGGCGCACCTACCAGCGACGCCGGCACAACTGAAGATGCCGGCACAGACATCAAGGGCAAAGGCCCTTTAGTGCCGGAAGTCCGGACTATTCCGGATCCTGCTCCTGCTGGCCAAGATGCACCGGCCGCGCCGGAACAGCCCGTGCCCAAAACTCCTTCTGCTGAAACGACTCCTGCACCGGCCAAGACCACGGCGCCGGCCAAGACCTCTGCCCCGGCCAAGTCCGGCACATTGAAGATCCAGCCGACCAAGTCCGGCACTCCATCCGCCGCCACTGCTCCTCCTAAGGCAACGCCTCGGACCAGCTCTGCTATGGCCCTGCATCTTGGCAGGGCAGCAACCCGGCCTGGCTACCGGCGCAACTTCTTCGACACGCCAGAACTTGAGGGCATCATCCCCCTGGTGACAAAGAGTAACCAAAGCCTCGGGTCTCTCAAGGAGCATTGCACCAAGTGGAACGACGCCGGCAGCATGGACACCGCGGACTCCAGCAGCAAGAAGAAACAGGCCGAAGCTTCGGCCACCGGCAACCCAGCTGATATCCTGGCCGCTAAGCCCATTCCTATTGCCTGCGAACTTCTCAGTCTTCAGCAACGACTTCATCGCCTGGCCGATGCCACCAACGTAAGTCCTTTACACCTATACACATATCCCCAGTCCCCGAAAATGTCGGCTGTCCGGGATACGGACATCCGGGATTTTCTCATAGTCTTTTAGCTAGCTTCTTTTGAATTAACTGCCGACATATGAGCTCTATCCGAGCTTCAAATCCTAGTCACCGAGGGCCGGGATAGGTGCGCAGCACCTGTGCCGGGTCTTTAGCAATTTCACATCTCAATTATCTTTCAAATCCTCTCGACCGAGATATAAGCTCGTTTCGAGCTTCAAATCCTAGTCACCGAGGGCCGGGATAGGTGCGCAGCACCTGTGCCGGGTCTTCAGTAGAATGATCACTTGATAGAATTTTCAACTTAATTTCCATGCCGAATTTCTCTGCTGATATTTTAAATCCGGGCACTTTTGCAGCGCATGAACAACACCCGGGCCGACCTGTATCATAACTTGGTATGCGAGCATCGGAAGTTATCCGACGAGCATAGCAAGCTTCAGCTGGAGCTGTCCAAGAAAGGTAATCTTTTGCCGACATACCGCTATATGCCGGATATCTTTCCTCTCTTTACTTTGCAATACTTCTTCTTACCGACACATAACCTTGTGCCGACATTCTGCAGCTGGCACTGAAGAACAAGTCGCCGCGCTTCTTACGAGGGTGAAAGAGCTTACTGGTATGCCGGATCCTCTTAACCTTGGACTAATCCTTCTGTACTTCAAATCCTTTAATCTTTTCACTGTTTTCTTTCTTCAAATCCTTGTTTTGACTTCAAATCTTTTCAGACGAGAAAGCTGCACTGGAGGCACGCCACCAGGACTGTGTGTCCTCAGTGGATGTAGCCAAGCAACTGGACGACCGGGATGCCGGTCACAAGGCCGAGGTTGAGCAGCTGAAGGGCCGGATCACCGAGCTTCTGGACGAAAAGGAACAGAGGGAGGGCCTACTGAAGAAAACCCAGTCCCTGCTTGTCATCTCCGAGACTGATGCCTCCAACGCCCACGCTGAACTGGATAGCCTGAAGGAGCAGGCCACCAAATGGGAGGTTACAGTTTCACAGCTGAATGCCGACCTTGCCAGTAAGCTTCAAATCCTTTCCCTTTATCCTTCCCGACATAGTGTAATTCTCTCCGGCATATTTCTATGCCGACATATTCTCCTTTTGCTAACATTGTTTCTATTCCTCAGAAATGTTTCCCGCTTCCGTCGCAGACGTTGAGAGGGCTTTGCAGTTGGATCGAGAAAACCGGGGTGTTCCGGTTGACTCGCCCAACTGGGACATGTCGGAGCAGCTGTTGGCTCTGCAGTCCCGGAAGAACGCCATGTCGCTCTACACTGAAGAACTCTTCTATGGCGCCCAGGAGGCATTCTCTGCCCTCTGGCCGGGACAAAGGACTCCCACTGATCCCGTCGACCTCGGCAACGATCTGCAGCTGGCCAAGGTTCGCCTCCGGGAGTGGCGAGATTCCGGCGCGAGGGTTGGAGCTGACGAAGCTCTCACCTACTTCTTGTCCTGGTATGAAAAGGCTGACTTGGAGACTTTGCGCACTGTGCGCGAAGGATCCATCTGGACCACGGATCCGGAACACATCCGGTGCCGACGAGAGTTGGCCCACAGCTATGTGGACTATGCCGACACCGACGCCTTCGTTCGGGATATTCGTGAGCCGGAGAAGAAGGATGATGCCGGGACATCCGCCGCTGCTGAGGGCTCCGACTCCAGCCAGGATGAAGATGAAGCTGAAGAGGCCGACACTGATGTCCCGGAACAGGCATCTGCCCCGGGCGGAGGTGATGGCTCCATTCCATCTGCTGGGTCCGGCACTCCTGAAGCCGACATTTCCACCGCCACTGCTCCACCAGCCGGCGCCTCTGCTTCTGCCGCTGCTCCTTGACTTTGCAGCACAAACACTTTAAGTTTTATCAGATCCCCGGTATGCCGGGTGCAGATGTAATATACACGTTTAATTTCCTTTGGTTTGCTTCCTGAACAAGTTTTATCTTGGTTTGCTTGTTACTAATGCCGGATCATCTTTTGGCTAAGTCACCGAGTTGTTTTCCTGTTTCCTCAATTTCACAACCTTGGCTGCTTGTCTACCTCAATTGGCTTTCGACGTATGAGTCTCAAGGTTGCTTCCTCGAACATACAGTACTTTAACTTTGAGACTTAGACTTCAAATCATCCGACACTTTAAATTTTAACTTTAGCTTTAACGAAAATGTCGGTTCGCTTGCTTTGTATTTCCTTAGCCGTTTTCCATGTGTAGACAATCTCCGGCATCTACTCTTGCTAGCCATGAAGCCGGGTTTCGGACAGCAGCTGAGTCGAAGAGTGGCCTTTGGTGCCGACACATTACTAGGCCGACATAGGAAACATTCAAATAAAGCCAGCCGGCATATAACAAAAAACTGTAAATAAACAACAAATATACCTCGGAGCTAGTTACCCGGCTTCTTCGGGATGCCGGTATTTCATTCATTAGTCTTGTGCCGGCACAACACGCCGGCATACAAAGGAAAATATGGAAATACATACATTGTGTTGCTCAGGAGTAAAAGGGGCGCAGTAGAGCTATGTTCCATGGCCTCTTGGTTTCTTCTCCGGACCTGTCCGCCTTATTCTTCTTGGGGTCCTGCGCATCTATAAGATAATAGGCATCATTGTGCAGAGCTCTGCTCACAATGAATGGCCCCTCCCATGGAGGAGTTAACTTATGCCGGCCTTCTGTTCCTTGCTTTAGCCGGAGTACTAGATCTCCCTCTTGAAATCTCCTTGGATTTACCTTCTGCGCATGATAGCGTCTGAGGTTCTGCTGATATACTGTTGTTCTTGACAGAGTTATTTCCCTTGCTTCCTCTAGCAGATCAACATCATTTTCTCTGGCTTCTTTAGCCTCTTCCTCAGTATATAGCACTATTCTTGGTGCATCATGTATTACATCTGTTGGAAGCACAGCTTCTGCTCCATACACCAGGAAAAATGGTGTGTAGCCTGTTGATCTATTCGGAGTTGTTCTTAAACTCCACATCACTGCTGGCAGCTCATCTAGCCAACATCCCGGAGTTTTCTCTAGGGGCTCTATCAGCCGGGGTTTTATGCCGGATAATACTAGCCCATTCGATCTCTCTACTTGGCCATTGGCACAAGGGTGGGCAACCGACGCAACGTCCAGCCGGATTCCCACTTCCTCACAAAATCTGGCAAATGGCCCTTGGGCAAAGTTTGACCCATTGTCAGTGATGATGCTATGAGGAACACCATATCTCAAGATTATATCCTTTAAGAATTTCACTGCTGTGTGACCATCACACTTGCTTATGGGCTTCACTTCAATCCACTTGGTGAACTTGTCCACCATGACCAGGATATGGGTCATCTTCCCTCTGGCCGGCTTAAAAGCCCCGACCATATCCAGGCCCCAAACAGCAAAGGGCCAGGTTATTGGGATAGTTTTCAGGGCAGATGCCGGCTGATGAATCTGGTGGGCATATCTTTGACACCCATTACATTTCCGGACCAAGTTTTCTGCCTCTTGCAGTGCCGTTGGCCAATAGAAGCCATGCCGGAATACCTTTGCCACCAATGCCCTGGACGAAGCATGGTGACCACACTCCCCCTGGTGAATTTCCCGGAGCATCTCCAGACCCTCCGCAGATTCGACACATCTCTGCAATACTCCGGTGGTACTTCTCTTGTATATTTCTTTGTTGATGATGGTATACGCTTTGGATCTCCTTATAACCCGGCGGGCCTCGGTTTCATCCGCCGGCACTTGACCATCCACCATGAAGTTCATGATAGGACGTGCCCATGAGGGCACTTCCCTGACAGTGAACACTGCCTGATCTATTTCCATCATTTCGACCGACACATAATCGATCTCCATGGGCTGCGAAGTCCCCGGGACTGAAGAATCAGTCCCCGGGTATGCCGGAGCAGTCCCCGGGTATACCGGCACAACCTCTTGGCACATTTTACCCTTGCCTTTAGTTTTGCTCCGGAATACTGTACTAACAGCATATGCCGGCCCAGTCCCCGGGACTGAGGAAACAGTCCCCGGGTTATCCGTCCTGGCTCCGGCATCTATCTCCATTGGAACTGCTTCGTCTGGACCTGGCGGGACATAAATGGAGGATGACTCCGGCGAGGGTTTGATCGATGGCTTCCTCAGATGCTCCAGCGAAATGCCGGGCGGGATTGAATCTCGGGAAGACCCCAGCTTGGATAATGCATCGGCTGCATCGTTCTGAGCCCGGAGAACGTGCCGGAACTCACAACCTTCAAAGTAACCACTTAACTGCTGCACTAGGAAACGGTATGATGCCATGTTAGCATCATGCGCGTCCCATATGCCGGAACACTGCTGAATCACTAAGTCAGAATCCCCGAAGCACATAATCCGGCGAATTCCTATGTCCTTAGACACCTTCAGGCCATGCACAAGTGCCTCATATTCCGCCACATTATTTGATGCTATAGTAGTTGCGGTATGACTCTTATCTCTAGCATCTTTTCCTATCTCAGCATTAAGATTTCTGCCTCTAGTTCTAACCTCTTCTATCCGGCTAGGCCGGATTACTACAGGAGTAAAACCATGGGCTGCCTCATACTCACGGAGTTGCCGGTTAAACCGTTCGCGCTCCTGGTTCATGGCCAGGGCCTCATCGACGAGGGCCTGACGAGATCCCTCCAGGACCTCCCTTGTCTGCTCCGGATCAACGCCGGATCGCACCGGCTCGAGAAGCCGGTCGATGATGGGAAGAAGAACCTCGCCCCTAGCCGGCACACCAGAAGTGCCGGCCAGGTTCTCCGCACGCTCCAACGGAGGACGCGCCGACCTCTTGACCTTTGGCGGCTCCGGAGGAGAAGCTCCGGCCGCTGCTGCTTTGCCGGCATCTTCCGCCGGCGGCACGGATGTGCCGGCCATCATCACCTCAGCCGGCTCTACTGAGCGAGCGCTACGCCCAGCGTGAGCCAGCCGATGTGACGGAGGATCCGATGCCACCAGCACCTCCTTCCTGCAAATTCTCTCAGTCCCCACGTACACCTCGTGGGAACCGAAAGACATAATCCGGCCATCCCTGGGGAACGGCCGGCCACCGAGACAACCGGCGTTGTCACTGACGAAACTGAGCGAGCCTAGCCTCTGGACGAGGCCAGAGACCACGCGCACTCCCGAAGCTGCTATCACAGACCCCGTCCGAATGAACACTCCGCCCAGCATATCGATCTGCCCCACGGTGGGCGCCAATGTCGTCGTGGTGAAACAACATATGCCATAGGATGGCTTAAATGGGGGCCGAACTAGATGCTGGAGGATTCGGGAGAGGGGAACGAGCTAAAAAGCACGACAGAAAGAGGCACTGATCTACCCAGGTTCGGGGCTCTCGTAAGGAGATAACACCCCTACTCCTGCTCTACTGATTGTATATTTGGGTCGATGTAGTACACAACAATGGTGCTTCCAAGCTCTCTGCTAGAGAAGGAAGATGAACTGCTAAGTGTAGGAACACAGAGTGACCAACCAACCTTCAACCCTTTTCTAGGACTCCCTGTGCCACCTTATATAGTGGTGGCCAGGTTTACAACGGTCATAGAAGACCAGGAGACACCAACTACACTCCAAACAGGACTTGCTGTCGAGGGCAGACGCCCATGACTTTCTCCCTGATTGCTCTCGATGGGACGCCATATCCCTGTACCTTGTACCTCTTGAACTGTGGCCTTACCTCTGTGCGGTAAGCTCGGCACAGTGAGGGTAGGTAACCTCCACTGTGCACCCTGCCATCTTACTCTGCTACCATGCTTGGATGTTTTCTTCCTTGATTGTAGGGATGTGACACCTTGGTTGACTTAAGTATCCCGGATATGACCGTTGGCCATACCCAGGACTTATATGCCGGACCAACGACCTACGAGGGTCGGGTAATCCGGCCTCCCCTGCTCCTGCACAACACACCAAATGGTTAGGCCGGCATATCTAAGTATATGCCGGCACACATATACCAGTATTCCGGCTATACCGACATATCCAAGTATTAGCCGGGATACACACATATGCCGCCTGGCCGATGCTCTTATATTCCGGCCAGGCCCTTTCTTGATACCCGGCACAAGTCAACCATAGACTTTGTGTCTTTCTAGTCTCTTGACCCTACCGGGGGTTATCCCCCCGACAAAAACGCCGTTCTGTTTCCATTTCCACTTCCGCTAAAAAAAATTCTGTTTCTGTTTCCGTTCCGCAGATTTCCATTTTTGTTTCCATATTTTCATTTTGTTTCCTTTTTTTCACAGAAAAGTTGGAAAGTTTCCACTCCACTTTCATCCCTACCTGCAGCTGCCATCCTCGATCAAATTCTATTTAGAGCAAAACTTGTGTGCAAGAGAGAATGTTTGAGGGAAGGGAAAGGCTTAGGATTAGACGTTGTCACTGAGTGGTTCTTGGCACTTGACATTGCAAGGATCAAATTGGGAAAACCAATGCAAGTGCCTTCCCATACCAAAACAAATGAGATAAGAAAATATATCCAATAAGTCCCAAATAAGATTTGCAATGAATCAATTCTTCCAAAAGAAGAGGTCGGTGGCCAAGGCCACCATGTATTAGTGTTTTGGCATTGGACCGCGAAGATGTATCATGGGTCCATAACCAATAATCGTCATTGAAGCTCACATATCACAAAATGATATTAATAGAATGATTTTGTTAATGTCAGCATTATGGGGGGAGGGATAGCCCAATTAATTAGGACCACACTCCCCTATCTCCATGCCCACACCTAAACCAAATAAATATTGATGTATAGGTGTATTTTGCAAGATGCTCAAGCCACACTCCTTGAAACAATGATATTTAGCTCATTCCTCAAATATCCAAATCTTGCTTCATCAAGGGGCTTCATGAATATATTGGCAAGTTGATCCTTGGTGCAAACATATGCAAGCTCAATATCACCACGAGCAACATGATCTCTAATAAAATGATTCTGGATCTCAATATGCTTTGTTCTTGAATGTTGCACAGGATTATAGGCTATCTTGATAGCACTCTCATTGTCACACAAAAGAGGCACTTTGTCACAATCGACACCATATTTCTTTAGAGTTTGCCTCATCCACAACAATTGAGTGCATCCACTTGCGGCGGCAATGTATTCGACTTCTGCGGTGGAGAGAGAAATGCAGTTTTGCTTCTTAGATGACCAACGCACCAAGCACCTACCAAGAAATTGGTAAGCCTCGAAGGTTGATTTCCTATTATCCTTGTCACCAGCCCAATCTAATTCCGTGTAGCCACAAAGAGAGAAGTTGAGCCTTTAGGATACCAAAGCCCATAAGTTGGGGTATGAACTAAATATCGAAAGATTCTTTTGACCACCACAAGGTGGCTTTCTTTAGGAGTGGCTTGATACCTTGCACACACACCTACACTCTACACAATATCTGGTCTAGATGCGCAAAGGTAAAGCAAGAACCGATCATAGAGTGGTATACCTTTGATCCACATCTTTACCATCGGGATCAAGTTCAAGATAACACTTAGTGGGCATTGGTGTGGCGGCCCCATTTAATTCCTTCATATTGAACCTATTGAGCATGTCTTGGACATATTGGCTTGATTAATAAAAGTCCCTTCTTTCAATTGCTTAATTTCAAAACAAAGAAAGAACTTCATTTCGCCATCATAGACATCTCAAACCTATCGGTCATAAGCTTTGAAAATTTGTCATTAAAAGCTTTGCTAGTAGAGCCAAAGATAATATCATCAACATATAGTTGGCATACGAAAAGATCCCCATTGACCCTCTTAGTAAAAAAGAGTGGGATCGATTTGCCCAACTTCAAACCCATGGTCTAACAACGACTCCCTAAGGTGCTCATACCACGCATGTGGAGCTTGTTTAAGTCTATAGAGTGCCTTATGGAGTTTGTAGACATGGTTAGGGAAGTTGAGGTCCTCAAACCCCAGGGGTTGCTTAACATACACCTCCTCTTTTAATGGACCATTAAGAAATGAACTTTTAACATCCATTTGTTGCAACAAAAAATTATGATGAGTGGCATATGCAAGAATGATACGTATGGACTCAAAGCGAGCCACGGAGCATAGGTCTCCCCAAATTCAATGCCTTCAACTTGAGAGAAACCTTGAGCTACAAATCTTGCCTTGTTCCTCACAACAATTCCATGCTCATCTTGCTTGTTCTTGAATATCCACTTAGTGCCAATAATATTACGACACTCTTTAGGCTTCTCTACTAATACCCATACATTATTGCGCTTAAAGTTATTGAGTTCTTCATGCATGGCATCCAACCAATCCGGATCTTCAAGTGCTTTAAATACTTTCTTGGGTTCAATCATGGAAATATAGGCTTGATGATTGCTAAATTTTGCCAATTGACCTCGGGCTGATACATTGCCTCTTAAATCTCCAATAACCTTTTCTAGGGTATGACCTCTAACTTCCAAATTTCTTTCAACTCTTTTCTTGCGACAGGCTTCGATCTCCTCATTAGATCTTTGAGGGATCACTTCATCATCTTGATCATTTTGGTCCCCGTCTTGACCATCAACTTGACCTTGATCATCATTGAGCACATCATCACTCTCTTCATGAGTAGGTTGATCTTGGTCTTGGGAAGAATTAGAGGAGGTTGGAATATCTGGAGAGGATGGTGGCGCGCCTTCTTCTTCATGAAGGTCCTTATCTTGTTCTTTGGTTCGTGCATTAGTTGCTTCTTTGGGAGAGGCTTGTTGAACTTGTGTAGATGAGGGCTCCACTTGAGTAGAGCATAGTTCTTCTCGGTCCGCCACAATGTGTCCCTCAATGGGACGGATAAATCCCACACACATTCTTCTTATGGCATCTAGAGGTATTTCATCATCTACATCACAAGTAACATCTTGCTCCCCTTGGGAGCTATCATTTTCTTCGAACACCACACTACAAGATTCTTCAACACGTCTGATGGACTTGTTGAAAACTCTATAAGTGTGGGATTCAGCACCATAACCAACAATATACCTTTAATGCTTTTGGATCAAATTTACCTAAATGAACTCCTTTTCTAAGAAAGAAACACCTACAACCCAAAACCCGGAAGTACTTGATGTTGGGCTTGCTTCCGGTGAGTATTTCATATGGAGTCATGTTCAAGCCTTTGCAGAGGAAGAGCTAGTTTGATGAATGATAAGCCGTAGAGATAGCTTCAGCCCAAAAGTTGTATGAAGACTTAAACTCCGCCAACATGTACCTAGCCATATCCATAAGAGTCCAGTTCTTCCTCTCAGCTACACCATTTTGTTAAGGGGTGTATGCAACAGAATATTGATGTTGTATTCCCTCTTCACTAAGAAAATCATTCAAGGGTGTAGTTCTTGAACTCGGAGCCTTTGTCACTTCTTATTGCCAATATGGTTTGTTGAGTCTCACTCTTGTAATCAAAGAAATAAACCCATGTATATCTTGAATAGTCATCAACAATCACCAAGCAATATTTCTTCCTACCAGACTTGCATGAGAAGGAGGACCAAAGAGATCCACATAAAGGAGCTCTAAAATCCTCTTAGAAGAAATAATAGTCTTGATTGAGTGGAGAGAGTCATGCATTTTTCCTTGAACACAAGCCCTACAAACATGATCTTTGACAAAAGAAATATTTTCTTTTAGTCTGAGAATGTGGCCTCCCTTGTGAAGACTTTGCAAAGTTCTCATGTTGACATGGGCTAGTTGACGATGTCAAAGCCAACCCACATCGGTCTTTCCAAATAGACACATTGCACTTGTAGTGGTTTTCCCCGAGAAGCCTACCACATACAAGTTGTTTTCAATATGCTCAACGAAAGCAACCTTTAGAGACTAGCTCCACAAGAGTACCACAATATCATAATCAATGAAGATGGCAAAGACCATCTTTCCAAGTGCACAAACTGAAAGTAAATTATAACCAAGAGTCTCAACAAGCATGATGTCCACAAGGGAAATATCCGGTGCGACCACCACCTTGCCAAGACCCAATACCTCAGATTGTGACATGTCTCCATAGGTCACAGTTATATTATTAATGTTAGGCCTCATCTCCGTCATGATCTTCTTGCTTCCGGTCATATGACATGTGCGTCCACTATCGAGCACCCATTTTGATCCAGCGGAAGCATAGTCCTACAAGAGATCAATGCTTGGTTTTAGGTCCCCATTTCTCAATGGGTCCTCTTTTGTTAGCAACAAGGTTCTTTGGAACCCAAATAGACCAAGCAACATAACCATCATTTGGACCAATATATTTTGCATACACATCACTATAATAATCACGAAATAAAACATAGTGATGGTTAGCAATTCCTGCAAGATCATCATGAGTGGCTTTGTCACCCACAATGGGATCCTTCTTTGCTTGTGTGGGCTTGGCCTTCTTTTTCTTCTTCTTCTTCTTCTTCTTCTTTCTTCTTCTTCTTCTTCTTTGAGGCAAAACCAAGTCCCGTTTTATCATTGTTTGACTTTGCTTACTCAAAAGGTCATTCAAATATTTCTCACCTATGGGGATGGTGGACTTGGAATGCTCATCTTGCAACCTAGCATTTTATTCAATATATTTGCATGCTCACAAGAGGAAGTGAAGAAATAGGCACATCATTTTTAGTCAATTGAATTTGAAGTTGTTCATGTGACTTGGTATGAATAGAGTGTTCACTTTTCAAAGCCTTGTGAGCCTTGTCAAGATCTTCTAATCCTTAACAATTTTATATGACCAACACCAAATTCAATCTTTTCTTTTTTAAGCACTTTTTACTTTGGCACGAGCTGGTCACACTCTTTAATAAGTTTGCAGACTACTTCATTATTAGTTCCTCAATGAATCGAGCTTCTCTTCAAGAGTAGCTCATTCCTCTTCCTCTCCTTTCAAGAGAGTCTTTTAGTGAGGACAATTTCATGAGCATACTCTTTTTTCAGTCTTCTTTGTTTTATCAAAAAATTTCAAGAGTTCGATCATATGATTCATTAGACTTTCAAAGTGTAACTTGTGTACACCTTGCACACTAGACACATATTCATCGAACGCTATGATTTCTTCCTTTACTCTAAGACTAGCAAGATCATTCAAAGAAGCGTCATTTGTCTTAGAGAGTGAGGTGGAAGGGGTAGGTGATACCTCGGAAGTCTTGGCCATAAGACATTTGATGTCTTGATAGGAGAGTCCTCATTGGGGGATTCAAAGAGTTATGTGGGAGGAGTGGAGGTGGTTAAAATTGTGGCCACCTCACTAGTAGAGTTTTATTCTTCATCACTCTCACTTCCGGAGTACTCTTCTTGAGTCAAGAACACAAACTTTGGTTGTTTCTTCTTGGATCCATGATGCAGGCAGATAACCACCCAGTTGGGAACCCCAAGAGGAAGGTATGATGAGCACAGTAGCAAGTTTTCCCTCAGTAAGAAACCAAGGTTTATCGAACCAGTAGGAAAAAGGCAAACTTCAGAAGGTGATGCCTGCTAGCTTCGCGATAGCTCCGGACAATTTATAAGGCGCCTCATCCAGGGCTTTGCTTTGCCACCAGCAGCAACGTGGAACCTGCACACAACACAACCAAGAACTTTGCTCCCAACTTACGATGAGGTTGTCAATCTCACTGGTTTGATGTAAACAAAGGTCTGAGCGTATCGAGTGGAAAACAATAGTAGTATGCGAGAAAGTAAATAGTGCGAGTAAAAGTGAAACGGTAATAGCAATACAAGGAAATTGGACCGGGGTCCATAGTTCACTAGTGGTATCTCTCCATAAGATAAATAACAACATGCTGGGTAAACAAATTACAGATGGGCAATTGATAGAATAAAGATAACGTGCATATGTCACGAGGATCACTATGAGATTTACTTTGGGCATTACAACAAAATACATAGACCGCCATCCAACTGCATCTATGACTAATAATCCACTCGCGGGGATATCGTCCAAACACCCCTCGAGTATTATGTTGCAAACAACAGATAACTGCATTAAGCAAAGCGTGTAATGTAAACAAAACGAATGTCCTTGGACACAAGAATGTTGTTTTATCCCTAGTGGCAACAACACATCTACAACCTTAGAGGTTTCTGTCACTCCCCCAGATTAAATAGAGGCATGAACCCAACTATCCAGCATAAATACCCCCTCTTGGAGTCACTAGTATCTACTGGCCAAGATAGCTACTAACAATGAGAG